>RJWH01000278.1:645000-664635 GCA_004363575.1 Solenodon paradoxus | reverse complement strand
ACTGTGGCAGGGGTAGGTAGGGGGCTTGTTTCTCTTGGCAGCACTCAGGGGAGCCCTCCTCTCCAAGCCACCTGAACAAGGTCTAGGACCCACAGATCCACTAATAGCGTGCCCTCCACTGAAGCCTGTGACTTGAGGCGTGTGGCTCTGCTCCTTGCCGTGCTGAGCCAGAGACTCTTTGTGAGCTTCTTTCAAGCCAAATGTCCATGAAGCCAGCAGCCCTCCATCGTCCCTCCCTCTGGCCCACCAGTTCTCCCAGTGTTTAAAGCCTCCTGCGGCTGGAGCCACAGCCACCCGCAGCATGCCCCCGACTGTGCACTGGAGCTGAATTTGCTGCCACAGCACATGCACATGTGTGCCTTTCACACACTCCTTTCAGTTTCGAAAGCCTGCACATCCTCCATGGATCCTGCCACGACCTTTGCCCCTTCAGTGAGCTGCTGGCACGCCCACTGTCTCTCCACTTGTGCCAGTCTCCAGAAAACTCCTGCGACTTTCCCAGATGGCATTCAGGGATCGATCTCAGCCTCTGCCATCTTCTCTACTCTCTCATAAAAATTTTACATTAAGAGTGAGTTCCTTTTGAAAGTGTTTAAATAGAAAAACGTTCTTATTCTTTTAAATGTAATTTATAATATTAGGTATGAAAACTGCTCTTTATGGTTTTGCCCAATTTTTATTTCATGATATAACCCAGTTGTTATTCTGAATATAAATTTTTGGAATTCTAATGAAGATCTAAAATTTATTTTTTAGTACAGAATTTACAGAAGGCAATGAAATTAATGCATTGATTAGGCAGAAGAGACAGGAGCTGGAATTGTCATGGTTTCCTGATATATTACCTGGAATTGGAAGGTAAATACAATTGTTTACTAAAGTTATTTATATGCTAACATGAGTACAAATTAGCATAAATACTTAAAAACAGAGGTATCTTATTCAATAATGTTTTAAAGATCATTTTGTGCTAATTAAACTTTGGTATTTTAAGTGCTTAATGAAGATTGCTATTTGACATGTAAAGAATCCTTTTATCTGATAAATGAATAGATAATTAATTTAAAAGGAAGAGCACCTAAATGATAAGATTTATTATTAGTGATGTAGAGCTATCATCCTTACTCTACTCTTAACCCCGTTCCAGCTTGTGTGCTGTTAGCTGAATCTCTGCTTTCATCTTGACACTTCCCCTCTTGAAATTGTGCTTCTAATTATTTGATCAATACTCTGACCCTACTCTGCCCTGACATTCATAGCTTCTTCTAATTTAATCCTGTTTCTTAAAACCCCAAAGCTAGCATATATACTCAAATCAAGCTCCTACATAAGGATTAAGGTCCTTATCTGAGTATTCATTCCTGTAGTATGTTATAGTTTTATAAGTTACTGTAGCATAGCTCTGTGTACGATCTTCACCCTCTAGAAATGGCAATAGAACATAAATAGAAGTAAAATTAGTAAAGACAGGTATGCATAATATGAAATCTTCTCTTAGAGTTATATATTTTGTATATATATAAAAGAGACATATGTTTTTGTACTTTGATTTTCTAACTTCCGTGCTCCTACTCTAGAATCTTACACTCAGTAAGATAGTCTTTTGTTAGATGATATGAACCGAAGAAACATGAATCAGAATAAGAAGCAGCTGAAAGTGGATGGAATTTGGATGCAGAACTTCTTTTAGGGTCCACAAGCCTGTAGGAACACCACGAACTTTGAAGAGCAATCATTCTTATATTGAGGAAACATGAGTAACAGAAGATAAATTTTCTGGTTGCCTGGAAAGAGAGGAGGGTAGTGGTGCATGGATATGAAGGCACTTTTCTGGGATAATGGAAATGTTCTGTTTCTTGATTGGAGTGGTGATTACATATATACATTGGTCAGTGTCATCAAACTTTATACTTCAAATTTTGAATTTTATCCAAATTGATATTTTTTAGGATTCCAAAAAGAATAAAAGTTTAAAATTCTTGACAAAAAATTAGATTACTTAAAAGAGAATCAACTCTGTTACATTTTTCTTGCTCTTCCTTTGCCATCAACTTATCAGGAAAACATGCTTTTAAAAGTTTTTGTTTTGCAGTCATTTGGTAGCCATGTTTGAACAGTGAATAATTTTGAATGTACAATTTACTGATTTGGGCAAAAATAAGTACAGTATCTTAATGTTGCTTATCTGGAATTAGAAAATTAATTTTAAATTGTCATTTAAATATTTTCATCATTTAAGCAGAAATACCTGTTTTGTTTTGAATTTTAGAACTGGTTTTGTACCCTGGAATATTGAAACAGAAGTCCTTCCTCTTCTCTCGTCTGTGTTGCCAAGAACTATTTTTCCAACAAGTACCATATGTTTAGAAAATTCTGGTAAAATTTATGAAATGTTTCTTGTTTTAAAAAGTGCTTAAGTTCTTTCAGTCTCATAAAAAGTGAATGTTGATGATTTAAAAAATCTGTAAAATAAGGTATACATAGTAACTCTTGGATATTCCTGCAAATATACGGACCCTGACTCAAGTTTTAAAATTCTTCCAGCTAGAAAATCTCTCTTACTTTATTTAAAAAATTATAACTTCAAGTTATCGAGAAACTGATTAGAAGTCTCTCTTCTGTTTAAGGCTTCATTGTCCAAACCATAAATGTTTAGAAGTAATATTTCATGTTAGTTATGAACGAATAGTTTGAGTCATGATCTGTGTGTGTACAACTTGTTGGTTATCTCTTGCTTTTTGATTAGGTAATGCCACTTTATAAAGCAAATGGCAACAGACCAAACATTTTCTTTTCTTTTTTTTCCTGTAAAATTGCCCACATGGATTTAAATCTTCTAATAACTCATTGCAGTAACATTAAAAGAAGCAGATAAATACATATTACTGATATGCTAGTAACTTTGCATTTAGTCATAATTTTATCCATAAATGTATTTTGTTTTACTGCTATAGTTTTTTATTTTGCGAAAATAAGTTGAAGCCAAACTATTATAATTGATTTAAGCATATACTTTTTACTTTTTTAAAAAAAATTAGATACTTCTTGCAAGGAATATGCATTAGCACATACTCAAGAAGGAGAAGAGAAGAAACAAACTTCTGGTACATCAAACACCAGAGGATCAAGACGAAAACCGGCAGCAACAACTCCTACAAGGAGATCTACACGAAACACAAGGACGGAACCCGTCAGTCAGTCTCAGAGGTCTCCAGTATCTAATAATTCTGGATGTGATGCCCCAGAAAACAACAATCCATCTTTAAGTGTTTCCTCTTCAACTGAGTCAGAAAAGCAAACAAGACAAGCTTCAAAACGGAAATCTGTAAGGAGAGGAAGAAAACCACCTTTACTGAAAAAGAAACTTCGAAGTTCTGTACCTACCCCTGAAAAGTCATCTTCCAGTGATTCAGTAGATGAAGAAACAGCAGAATCGGACATACCACATGTGTTGGAGAAAGAGCACCATTCAGATGTAGACAGTAGTAACACTGAGACAGCGCAGATAAATGTAGAAAATGAGTCTGCTAATAGTTCAAGAAGTTGCAGTGAGCAAAGAGAAGAATGTGAAGAACATACTGAAAATCATGAGATGCAGCAAAGAGTGGAATCCTCATATTCTGAGTCTTATATGCAAGATACTCCTGGGCTAGTTGGAGAGGAGAAGCAAATTAAAAATGTTGAGAATATGAGTATACAGGCTAATGTTCAGTGTTTAGAAAGTGAGCTTTCTAAAGGCATTTCTGAAAAAGGAGGCGATTCATTGGAAAATCCAGACCAAATGTCTGAACCTTCAGAATCAGAGGCAAAAACAGATACATGTTTAGATCAGACTCCCAATGATTTTATTACATGTTCAGAATCTGAAACTGAAATGCATCAACCTGCACCAAGCCTGGGTGAATTACATGAGAATGCTGCAGAGTCAGTGGTCAGTGATGAAAATGTTATAGAAAATTCTGTAGTAGAAACTGTTGATCATAAAGATACTACAGGAAAAACAGAACAGCTTATAGACACACCTGGATTAGAATCTTCTGAGGGTGGAATTACACAAACAGTGGTCAAAAAATCTGTTGAGAGCCCAGAGGTCGAAGTACTCAGGCTTGTTGAAACTGAAGATGCAGAAAAAATTGCAATGTGTGATACTTCAGGGAATGAAAAATTCCATAGTATTCAAGACTCTGAAAATAATTTATTAAAAAATAATCTTAACACCAAATTAGATAAATCTTCAGAAGAAAAGATAGACACTCTGGATAAAAATGCCAACTCTATAGAGCTACCTAACACAAAGATAGAACAGATTCAGAAGAATTTTAGTGAGGACAATAATGAAATGATACCTATGGAGTGTGATTCCTTTTGCAGTGACCAGATCGAATCTGAAATTGAACCTTGTGCAAATACTGATGATAAACAATTGAATGAGAACTCTGTGGAACACAGTTCTCAAAATAATGCGCCATTTTCTGATCCTGCAAGTGAAAAGGTTGAAACTGTATCTCAGGCATCTGAAAACCCAGTAGATATAATAGATAAAGCCAAAAAACCTCGTACTCGAAGATCTAGATTTCATTCCCCGTCTACAACATGGTCTCCCAACAAAGATACTGCACGAGAAAAGAAACGGTCTCAGTCTCCATCTCCCAAGAGAGAGACTGGAAAAGATTGCAGAAAGTCTCATTCACCATCTCCAAAGAAAGAATCTTCAAGAGGACGGAGAAAATCTCGTTCTCAGTCACCAAAAAAGGATATCACAAGAGAAAGGAGGCAATCTCGTTCTCGGTCTCCAAAAAGAGACAGCACTAGGGAAGGTAAAAGATCTGAATCACTTTCTCCAAAAAGGGATACTTCCAGAGAGAACAGGCGATCTCAGTCAAGAGTAAAAGATCCCTCCCCAAGAGAAAAGTCTAGGTCCCGGAGCAGAGAAAGAGAAAGTGATAGAGATGGACAAAGGAGAGATCGGGATAGAGAAAGGAGAACCAGAAGATGGTCTAGGTCTAGATCTCGTTCTAGATCACCAACAAGATCGAGAACAAAAAGTAAGAGTTCATCATTTGGTAGAAATGAGAGAGACAGTTACTCTCCTCGATGGAAGGAACGGTGGACAAATGATGGTTGGAGATGTCCACGAGGAAATGATCGGTATAGAAAAAATGATGCAGAGAAACAGAATGAAAATACAAGAAAGGAAAAAACAGACATCAGTCCAGTTGCTGATGATCCAAATTCTGCTGATAAACGGAGAAATGACTGTCCTAATTGGGTAACAGAAAAAATTAATTCTGGACCTGACCCAAGGACCAGAAATCCAGAAAAGTTAAAAGATTCCCACTGGGAAGAAAATAGAAATGAAAATTCAGGGAATTCTTGGAATAAAAACATTGGTTCTGGTTGGATGTCCAATCGTGGTAGGGGTCACCGTGGCAGAGGCACTTACAGAGGTGGTTTTGCCTATACAGATCAGAATGAAAATCGGTGGCAAAACCGAAAACCTCTCTCAGGGAATTCAAATAGTTCAGGGAATGAGTCTTTCAAATTTGTGGAACAGCAACCCTATAAAAGAAAAAGTGAGCAGGAGATTTCATTTGATACACCAGCAGATAGATCAGGGTGGACTTCTGCATCTAGTTGGGCTGTGAGAAAGACCCTACCAGCAGATGTGCAGAACTATTATTCACGACGAGGGAGGAATTCTTCAGGTCCACAGTCTGGTTGGATGAGACAAGAAGAGGAAACAATTGAACAGGGTAACATACTCTTATTTATTGATACTGTTTTATTTGAAAAGTGGTCATAAATTTAATACCTTATTTATATGAATTGAAATCCCTATTTATAGTTTGTAATATTAAATTAATCCCAGTTGTTTCCACGTCACTTTACATTATATAAATATAAGAATATATGTGTGTATATATGTTTATACACACAGACTCACTCATATATAGATCAGCATCAGTATTTTCTTTTCACTACATTTGCCAAAGCCTTAAATATTTTTAAAGATAGTTTGTTACAGTAGAAGAATTTGGGTTCCTATGAAGAATTACACTTGTTAGATTTATTTCAGATGTATGTATCTGAATTTTTAATGACATAGCACTCTTTTAATAACAAGGTTTACCTTTCCTTGGCTTTTCTTGTTAAGAACACTACAAAAAACTTGCATATGAAAAAGAAAATCGAGTATGCCCTGGTGGAGCAGTGGTTTGGCCATTTGCCTCCAAAGGAGCGCAGGCCACCTACCCATGGATTTGAGCCCCAGATCTAGAGGGCAACAACCAGTGTGAACACTTAAGTAAAAATAAAATAAACAGTGCTTCTTCCTTCTCTCCTTGTCTTCCTGCCTGCCTGTCTACTTGCTTTCATTCCTGCCTGTACCTTTCCTTTAAAAAACTAAAAAAATTGATTAAGCTTACTTCTAATTTAGTAACTTAGTTAAATTTCATATGCTTATTTCTTTAACTAGTCACCAAATTCTTGACTGTTGATCTTTCCTAATATTGATATATGTTAGGTGAATTTATTCTTGAAAATAATTTTAGATGATGGATACCCTCATGACTCAGGTGATTAAGGCAGTTAAGATGCAGGCCACGTAAAGACCCTGGTTTGAGACCACAGAGTCCAGGGGTAAAATGATGATGCTGATGATGATAGTTGTATGCATAATGATAATAGTTATATATAATCATAATTATATATGGTTATATATATGATTATATTTTTTTTTATGTTTTCTTTCAATTAGAAAATCACCTCACATTATTTAGAAATAACAAGATTAAATAACTGAGGCTGATTTGCTCTTCTAAGTCTATTAATTGCTATTTGATTTTTACTGTAAAAAGTGATTCTTTGCTTCTCTTGTCTGAATAAATTTGTGATGTGATTTTTTTTTTTAACAAGTTCTTTTTTCCATTTGATAGATTCTAACCTAAAAGACCAAACAAACCAACAAGGTGATGGTTCTCAACTACCTATAAGTATGATGCCACCACAAATGAATGTAATGCAGCAACAAATGAATGCACAACACCAGCCTATGAATATCTTCCCATATCCTGTGGGTGTTCATGCTCCTTTGATGAACATCCAACGCAATCCATTTAACATTCATCCTCAGCTACCCTTGCATGTGCACACTGGAGTGCCTCTCATGCAGGTAGCTGCTCCCACCAGTGTATCTCAGGGACTGCCGCCACCGCCCCCGCCCCCCCCGCCCTCCCAGCAAGTCAGCTACATTGCTTCACAACCAGATGGAAAACAGTTGCAGGTATGTTGTTAGTAACTCAAGTTTAATCAACATAGCTGTTGTAAACATTTAGCTATTAGAGACAGATATTCGGGAAAGGGCTTCTGGGCATCCAGAAATGATCGTTTGATTAAGTTTCCAGTAAACCTTTGTAACTCTTTTACTCTTCTCCAAACCTCCCACTCTCCAAGTAAGAAAATGAACTGATTATTTACCTCAAATCCAAACTACATATATGCTATTACTGATGTGTAAACATGACTTTTGTCAGATTAAGAAAACCAAATTATGAGCCGAACTACAGTTAAATAGTGGGCACATTAAATCCTTTTCCTAATTTTGGAGGCATTTAGGGAATGGGAGCAAGTGGTCAAGTACTGTGATGAAGTGTGTATTACCTTGTTTGGACAAACTTCAGACAAAGCTGTTCATTATTCATTACTATCTGTTTCATTTTAACAAATTTACCGCGCAAAAAAGAAAATGCACCTGAGTTTTATAGAAAATGTGAATAATAATTTGTAAGCATTTATGTTGCTTATAGTTTTGTGTCTGTATTTCAGAAATTCTAGTATCCTAACAGCCAAGTATAGTTGGAAGAGCAGGGGCGTCCAGAATTTGGGATCTTGTATGTTTTTCTGTTGTCAACTCACTACAAGCCATTTGACTTCACGTCCTCATTTTCTGCCATCTTTTAAGTGGGGGCACCTTAGTTAGTATTCAGAATAGTCTTGCAGGAGAGATACTGTTCTTTGAAGGCCTTTTTCCTTCTTGTTGCTTTAGCTTTGTGGCAGAACATTATCTTATGTATATGCATATATAATTAAGTCGCTTGACATATTTAAATAGGATTGTTTAAGAACACCACTTAATTTTCTTAAAGAGTCCTTTAGATGGTCTAAAATATGCATTTCTCTTAAGTACTAAGGGTGAATCATTTTGAATTTTTTAATATTTCTAATAATTGACTTTTTAAAAGTTCTGTTGCATACAAGTAATTCATTAATTGATGATAACTCTTTAAACAGGGTATTCCTAGTGCTTCTCATGTAAGTAATAACATGAGTACACCAGTCTTGCCTGCTCCGTCAGCAACCCCAGGAAATATGGGAACAGTTCAGGGACCAAGTTCTGGTAATACTTCGTCATCAAGTCACAGCAAACCCTCTAATGCTGCTATAAAGCCGGCAGAAAGCAAAGTAAGTGTTGCAGTGGAAGCCAGCGCAGACAGCTCGAAGACAGACAAGGCAAGTTCAAGGTTCAGAACAACCTACACAATTCTGTATGTGATAAAGGTGGAGAATGATAACCTCTGTTGTATAAGTGGTAAGGGGATTTGTTGTTGGTAGTCTTAAATTTCAATGTTATTTGAAGGATTATACCTAGATATGTTAATGGCCAATGAGTTATTGGTAATGTTTCATGATTATTTTTAGAAATATTTGTTAGTAATAACTCGTTTGCATTCGGACACTAATAACTTGCAATAATGTAAACATGCAGTGTTTTCGATTTCATATTTTTAAAGAAAATTTTCAAAGTCTTTGATGGGGCAAATAATAATTATACATTTCCCTCTTACCAGAAATTACAAATTCAAGAAAAAGCAGCACAGGAGGTAAAATTAGCCATTAAACCATTTTACCAAAATAAAGATATCACCAAGGAAGAATATAAAGAAATTGTGCGGAAAGCTGTAGATAAAGTAAGTTACGGTGTTGGTGGAGTTTATGTAAATACTGTGTTAGCTCTCTCTCTTAATAAAGGGATGCTTAAGTCTAATTAAAAGTCTTAAAGCTTGCCTCTAATTCATTCAGCTTTTTTTCCTTTTGCTTAAGTTCATATGAGATACGAAAACGTGAAGATGTATGATTATCTCTTTGTAGTTATTTTTTATAAAGTTTTCCATTTTGCTGTAATCCCTTTAAATATGAAAAAAAAAAAAAAATCACCCTGTTTTTTTCATAGGTATGTCATAGTAAGAGTGGAGAAGTGAATTCTACTAAAGTGGCAAATCTGGTTAAAGCCTATGTAGACAAATACAAATATTCACGTAAGGGAAGCCAAAAGAAAACTCTGGAAGAATCTGTATCGACTGAAAAAAACATAGGCTGAAATGGGGAGCACTGTAAAGGACACTGTCAAGATATCTGCAAAGTGCAATTTCAACATTTACCTTTAGAAATCATACATAACTGTGATTGAAATTTGGTTTTGATAAAATTATTTTTTTTAATATAGGATATAATGTTTTGTTCTAAATAAATATAGTTCTGCACTGCAACTTCTATATCCTTCCCTCTCCCCTCCCCCAAATAAAGACAAATTCAAGAGAAAGAAAAGGGTTAAGAGAATGCATTTTTGCTAGGACTATGTTATATATATAGTATGGATACTAGAAGATGTACAGCTTTTTGATTTGAACAATGGAGTGTTTAAATTAGAAACTAAGTTCTGGTTTTGGAAAAAATATATATATAATACATTTATTCTGTCAGGCAAAAAGTAAAATATCTTTATGATTTTTTCTCTAATTATAGAAATCTAAATAATGTATTACCATTAAAATATTTCTAATAGAACATAACATTTGCAGGGTTTCTGATGTGTATTTTTAAAGCACACATCTGAATAAATTGTTTAGATAGGAAGTAAATTATCACAATGAAATTCAGTATTCAACACTTTGGGACACTTTTCACCTGTTGTATCACCAAATAAAGGTTGTGCTGCTTGTTTTTCTTTTGTGCCTTTTTCCCCATGATGGAGATGAAATGATTTGATTTGTGAGATTTAAAACTTTTACAGTCTAAAGTCTGTTAAATTTTAAAGACTGGTTTGAGAAAAGTGTTGACTTTGTATAAATTATGTTTTTTCATCATATCTTCTACCTATCGGATGATAAATTATTTATGCCAACTAGAGAATTACTGTTAAGTGGTGACTTATCCATCCTCGGGACTAAAGTAGAATTATGAGACTCAGATTTAGTGGTTTTCTGGTTGTTGCTCATCTATTTAATCACTAATGAAATTCTTTTCACACTTGAGAAATTTCCAAATGCTTTACAGCGAATAAAGTGTTAAATTGGTGACCACAGGGAGGCCAATGAACCATGTTCAAAATTCTAGACGTTAAAATCTGTGCTTTGGAAAGTAAGATTAAATAATGGCGCCTTGGTTGGGTTTTCAGGGACAAGGAATTTGGTAGGTTTTTTAAGTACTAGCGTATGTTAACTTTTAAAAAAGGTAAGTTAAAAATGGTGTAGTGACATTATTTTGTTGACATCTTGGAAATAAAAATCTGTTATCTCTAAGATAAACTGTCTTTCATTCCAGTAACAATTTTCAGTAGATGCCAAATGACTGGAAAGTTATTCAGATGTTAGTGGCTCAGAGATACATGCCTCAGTGAGACAGCTTGACCCTTTCACTAGCTGAACCAGCAAGAGCAATAGGGCTGTGCTTTTCTGAAGTAAAGATCGTCTTATCTTTCTCAGTTTTATGTGCATAATATTTTCCTGGTGCTAGATTTGCTAGACAAAAAAATACCTTGAAATTTTAACCTCAGTAAAGTTTATGCTAGTTCATAACCTTGATTAGATTATGAGGTTAGTCCCCAAAAGTGTTAGAAACGTTTCCAAGCAATTCTTTACTTTTCATTTCTGGGCATTTGTAATATGGTATTTTACTAATTTGTATATATATATATATTTTTAATTAAAATTATGTTTAGATTATGATGGTGAAAGAAATTTGGAAGTATATTTCTTGTAATAAAATATTAAGACAGTGTATTAAGTTCTATCAATGCATACCTCTTTTGTTTCAGTTTTCAGTTTTAGAAACAATTGTGTAAACTTTCGATCTATTTTGCGTTAAGGCTGGTTCACACTTTGAAAATTTTGTAGTAAATTACTGTGTCTAAGCTGTTAATCACATATTGCATACTTTCTCTACATTTTCTTTCAACGATGTTTGCAAATTGGGTGACATTTAAAATTTACTTTATACCATTTAACTTTTGAAAACATTTTTAAGTTCTGGAAACAGATAGTGTATGATCAGATATTAAAGTCTCACATCTTTGGTAAAAGTGCCATTAATTATTTCCACCTTAAAAATTTCAAAAATATATTCGGTGTCTTGGAGTACTGATTAGACTACATTTTAAAATAGCTCATGAAGAATGTTACTGGATTAGAAGTCAAGCTTTTAAAACTTAGAAATATTTAAATAAAATTGTATTAGAAAGTGCATGATTTATGTTAAAAATACATTGCTTTAGCATCTTCCATTCTTGCTTTTTTTTTTTTTTTAGAAATTTACATTTTGCATGTGCACAGACTAAATCAAAAACATTTTGTGAGCTTACAGAGTTTTCTTGTTACTTATGGAGATTCAGTATTAACTTCACCTTTGAAACCTGGTTCCTTTAACTTACTAGTTACATTGACCTGTGTTCTGAGCTATAGTGATGCCTAGAATTTGGAGACTAAAAGTAGTTACTTAACATTCCAAAAGTTTTGTGATTTCTTTTTCTTGGTAAAGATTACGTTTTCTCTATGATTTTCTTTTAAATGGCCACGGTGTGTACTGCTTAAATGTTCTGTCCAAAAACTGTAGCTTCAGAAGCACAGTGTTGCTGTACAGTCCATGAGACACTGTTGTGGGACGAGGCCCGAGTGCTGTCTACTGAAACAATGCTCTTCCATAGATATGTAGTACGTGATATTTTCTAATAAATGCTTTTTATAAATTATGTCTTTAATATTTATTAAGATTCCTGGGAAACGGTGGCTTTTACTTGATAACTCTTTCCAAGCATATGTTGAATTTTAGATTTGTACCAAAGTAGTTAGCATCATAGTTCTAATATCCAAGATACAAAGTTAGAGTTAGTTTTAAGCATGTATTTAAATAGCATTTTCCATAATTATAGACTCATCGGAAATTAGGAAAACTTCATAAATGAAATGGCGGCACACCCTGATAGAGAGCGTGGGCGGTCCACACATCCAGGGACCTGGTTCACATGCCATGGCTGGGGACAATCAGGGTAAACACTTACATAAAAACACTTCCTCCTCTTCCTGCCTGCTTGCTTCTGCTCACCTTCCTTCACTCCTGGCTGCGCCTTTCAAAAAAAAGTATGAAAGAAGCCTAAAGACAAGAAAAATCACCTGTAATGCTATCAGTACCAGTTGATTAAATTTGTAATATATGCCAGGCACTGTCCCGTATGTTATCTGCTACATAACGAATTTATAAAATTATTTCCATTATCCTCGTTCTACTGATGATAAAACCAAGATGCATCAAGCATTAACCGAGTTACCTAGTCGCACAGTAAGAGCCAGGGTACCGGACAGGCTTCAGTTAGATGCCAGTCAGTGCTATGTTGAGTTACAGATGTAAACTAACAGCACGTGGGGGCGAAGGTGGGAATAAAAAGTGAAAAAAATACATTAGGGGCACCTGAGTTTGCTGGGCTAAAGGGTTAGGGAGATTTGTCTGGAGTGTAACTAGGCCTTGTTTTTACTGTTTTAGTAACACTCCAGTATCTCCTCACTTGGAAATGTCTTTCATCTCGAAACTGCCTCTAGGGAATTTTTTGCTCTTCTCACCACATCTCCATTCTCTTTTTTTTCTGTGCCAAATCTTCCTCTGCAATAAAATCTTTGTTCCCAGCAATGCTGCCGTCTGACCTCGCGTAATCGTCTCAGCTGTGCTGATCTGCATGCTGCTCAGCGTAGACCTGCAGGCTTTTCCTGTGTTGTGCAGCAGGTTCTGTCTGCATGCGTTGCGCGTGTAATGCCCCACTGTCACGTGTTAGGAAGAAAGCAGGAAGATACACTCCTGCCCTCATGGAGCTCTAGCAGCCATAGCAAAACAGGTGCACGTTGATAGCCGATAGAGTCCCTGCAGGAGGACTGCAGGTGCAAAAGGCCTGACCAGTGCGCGGCCACCTGAAGCCTAGAATGGCCAGGGTAAAGATTGGGGAATTTTTAGGACAATAGAATATGTAAACAAAATCTCTTGAAAGCTTTTAAGCAAGAAACTGTATAACCTGGTCAGATTTATACTTCAAAAGATTGCTAAAAAATTTCAGTGACAAAATGGGTGAAGTCCAACCTTACAGTTAAACAACGTTACAAATTTTTTTATCAAACTGATTTTTGAATGCCCCACCCCTGCTCGGGGGCTCAGACCTCGCCCACAACTTTCGTCGCCCGCACCTTTGTTGTCTGAGGTCAGGAAGGATCGGACAGGCTTTTTGTTCGGCAAGAGCGCTGTGAGGAAACAGTGCTGGTGAGAACGGAAGTGTGTACGGCTTTGCTGAAAGGCCCTTTTGAAAATAAGTAGACTTCTGAAAAATGACCATATACTCTCCTAGAATGATATAAATGCATTTGGTCCATATTCTAGTGAGGGGGTGGCCAATTTGAACTATTTTTTATGTGTTCTCAGGAAAATAGAGTAACATTAAATGGAGAAAAATAGGACACAAACTATTATATAGTATTCCAACTTTTTCTCAAGACCAAAAGTAATTTTGACTATCCTTTTTAATGTTTTTGGTTCTTCATCTGGGCCCCGAGTCTTGAACCGGATCCTGGGGCTGTGCATGATTCACACACCAGTGGCTCAGCCTCCGAGCCACAAGGACGTACCCAGTAAGGGCTTTTTGACTAACCCTTTTTGTACTTGCCTTTGACTTCCAAGTTTCCTTAAAAAAAAAAAAGGCAGTAGAACTGACGGGACCAATAGGGAATGGGAGGGGGAGGGGCGGTTGTGGCGGGCCCACTGACAGCAAAGAGCCGGGGTGACTTGGGGGGCAGGCCGTGTGGATACATGTCTAAGGAATGGAGAAACGGCACACCTGGGAAGCCTACACACAGGAATTTCATTTGTAAAACAAAGACTGCAATAAAATACTAAAAGACTTAAACAAAAATGTAAGTGAATCCAGCACTTAAATGTCATTACACAGTTTGTTAGATTAAATGTGTAATGTACCATATTATAATCAAGTTTCTGTATTCAAGTCTAGCAAACAAAAAGGCAATTAAAGGACACACCCATGTGGTCAGGCCGCTGAGCGGCTAAGGTGCAGACCATGCAAAGCCCAAGGACCTGGGTTTGGGACCAGGTCCTGAGGAAAAACTCTCTATAAAAGGGAAACCAACACATGTGAGTTTTAAACAAAAAGGGAGGGTGGGGGGCACTAGATAGCCCCGACCAATTTGAATCAGTCTCTGGGTATGGACTAGTTTAAAATCTCCCCAGGTGGAAGCTAACATGCAGCAAAGAAGCAAAGCGGCTCCTTTGTTAGACCCCCTGCAGCTCACAGCTGTTCTATTAGAGCATAATTAATTAGATCACAGCTTGTCTTCAAACCATTTGCCTTCCATCCCTGCTCTCAGGAGCTCTTGACAGTTTGCCCCCCACCCTTTTTAAACTTCTATTCAAGTTCTAATGATTAGAACACCTCGTCTGGGGTTTAGATCCCACTCGGTACAGAGACAAGATCTCCAGCATTTCCAGTTCACGCCAGGCCAGGGGACCACCAGACTGGTGAGAACCCACCTGTTGAAAAAGTCAGAGTGGGTGTGCTTATTTCAGCAGGATCTTACTCAATTGCCTAAAGAAACTGTAATTTTAGAACTGTCATTGTAGTACGGCTTTTTCTAAATTATTCCCCAAAGTCTTTCTTCTACACCAGAAGCTGATGGCATGGCCTCCTCTCCAGCAAGTACAGTTTCGATTACCAGGCACAGCAGCAGGAACAAACACTGCGTGCTCTTGCTGGCTCTGTGCCAATATTGTTATTCTCTCTCTTCCTTTTCATCATACCCCTCAAAACTGGTACTAGTATTAATTAACCTTGTGGTACAACTGGTGAGATGAGGGTGGCGTTAAGTTACCCAGGCTCACTCAGCTAGTCCTCGTTAAAGAGTCCGACCTCTCGCCACATGGCTCACCCATCTCTGTGTGCTCAGCGCTTCGTTTCCTCACTCAACCTCACAGGCAGTGTGTGTGAGCTCTGGTAACTTGTAACTTTGCTCTGAGCGGGTAACTGGTAACTTCTGTTTCTATTACCCGTCTCCAGACTGCGTGAAGTTCTCGTAGTCACTCATCTCGCCAACTGTACCAGCCATAAGTGGTCTCCCTATCTAGTTCTTTCCAGTTCATCCTTCAGATTCCTAGTATCACTTAATTAAATACTTGCTCTGAGCAATGTCATCCCCACATGCCACATTGCCAACAAAACGTCTACGGTAGAATTTCTTCAAACAAAATCTCAAATTGCAACAATTCTAGTGGAAGTGCTCAGGCAGAAGTGTGGACCCTGCCTGCTAAGCCATCCCTTGCCTGTCCCTCCAGCCCTGCTTCCTCTGAGGCATCTCTGGATGCCTAGAATTTCTCAGGACCCCATTGAACATGATTTGCAAACTCGTGGACACTGTTCTGTGGCAGACTCTTACTAGACAACCAAATATGATTCCATAGCTAAGTAAATGCTCAATGGGAATGCGTGCCCGTGTGCACCAAGACGTGAGAGTAAGAATCATCACAACAGGCGCATCTTGGTGTCTGGGGTGTGGGCCATGTAAATAAAGCCCAAGAACCTGGGGAGGAGAAGAAGGTGGGAACGGGGGTGTGGGGGGAACAACCAAAATAAACAAGTGCCTCTTCTTTCCAATGCTTATTCCTCCTCTCCCTCTCTTAAAACAAATTTCATAATATCATTTGTAATAATTCCAAATGGAAACAACCCAAATACCATTCATTAATGTTGAAATACTATTAAAGGAACTATTGCCACTTGCAAAATACAGGTGAATCTTATGAGCCTGTGAAAGATGACAGAAACAATCCAATCCAATATTGTATTTCTATATTAAGCTGAAAAATAGACAAAACTATACTATAGCATTAGAAGAGCTGTATATACTTAGGTGTTAAGAAAAGAACTCTAAAGGAAATTATTGCCTTTAAAATCAGGATGGTCATCACTGACATAGGGGTGACTGGGACAGGATGAAGTTCTGCAGAAGGGGATCTGGGCAGTGGTTACAGGGAGATTTTGCTTTAAAATAATAAAGTTCGCTATTTTATACATTTTGTGTTATACATTATATAATTAAAAAAATGAAGCCAGCAATTCAAAACATTATTTAAATGTGAAACGTTTACATCTACCATTCTTCCATCTTCTTCCAATACAGTCTCAATAGGAAAAAGAAATCTATAAATTGGGGGGAGGGGAGAATGCCACTTAAAAATGATTATGCACTGCATAAAATATACTGCTGTTTGGAATCAGAAAAATAGAGCAGTGTGTGTTAAGTATAGTCTGTAAGAGAATAAAATTAACGTGTACATTTAAAATTGTGCTTTCTGTATGAGATTGTGCCAGCTTTCAGCTCCCTTTGTTTTCCCACCGAGTTATTCCTCTAGTAAAGCCACGCCAATCTCCAAAGGGCGCACAAGCCAGAAAACTGCCTTTTCTCAGGCAGCGGCCTGGCAAGAGTGAATTTGTCAAAAGGGTCAACCGGAAAAGCCAGTGTTACCTTTCACAGACAGTGTAGCTGTCAACAGGCCCTCGTCTGAGAATTAAAACGAAAAATCCTAAGGGCTAGACGTTCCCCCCATCAACTTCAGAAAGTCATGATGCCCACGTCAGGGATTCCAGGCCTCCTCTCAATCGAATGTGCTTCATCCTATTTTGTTTCTTTACTCGGCTGAGCCGTTGTCTGCTTTAGCAGCATCTACCCGACGCTACTCCTCCCTGGAACTGCTCAGTTGATTTCCACGCATTTCGATCTCTATTTAATCCCTGGTCTTCATCTATAACCTTGGCTTTTCCTGAGCAAGACCTCTCCCCAGACTCAATCTCTTGCCACTACCGTGTCTCACGTTCCTATTGGTCTGAAGTCTCTAATTCAGACATTGTCTTTCCCGATCAAACACCTTTTGCCTGCCCCACCCACCAATCAGATGAAAGCTTTTCACAGGACTGACCTACACCATTTTGTAACACTCCCTCTGGTACTTCTTTTATGGGATCATTATTTGTAAGCCTGTCCAAGTCCCAGAGCAGGAGTGTCTCTATCCCTTTCCAAACAAGCAGAGAAGTTTCTCCCATTAGTACTGCAAATGGAGATTTAAGTGAGGGACAAACAAGAAAAATCCTATTAATATCCTTAAAAATGCTTAGGAGAAATAATTGTTAGCTAAATTACTCCAAGTTATACCCCAGGATGCATAGCAGACTTGAATCCATGGTTTCCATAAACCACATGTAAGGTTCATACACTATATAAATCACAAACCTTTGTCCTAGAAATGTTCCTTTGTTAAAAGAATTACCAGAACTTTTTGTGACTCTAAAAAGTTTGATGCCAATGAATGGTTGGGAAACAAACCTGAGAAATTATGGACTATTTTATAGTTTCTTGCAACAGAAAGCACCTCATAGGACACAATGCAGCGAATACTAACAAATTATGTGCACCCAAAATAGGTGTCCTGCGTATTTATACTCGCTGTAGAAAGAACTCTAATTACCTCTTTAATTAGGCTGTGTTGTTGGTCAAATAGTTCCACTTACTTGCCATCTGACCTTGGCCAAGTTACTGCCATCCTAATCCTCTGTAAACCATTTGTAAACATTAGCTATGACAGCATGTTGTTCTGAAGACCGAGACAATACATGTGAAATGCCTACCACGATGACAAAGGAAAGGGTTTAGCAAGGGTTAGTGACCAGCATAAAGTTTGGAAACAATTGAAATGTGTATCAGTAAGAGTTCTAGTTAAAGCAATCATGGCGGACCCATATAATGGAAAACTACAATAAACAGCAGTAAAATATGAAAAAGCTCTTTACCTAGAGATGTGGAAAAGTCTTCCGATATGAAAAAAATTTTTAAGTATAGCAGTTTATGGTATGAAATTGTATGAAAATAATATTCGTATTTGCTGGTATGTCATCAGTACTCAGATATATTACTTGAAGGTGCTGTGAGCAAAGGTTACCTGGCAGTGGGGTGGGGTCCAATGGGAGAGGGTGGGGAACTTTTTATTTGAATAACTTTTAAAAACTTTATCTTTTGAATACTCCTGTCCAATGTGGTTTTTATTTGACTGAAATCCCCAAGAAACAACCTTAACAATGACAGCTTTTTCTTATAATATTCACATGCACTATTATTAGAGGAAGTAGATCTGCCGTTGACAATGTGCCTCATCCTTTCTGATTGATCCAAAGTGCAGTCCTGGGTGACATAATCTTTACCAGCAGGATCAGCCACACCTTCTCTTCCAGAAATGAGGATATATGAATGCAACTAAGGATTGAGAATGATCAAGTGGGCAAATACCGCTGTGACGTCGCTGAGTAGTAGTATCTTTGTTTTGCTGCCTTGAAAAAAGGTAGTTGAAATCCTGAGTATCTCAGGCTCTGATTATACCTTGAAGAGAGTTAAATACCGTGACAGTCAGAGATCAGCTAACATTTTCCTGAGATAGATACATGACTTTTTTCGCTTTCTTTTTTGAATTATGACTACTTGGTGAAAATGATCAGAGTAAAGTGTCAGCTGCCCCACATGGTGAATGAACCCTGGTAGCTCGGCTCCAGGTTCTTAGCAGCCTCGTTTTAGGTGATGACGAACTTCGTGGCCCTTCATTTGGTGTTAAAATACTTTAATCACAGTGATTAAGATAGGACAGAAGTCACTTACCCAAAACATTCTCATTTTAAAAATTATTTTTATTGTCATTTTATGGTTAAAAAAACATACATGGCATGACTATAAAGTAATGAGACACATATTCATGTGTGGCTTGTGTTACTGTCTCATTAGAATATAGTCACATCCTGTCTCGAGCTTGGAAGAAAAATATGCCTTGGCTATATGATTATCAATTTTGTTACTTAAAATTTATTGAGTGCCAACAGAGCACTAGGCACATATATAACACAGAATTGTACAGTCTCTATGTTGTAGACTATATAATTTACACAGATTTCTCAAAGATAACATTAAAGCATGTATTTACAGAACTTTAGACAAAAATAACAATACTGCAAATCAGCAAGTTTCTGTCTAGCGAGGAGCACCTTTTCATGAATGAGGATTATGCAGAACCTATTATGCAAGAGCACTTTAATTCCATTAGCCAGCAAGTCCATGTTATTCATTATATACTTCTATAAAGCTCGAAGAGGAAAAACCTTAAGTGGGAAGTCATAGTTGGTTTCATTAGGTCAAACACATTTTGAAAATTTTCTGCTGAGACCAGTGCTTGAAGGGGCTGTAGACATATTTACATCCTATAGCACAAAAGCCAGAACTACAGCAT
>RJWH01000277.1:950104-993678 GCA_004363575.1 Solenodon paradoxus | reverse complement strand
TCATCCCCCAGAACCCTATCCTCTCTATCAGCAAGCACTCATTAACCACATTTTCTAAGATCAACTAACCGGTCTGGCCTCTCATCCTCTTGTAAAGAGTAAATGTGCCATCTCTGCCCGCAGTCCAGCCACTGTGTTCTGCAAGAGACTCCTGGGGACAGTGTCTTAACCCACAGCAGGAGAAGCTTCCACTGCCCACTGCTAAACTTTAAAGTCCTAGATCACTGTGTGAGTGACATTTCCATGCAAAGGCAACTGCCTGCTATGACAAGGATGGGCTGGAGGACAAATAAGTAAAGGAGCTCCCTGAGTGACAGCTGAGAGCTTCTGCTTTAAAAACAAGTGGCTCAGGGATAGACGACTGGGCAGAGGAGACTCAAATCCATGCAAGCACAGGAAGAAGACTGTAAGATCATTTCGCTTTTGATTCACAGCTGCCATGGATGAAAAAAAGCAAGGCTGGCAGAAAGGAACCTGAAGCACCTTCCTCTCCAGGAAGGATTTCTGCCGCTCGCCATTGACAGAATTGCAGGGCTATTCCAAAGCCAAAATGACTCAGAAAGGATTTGCATCTTGGTTTTGTTCAAGCAGCCTCCTGATACCCAGTGTACTCTCCCATGTACCCGGAGCGCAGGTGATCTCCCATCAGTTCAGTATGAAGGGGCCACAGTTCACAAGGACCTGGTGGCAGGAGGATCTGCACTTAACGGCCTTGTATTGTTTCCTCTGGGCTAAAGGGCCCCTCTACTTGTTCCCACCATCATTCCTTTCTCCTCCTGGGTCCTGTGCACATGCTGAGCCTGCAGGATAAGGAAGGGAGACTCTAGAGCAGAAGGAACTCATCTAGGCTTCTTCCCCAGCCAGCTGGGACCCAAGACAAGTTTCTTACCCTGTCTGACCTGTCAACTGGATCCTCAGGTCAAGCTGGGGTGATAACCAGGAAGCATAGTTTATTGTTCCATCCTTCAGAGTTGAGGAGCTAAATGTGAATCTCTAGGACAAGAACCTTAATTTTCAGTCATAGCTCAGACACTTATACGAGGTCAGTTTCCTTTGATAAATTCCTTAATGTCTCAATACTTCCAATTCCTCCTCTACAAAATGGGCTAATGGTCATATGAGCAATGCACATGGGCACTAATGTGATGAAGAACATAAAGTTGTTAGTGTGGTGTGAAGTCAGAGCACACTAAATGCTGAATATGTGCGTGGCCATCATCAGCACCCTCTGCTGAAATCGTGCTCCTCTCTCCCTGAAAGAAATCAAGTGTGACATATATCATTATTATTATCACAGGGACTCTGCGCCTTATCTTCAGTCTATTTCACTAGGTGACGAGCATTCCATCCTATTTCCACTTTGGGGATCTAGTGGGATCTGAGAAACCTGACATTTTGCCTTCAATTCTCAAAGGATTTAGAACAAAAGAAACCTGCAGAGCTCAGACAAAAGTGAAACAAAACCAACACTGCTTTTTCTAGCTTTCCTGAATCTTGTGCCTCTCCTAGTGGTGAGGTCTAAGCATAACTCTGGAAGTTCATCCTTTAGAGTAAGGGAAGTGAGCAGTTTTTCAGAATTCTAGGATGGTCTGAGCAGGACACCAAGACACTTCACTGAGTTTTTGGGTTGTTTTTTTTTTTTTTTTGACTGTTGTTTGTTTTTCCAGATTTGTTGAAATATAGTTGACTCACCCTATAAGTTAAAGGTATACAATTCAGTGATTTGATTCGTGCATGTTCTATGAAACAACACAGTAAGGTCAACAGACACTTTCTGCAACCCACGTGATCACGATTCTGCTATTCTTATTGGCACAGTGAGAGCCTTTAAAATGTATTCTCATAGCAACTTGTAAGTACACAATATAGTATTTAACCATAGTTACCGTGCTGTGTTTATTCACCTTATAACTGAAAGTTTATACCCTTTGACCAATATGTCCCTATTTTTCCCAAGTCCTGGCAACCCCCATTCTCCTCTGTTTCTATTCCACATATACATGAGATCATACAGAAAGACAGTATTTGTCTTTTTCTGTCTGATTAACTGAGCATAAGATCCCCTCAAGTTTCATTCAGGTTGTCGCAAATGGCAGGATTTCCTTCTTTTTTTATGACTGGATAATATTGCTTTGTACATATCTCATCTTCTTTATCCTCATCTGTTGATGAGTACTTAGTTTGTTTCCATGACTTGTCTATCATGAACAGTGCTGCTGTGTCAAGAAGCTTCGTTCCTGTGTTTTGTTCTAGGAGTTTTCTGGTCTTCAATTTTCCATTAAGTCTTTTTGCCTTTTAAGCTGATTTCTGTGTAATGGTGTAAAGTAGGATTCAGTTACATTCTTTTGCATGAAAATAAAAAAGAAAGAAATACTGATAACTTTCTGCAACACGAATGAACATTGAAAACAGTTTAAGTGAAAGAAACTAGTCACAAAATGCATACATATAGTAAGATTCCATGTATATGAAATGTTTAGAATAGGCAAATTCTATAGAATCAAATAATACATTGCAAACAAGTCCAAAATCAGGTAGCCTCCCTGGTAAATATACACATATTATACATACAAGCAATTATTATATTATATACCTTAAACTTACACAAATTCGTATTGCCACCAAGGGCAATAGGAGGAGGGAATGGGAAATGACTGCTAATGAATGGATATGGGGTGTCCTTTGGGGGTGATGAAAATGTTATGTTAGATAGTGATGATGATTGGACAATTCTATAAATATACTAAAAACCACTGAATTGTACACTTTTAAATGACATATCTCAATAAAACAGTTTAAGTGTTTGCTCTTTCAAAAGGTTTCATTAATAAAGCTACAAAATAGGGTGGCAAAATATTTGCACATCATATCTGGTAAAAGATTGGTGTCTACAATATGTAGAGAATTCTTACAACTCAACAAATCAAACAGTCCAATTTTAAAGTGGACAGAAAATGCACATGGACATTTTATTAAAGAAAATATACAAATGGCTTTAAAATACATAAAAAAACTAACATCATTATTCATTGAGTAATGAAACTTAAACCCACTAGAATGGCTCTATTCTTAAAAAGTGGGTAAGATTTTGGAGAAAATATTAGAATCACTTTGGAAGAATTTAGTGTTCTTTAAAAAAAAAAAGGCTTGTCAAACATAAGCCTAACATGACAGCAATTTTACTCTTAATTACTGAAGAGAAATAAAACCATTCACATAAAGACTACACATTAGCATCCATAACAGAATTTCTCATAATAGTCAAATAAGCAGTCCAAATACCCATTATGGTGAGTAGATCAACAAAGTTAGTATAGTTGACCTTTGAACAATGCAGGGGTTAGGAGCAGTGAATTCAAACACTCCAAACTCCATGTATAACTTTTGACTCCTCAAAAACCTCTCTTCAATGTACCTTGGTATTGGGAGAATTGGTTTTAGGACCCTTCCCCCAGCACCCCAGATACCCAAATTCAGCAGCAGATGCACGAGTCCTTTGTAGTCGGCCCCCCACATCTGTGAGCACCACATCTAAGTGTTTTGCATCTTCGGTTCCATTGTTGGTTGAATCCATAGATGCAGAACACAGATATGGAGGGTCAATTGTATGTCTTGAAAATAATCTGCAAAGAAGTGGACCTTCACAATTCAAATCCATGTTGTTCAAAAATCAGCAGTGTATCCATACACTACAACTTGGATAAACCTCTAGAACACTGTGCTAAGAAGTCAAACATCAAAGACTGCATATTATAGCAACCCATTTATATGCAAAAATCAGACATGGGAAAACATTGGAAGACAAGAAGCAGATCAGCGGTTGCCTTGGACTAGGAGTAAATGATAAGAAACAGCAAAGAAGCAAGATCACCCTTTGGGGCGATGAGAATGCTCTAGAGCTGGATTATGGTGATGGTTGCAGAACTCAGTGCATTTTTTTAAAAGCATCGAACTGCACCACACTTACCAGGGATGAACTTCATGATACTTATTTAAATATACCTCAAAAAAGCTGTTTTTAATAGCTAGGAAAAAAAAGACGCTGTTAATGTTTACAATAATTTTTTCACTCCCTATTATTTAATCATTTTTCCTGCCATTCTCTAAATACCTACTAAGAGAGAAGTCATGAATATCTCACTTTCACTGTTAGGAACTTACTTCATATTCATTTACTTCAACTCTACGAAGTGGGCGCAATTATATCCAGGATTCAGAGGAAGAAAGTGAGACTTGGAGCATAAGGAACTTGGCCCAGATCAGGCAGGTCAGAGGAAGAAGAGCTAGAATTCAAATCCAGATCTGACTGACTTAGAAGCACAAACCAAGTCTTAAGTCACACTGCTACAATGCTAACAAATGAAAAGAATTTCAGAGAATCTTCTTTTAGCAAACGAACAGAAAGCAGTTGCCCAGGCAACAAAGCTCCCAATATTAAAACATAATTATGCCCCTGCCAAGTCAACCCTAGAGGATTGCAAGACCTTTGCTGCCGACATGAAGTGGGAACTAGACAAGAGACTCAAGACTCAAACTGGGAAAATCAGCCCAGTCTCTAACTGGTGCATTTGGTCACAGATGAATGGGTATCCCCTTTTTTGCACTTACAAATCACCCAGAGATTTGTTCAAATGCAAATTTGTGGGCCGCCTGCCTTAACAATCTTGTCCAGTAGACCCCAACCGGGAGACAGAGAATCCTCTGGTCCCCACCCCCGACCCTCAAAGAGAAAGGAAGCAGGCAGGAAGGAAGAGAGGAAAAAGAAGCATTTTTTTATGTATTTGTTCATTTCTGGTTGTTCCCCCACCCTCCCACCCTGCCCCAGGTCGTGAACCTGGGCTGGATTTTATGTGGTCTACACCCCCGGCACCAATTTAAGGCCTACACCACCAGGGCACTCTCAGAATCTGCATTTTTTAACAAGCATCAGAAAATTGTTAAAATTGCAAGCTTCAGAGAGAAGTGCACCTCGTTTGAATGTTGCCTTAGGCACTGTGGGTCCTTTGACCAAGTTAGTTCCTCTGAGTCAACTTCCTTATCTAGAAAAGTGCTATTACCAGTACTTCTTTCTTAAAGGTATTGTGAAGTTTTAATTTTGCTTTGAGAACACATTCAATAAGCAGAAGCTTTTTTTCTCATTCTCATTTATGTGTATTTTTTCCTAGAGAGTCTGAAAGGATGGAGTTTGGCCAGCAATCCAGATGGAATACTTTTTCTCAAATCAGGTCAGCAGCAAACATGCTGGGTTGGGAGAAATCAGCCCAACAGAGAAAGCAAAATAACCCGGCCTGCAGCCTCCGGCAATGTTGATGTGTGTCCTTCGTGGGAGACTTTAATATTTGGAGTTGAACTCCACTGACCTATAAATGTATTCTATTTCTGGCGTTGCAAAACAACACTGAGGAAATAGGTAAGAAGAAACACGGTGAGGCAAAGCTGACACCTACTGGCAGCACCAGTCCGCTGCAAAAGGCATCTTGTGCTTAGCTGTCCCCAAAGTGAATTTCTTCTTGCAGCTCATCCTGTTGCTGACAAGGACATAACCAGAGATGTGGACAAAAGTTAACATGCAAACATTCTCACCAGATCTTATTTATAGAGGTGAAATGTTGGGAAGACTTTGTGTCCAACAGTAGGAAATAGGGTAAATAAATGTTAGCGCATGCGTATAATAGTCTATCAGTCATCTAAAGCTTCGCTTTCAAACAATTTTAATACCATGAAGATGTGTTCATATACTAAGTACAAAAATGATGTTACAAAGCAAGCATGTATAGGATAATGATGAAATAAAATTGATGTGTGTAGATACATGCTTCATAGAAAGAAATCTGGAATGAAATGTAGAAAATATTAATAGTGGTCCCTTCTGACTTTACTGTTTTCTTCTTTATACATTCCTGGATATTTAACATTTCTGCAATAAGCATGTGCTACCTTAGTGAATAGAAAGCAAGGAATAATTTTTCCCAAATGTATTGAGATGTAATTGGCACTGTGTACGTTTGTCAAACTTGAGTTGATACATGTTTATCTTGTGAAGTGATTGCTACAGTAAAGCTGGCTAACACTCCCATCACCTCACATGACTACAGGTGCATGTGTGTGTGTGTGTTTGCGTGCGCGCGTGCAATGAGAACATTTAATATCTACCTTCTTACAAAATTATGTTTTAGGTATATCCCTGTAGCTCAGTGGCTAAAGTACTGGTAATATATCCCAAGGACTGGAGTTTGAGACCAGGACCAGGAAGGAAAACACACTTTTTTTAAAGAGAAAGAATCTCAGTGACATTTTCAGAAAGAATAGAATTCCCCAACCATGTACTCATGGAGCAGTGGTAAAGATTAGAACTGAATCATTGAGACTCAGATCTCAGGAACTGGTATCTGAGATGCTGCTGACAAGCAATCTGATCCCCAGGATGAAGTTTGCAGCATATGACACAGCAACCTCACAGCACAATGGAGCAAGACAAGACAATGGGGTTATTTCATTGTCTAAGAAGCAAAATGTGTTTTGTTTTGTCTGGTCTCATCATTAGACTCTGACAACAGACTCTTCTTTTGTTTCATGTCTGGAGAATCTTCTTTTTTTAACTGAAGTGACATTGATTTACAACATTTATAGTAATTCACCGTCTGTATTCACCACAGCAATATCTCTACCAAGTCTAGCTCCCATCCACCACTGTACAGTTGTTCCCTTGACCTGTTTCACCCAAGCCCCAGCGCCCTTCTCTGGTTACCACCAGTCTTTTCAATGAGTCTGAGTTTTTATCTGTTTTGTTGTTCATGTGCTTTGTTTCTTTATCTTCCACACGCAAGTGAAATAAATCAGTTTATAATAGCTCAGGTATGGAAACAAACTAAGTGCCCACTGATGATGAATAAAGATCTAATACAGACACACTCACACACATGCAATTTATTATACACATACATACATGCATGCATACACATATTGAAATACTATTCAGCCATAAACAAAAATGTAAAATCTTAAATAAAAAAAGATGAAACCTTGCCATGTGAAACACCATGAATAATTTTTTTTTAAAGCAAAGATGTAGGCAGAAATGAAGCAGAGTAGTCAGGCAGACAGGGATAAGAGAAAGAAGCATTTTATTTTATTTTTATTTAGTTGTTCACACTGGTTGTTTCCCTCTCCATTCCTCTCCTCTCTTCTCCTGTCCTCCCCTCCCCTCCTCGCCCCTTCCCTCCTCTTGACTCAAACCCAGGGATATGTGACTTGGGCTCCTTTGGAAGAGTTTGACCTAACCACTGCCCTAGTAGAGTATGCAGAATTTTCTTTTCTAAATGACTATAATTAAATGTACGCCCTGGTGGGTAGGTGAACACACCTCTCTCTCCTCAGTGAATGTCTGACTCATGACCTTCTAGCTTCTCCCACCTTGCTTCTCCGACCAGACCCTGGCTGTATCACACACCAGCTCTATGAAATCACTTGACTTCTCTCAACTTCACTTTTCTTATTGGTAAAGATGACAACAGCCACCCCACTGACCTCCCACAGTTAGGAGTTTTGTATGAAATAATGTGTTTTTGAAAGCAATCCCAAGCAAATCACATACCAACCAACATCCTTCAGTGAGTGATTATGTGGCAGACACTTCACAGGGCGTTATCTCACATATTATATGTTTACTCATCATAAGAAGTGAATATAATCTCCATTTTACCCATGAGAAAACTGAATTTACAACCTGTTCAAAATCCAACATTTTTTCCACTGCAGAGTCAGGATTTGAACTCAGCTCTCTCTTCAAGGGGCAGGCGCTGAAGCATCATGCTGAATTATGGCATAAACTCTTAGCACTCGCAGGAACCAAACTGATCATTCGAACCCCTGTAGTTGGCGGATGAGAACACAAAAGCCCAGAGGGGGTACATGACTTGCCCCAAAATAACCAACTAAAATGCCACCAACCTGATTTTATAGGACCCTGAGACCCTCTGCACAATCTAACAGCCAATGTGGTTCCTGGTCGCTCAAGCCCAGGGAGTGGGCTAAGGTTTCTGTTCTCAATTAGCTCCACTTCTCTCTTGCTGGTAACCAGAAACTTTTGAATCCACCCTGTAACTCAATGTCCAAATGACACATTCTGAATTGAGTGAAACTATGAACTTTCACCACAGTCCAAGTCAATGGGAGGGAACCTGAGTGGCGCAGTGGGGGAGAGACAGAGAGGTCCCCAGTCAGAGGGACGGAAGGTCACCAGCCAAGCTCAGCCCTAGATGTAAGATGTCCTCCCCAACTTTATCATCTTAACTGGGATCTCTGAAAGTGAAATTGGCTGCTACTAATAATTATGGTCACCATACCCATGGGGAAAAGTTATGGTCAGACACACCTAATTGAGGGAGAAACTATCAAAGGGTATTGGTGCCAGAACCTACGTCCCACACTCTGAGGCCTTAGGAGAAAGATGAAGCTGGGCCTGGGCATCCCTCTGAGTTGTGGTCCTGAAACAGACATGATTGCTCTTCCCCGGGGCCTAAGTGTCACTTCTCCAGTGCTGTCTCTCAAACCGTAAGAGCAGTAGTGACTGTAGTAACTACAAAGACCCCAAACAACTTGAAAGTCAGTAAACACGTGCATCACGTCTACATGGGCATAGTATTCACCACAAGAAAATGCCCCCATTTTGTTCACTTTAGCTCCAATACTATGAAGGTAGCATTTCCCCCTGAAACTTCTACTGTCCTTTCCCTTTGGTACTTCTGCATGAAAAAGGAAAAACATAATCAAGTATCCATTCCTATATCTTAATCAAAAGCCATATTAGATTTTTTGCATCCCAAAGGATGATGTAGCCTCCCAATAAGCACTGTTAGGAAAAAGAGACCAATCTAAAAGTCACAGCTAGTAGGTTTCTCTTTTTAATTGATTGGCTTATTACCAAGGACCATGCCACAGTTGCCAGAAGGCTACTAAATAGATCATTCTTCCCATAGGGTTCCTCCAATTACAGCCTCTCATACCTGTACCATACCCTCCACCATACCCAGCCTCAGCTGAAACTCCTGTGCTCTGTGGCCTCTACCACCTGTCTTCCATTTGGCTGCCTTAATAAGACTGTCCATCATTCTAGCGACACTCATTCATTTAACCAACCCACCACATGCCAGTCCTTGTTCAAATGAGCAAAACAAAGATCCCTGCCTTTCTGGAGCTTACACTTCATATCAGAAAAGTCGATAATAAAAACAATCATATAATAAGTTGGATAAAATCCACAATGGTCGAAATTAAATAAGAAGAGAAGAGAAAAAGGACTGAGCCCTGGACCCATCACCAGTAACCAGTCTAGAGACAAAGAGGAATCCGCGAAAGAGTCTGGGAAAATATGACCAATGTGTTGGAGAAGAACTAGGAAAGAAGAATGGGACAGATTCTAATTAAAATCAGCACACAGGCCAGGAATTTTCTATTCTACTATAATTTTTACCTTTGATTCCCTGAATCAATGTGATTAACTCCACATTTCTGAGTGCTTTTTCCTTTGCACTTAATGCCCTACCATTCCAAGCTCTCTCCTCTCTCCCTCTCTCCCCCAGTCCCCCAACCCCAACCCAACCATGTGATTACTGGGTAAGTCTGGTAGCAGCCAGAGCAGTAGCCTTGATGTCAGGAAAAAGGCTTAGAAAGGCAGCCTGTCTGCTTCTTTGATATACCCCATGTCTAGAGGGAGAACTACCAACTCAGACAGAACCCACAGATTGTGCCCTACCCAAGGCTATCAAAAGACAGAATTAGAGAATGTTCAAGCAAGCTGTCAGCAGAGAATTCTCAGGGTGACACTAAGCTTGTGGGAGCCCAAAACATAGAGAAGATGACAAGCTGAACCCAGGAAAGTACTCAGAGGCCCAGAGAATTCTACAACTTGAGTCTCGTAGCCTATTACATATACAAGAGTCTGCTCTATCTTCTTGCAGGCAGTGTGGTAAAGTTGCTGTAAGGAGGAAACAACATCTAGGAATTAATTTCTGGGGTTCCGAGAACACAGAAATACCTTCCAAGCTTCAGCTCTACAATCCGCTTTGCGCACTGCCTCATGTCTGAAATTCCACCACTATCAGATTTTAATCTCTTGATTTTAAAAAATGCTTAATAAACCCTGCTATCTATCACTCTCAGCTCAAAATGGAAACCAGGTTTAATGGAAATGAACAAAGGAGAAGGCAAAGTACCTTGAGATGGAGAAACCCACCTCCACTTCCACTGGCCCTCCCAGAAGAGGGAGGCAGGAAATGGAAACTCACCACCTGGAATTTCCCTGTTGACAGATGTTAAGAGAGACTCACTGGCAGAGATGAGTCAGAACTCTTTGATTGAAACTTTAAAGCTGTCTATGCAAATTTTCTTGGACCTTCTTCACTACCACAGAGGAAACAGCCTAAAGCAAAAGGTGTTGCAGGTACATAGACACCCCAAGGAGATCAAGTGGGACTGTTATACGGGTCTGAGGGCATATGTCTTACTCAAAGCCTGAAAGAGCCTCAACTACCCGTTCCTCCCCACCATCTTCTCCTCCCTCTTCTGCCCAATTCTTCTGGCCTTTTGTTTCCCACTCAGTCTATATCTCACTCCAAAACCTTACCTAATGCTGTAAAACATACAATACTGTGATTCTTCACTCCAACTCATATATCTCTAGCCCTCCATACCCCTTTTTCCATATCCTTATGTCTCATCTCTTTCCAAGGTTTTCTTAAAATGTTCTTCTTTTGAAGAGGATAAAAAGAGGAGGTAACAGGCAAAACTAAGGAGTTCTCTGGTTTCATTAAACCTTGTTGTTGCTCTGTTTCTAAGTCAGTTGCTTCTCCGAGGGCAGCAGAGAATCTGCTGGAAATGGATGCTCAGATCCCCATCCCTGAGCCCAGAGCCTCCTCTTATTTGCCCTGGGAGAGGGGAACAGGCACAGACAACTTGTCATCCAACATCAGGCTCCCGGCTCCTGGTTCCTGAGCCTTAACTCTTGCTGCCTCTACTTCTTAGGTGACTCAAGAGCATACTCAGTTTGTTTGGAAGAGTCAGGAGGCCAGTATCACCGGTTGAAGTGAGTTTGGGAAGAATGGTAGGAGATGAGATGAGACAGCCAGAGAGACAACATCAAGTCAGACCAACCATGGCGAAGACAATTAGATCCTATTTCAAGTGAAATGAGAAGACACTGAATCACCAAAAAATAGGTAGTGTTCTGGGAAGAGGTGGAGATAAGGGAACACTTATTCATTGCTAGTGGGAATGTAAATGGGTACTGTTACTGTGAAAAACTGTAGAGAGTTTCCTTTAAAAATTAAAAATGGAACTTCCATATGATCTAGCAATCCACTGTGGAGTATATACAGCCAAAGGAAATGAAAAGAGAATGTGGAAGAGCTATCTGAGGCATCCATGTTCATTACAGTATTAGTCACATTAGCCCAAATACCCATCCAGATGAATGACTGAAGATGATGTGGTGTACAGAGTCACTGGAATATTATTCAGCCAGAAGTCAGCCATTAATAACAATACAGATGGACCTTGAGGGCATTATACTAAGTGCAATATCAGATAGAGAAAGACAAATACTACGTACTAACTACATGGCATAGCTTGTACGTAGACTCTTTTTAAAGAAGTCAAACTTGTAGGACAACAGTTAGGTTGTGGGAGAAATACGGAGAGGATAGTAAAAGGTACAAACTTTCAGTTTCAAAATGAATACCACACTCCAGGGAAAAAGCTAAATCTGAGGGTGAAAAACACAGGGTAGATGATTTCTAAGACCGTTTTCTGCTTTGAAACACTTTAATTCTTCTCCCTTGATTTGAGTTCCTGAACAGCAATCTCAGTTCAGACCCCAGCTCTGGCCTAATAACGACAATGATGGAGAGGAGAGCTGGCCAGCCCTCCTCCATGGTCTTGATCACACTTACAGGTTTTTGAAGTGCAGCATAAGCAATATCTATTTGATCAAAGTGATGCCTTGAGCTCTTTTCATTTTGAAGAGAACTGCTGGCCTGAAACATTCACAATGAATCAATAAAGCCTTCCTTCTGCCGCCTGATCTTCATCAGTGGCGCTGTTTGGCCTCAGGCAGTGTCTGGACAAGGTCTCATCCATAACCACCACTGTCCACAGCAGATCAGGGTTCCTATTCTGGTTAATTTCTAAGTATCCTCAATGGTTCTGGTTTCCCAGAAACTGTAATCTCTTAGTCTTCTGCCAAGATGAAATTGTTCATAAATTTAGCTACCTGAAGATGTCTTTCCCCTGGATCTAACTTTCTAAGCACTATCAACTTGCTAAGTAGGCCTGGGGAAGAAACAGAATGATCCTGAAGAAAATTTGAGCTTAAGGGAGTCAGCTTTGTTTTCCTTTGACAAACTTTGATTTCCAATACCAGGATCCAATTGCAAGGAAATGAAGCATGAGCAGTTGGATTTTGGAATCTTCTAACTCAGATGTCTTAAAGGTCAAGGCATAATCTACTCCTATGCCTGTGCGCCTCTTCCAAAATGTTGACCCTATATTTTAAGAAGTTTGATGGAGGATCATGGACATCTTCATTTTAAGAAGACATGATACTGTCTCATCCCATGTAAGACAAGAGAAAGGTAGCAGGGTGCCATGTCTTTGGATTGTACGTAAGTCACCTAACTCATTTGCCCACTGGGTGAATATTTGTTGCTCTTGTCGGTATAGCACCCTTTCTCTAGATATCCCTTTATGGAACCACCTATGACCCATCTTCATCCCTGTAGTTTGGTGAGGCTGACCCTCCCCCAGGATGGGCACGAGCCACCGGCCAATGAGTGTATTCCATCCCCTTGCCCAGAGACTGAGTCAGGAATGGGCCGAGCTCCACCCGGGCCAATGACAAGCAGGCCTAGCTCTTTGCATGACGGCTGAATAGGAGTTAGACACTCTTCTTTCACTATATCAGAGCTATGGTGATATAAGCTACTAGCGTCCATCTTGCTCCCAGGAGGAAAACTTATCTAAGTTTGCTCAGAGGAGGGCAGAGCTAAGGGATAAGAGCTGGGGCTTTGGATTTAGCTGTGCCTGAAACTAGAAGTATAAAATAAAGTTTCTTTTTTGCTTAGTAAATTTGAATTGCATTTTCTGTCACATGTAACCAAAAGAATCTTAAATGATCCATCCTTTCTGAATCTTGACATCTCAACCTTTAGAAGGAGAATGTTGAAAACCAATCAGTGTTTCTCAGGGGAAGCACTAATGGCATTTGATGGGGCAGTTCTATGTCGTGCAGACTGTTCTGAATGTTTGCTTTTGTTTTTGCCCACAAAACACCAGAAGCCCCCACTATGTTATGACAGAATTACCCGCTGCCTATCCCAATACACACATGCATACACATATACATATGACCCACACACACACCTACTCGTGAACACATTTCCAAATGCCCCCCTAGGGGCAAGTAAAAGCTCAGCTGAAAACAAATAAAATAGAAAATCTCTAAGGCCCCTCTTCAACCCAGCTGAAATTAGCCACATCATGTACTAGAAATCAAGTTCTCTAGAGTTTCGTCTCAGCACCAACTGAGAATAAGTTACTCTATGGGTTCACTTATCTTTAAAATGCAGACACTAATATACAATTACATGGGGAAACTTATCAAAAAATTAATGCAATAAATTATTCATTTGAAATTACCTGTCATAACCCACTGTGGATCTGTAACATTTCCAGCGAAAAAAATCCCGAACACGTTTGACTACCATACTAGTTTATCATTTGCTCCATAAAATAACATTTAAAAAAACTAAAATTCTAAGTGATCTTTTCATACCATTTACTCATCTATCAGTAAAGAATTAAAATCACTTATAAAGCTATTCTGTGTCACCACCATTTTCTAGATCTCTACAATTACATCTCCAACAAGAAAGACTTGGGAGGGGGTTGGGATTTGGGGTTTTGGGGTTTTTTTTTAACAAACAAATGGGTTTTATTCCTTCCCAAGTGTTACAGCAGGAATGACTAGAGAATAACAACGAAACACTACTGGCTGTCAGTTCGGCTCATTCACTTGCCCAGACTCTTAGCTCAGATAATTTACATGTCATTCTTTGTTGGTCCAAACCACAAATGTTAAAACCTTGAATGCCAAGGACCTCTGGTACCCCCTTAGTTCTCTGTAAGTGATAGAAAATAAAAATTTTAGGGTTGTTTATAACTGAGCAGTTTTAAATCTATTTTTACATTACCATTGTAATCTTTGTGCATTTCTAAGTAATTGTCCCCCTTCTTGGCAATTTTGTACTCTTCATATTAGTATTCAAAAAAGAAAGATCTAAACTCTCCACTGGCAACGTTGGCTCTATCAGGAGAATCGCCTTTGAAATCTGAGCACAGGAAAATGACTTCACATTGCGTGAGCCAGCCAACCAAAGTCAAGCTGAGGACTACAGCCGTGACACAGACAGTCCTTTCATCCCCACTGTCTTCGAAAACTGCCCTGAATTATTGCTGTTGGATGTAGTGCCAGAATCCCGGGGCCAATTTTCATGTTTAGCGGGGAGCTGGGGGGAATCTCATCCCACCCTACTGACTCAGCTAGCTACCACCCTCTCTTCTCCTCCTCCTTCCTTCCATGAAACATGGCACGACTCCACCATGGTGTCTGCCCTTTGCAACTAAGTTACATTATCTATCTACAGTAGCTATCAAAAGACTGAGAGAGAAGTACCATAGATGTTAGCAAAATGAGACAGACTGGAGAAATGAAGGGGGGCAACTAAACCACTTCAAAACTACTTTTAGAATTTCAGCCTGCATAGAAAGCAGCCGGAAACTCAGAGTGAAACCTAGCGCTTTCCAACATTCCTCTTTGAAGCCAAAAGTGGGTGGGAAGCTGACTGAGCACGTGACGCCCCAGATCGGCGGAGCAGCAAGCTTAAGTGTGTCCACCAAATGTACTGTGCTAGCTTTGTTTTAAATGACGGTGGCTCCTGTAAATAGTCACTTCATCTTCTCTTTATGTCCTTCATCCTTGCATCTTCATTCCTCAGATGGAAAGCTTGCAGATTTCATTTTCAACAGACTGTCCTATGACCCAGCCCCTCTGTGTAGTCAAGAAATGAAGTCTCTTGTTATCTGGCATCACCTCCTTTAAAAGAAGACATCACCTCCCGCTGGGCCACGTAGTTTGCGTGAATGTTGGCTTTTCACATGATTTTTACTCTAACACTGCGATGAATGCAGCTTTTTGATGGAAGAATGAAGATCTGGGAAATAAACAGTTTAAAGATTCAGAGCTTAGAGCTGGGAAACATGGGCTGCTTTGTTCTTAGGTAACTGCCTCACCAACGGAACATTTCTCCATTTTGCAGCACCTGTCTTTTCTCTTCCAGCCACAACCCTCCAGCTACAAAAACAGATTAGTGATTTTTTTGTTGATGTCAAGATTATGAATATGCTTTTATGAATACTTTCCTTTGAACTCATTTCATCTGAAGAAGAAAAATAGCCCTATGTATTGCAGTTGACAGTAATAGACAAAACATACAAATTGTTCTCTTAGGAGCAGTAAAATGCTTCAAAACGCACAAAGAAAAATTCCAAATACCACATAATGCTTATGGAGCACTGAATTTGTAGCTATCATTTTTTAAAAAGCAATATTTCTGACCAGCATGTATTACACAGAACATATTTCAGAAATTAATATTGAAATGTTTTTATTTCTGGCATCATGATATGCTTCTCATATTAGTTCAAAGTCTTAGTAAATAGAATTTTAGGATGTGCCATTTGGAAGGAAGGAAACCTTCATTGGATTAAGCTGCTTATGTTTTTATTTTTTTCTTTTATCTTATTTCATCATATCCTCCAACTTCCTCCTCTAAAAATAATTTGACAGATTAAAGTAGCTCTCCTATTAATTTCATCCTGACTCAAAAGGAACTTATTATTTAAATTTGTAATTACACATGTAGTACTATCAATGAATGTTTAGTTTCCTTATGAAAACTTATTTTTATTCTATTTTAATATCATTTTAATCAGTTCTTTTCTGGTGTGTGCATTGCGTGTGTGTGTGTGTGTGTGTGTGTGTGTGTGTTTTAATGTGTTTTTCCTGAACCTCTTTCAAATGTTTTCTCATTTGAAAGTTAATATAGAAAACCCAGCCTCCTTTAATCCTGCTTTTAGATTGTTTGGTCCTGGAACTACTTGCTGATTCCTATTATAACCAGGCTGATGCAAAAACAGCCTTTGCTATCACAGAGAAATCATTCTGCATGCAAATAGTGAGCCTCTGAGGTTCAACATTGTCAGGTGAATCTGGCAACAGTGATTTAAGAATGCCTCTCCCAGATTGAGTGAATGATTTATAAAAATGTCAAGGATTTACTATGATGCATACTTTAAACCTATATAATGTTATGATGTAATATTCCTTCAAAACTATTAATATAAATTTATAAGGAAAAATTTCAAGATACAAGTGTTGCTTTACATTTGACATTAAGAATGGTCTGCAAATTATATTCCCTTAAAGAAGTATAGTCTAACAGTGGTTCAAAGTATGAGCTTTGAAGTCAGACTCCTTGGGTTCAAATCCCACTCTTAACATTAGCTGCAGAATCTCGCAGAAGACACTTGACCATGCTGAACATCATAACCTGGCATTCATAAGCCCAGCTACTTCTTAGGACTGTGGTGAGGATTCCACTGATAAAAACATACAGATCACTCATAACACCTCTGACACAGTGTCTGTAGTAAGTGTTAGCTCTTAATACCAACTCTCACAGCAAAGCATTCTTTATGTCATATTAGAAGCAGATTTTTTAAACAAAAAGAAAGCCTAAAAAGTCTAATTGTGCAAAATTTACCAACATGAAATTATAAATATAAATATACATGTGGCTATATAATTCTGGTTATTCTAGTATGTAACTATGCATAGTCATATAGATAAATTTTATGTATCCCTTTTTAATTGGAAAGTCAGTCACTGGAAAAGGAATTTAGTTTCCCAATGACGTCTCGTCTTCATTGACATTCAGCTTAAAACTACCACTGTTTCCCCGCTGTGCTAACATGTCAAAATGTTACAAATGAAGATAAGTACAAATGGCCCCAGCATGTTAATTCAGTGACTATTTGCTAAATATCTCTTCAGAACAGGAAGCACACAAAGAAAAGTGATACCAACCAACTCCATCTATATGACAGGATCAATTTTCCAAGTGTTTAATTGATTGCTTTAATTTCTAGATGATTATTTCTTATAGCTAAAGAAAAATCACAGTACCCTCATATGTTTCCTGTCCAAACACAATTTTCCTTCCATGAATCTCCTGAAATAGACTATAATAATCAAAATTGAATACTATCATTTGCCTCCATAAAAAGTATCATAACTACTGTGCTTCTACTGTGTTATCTTCATTTTGACTCTGAAGGTCACATTCAACAGACTTTTTCTCTGTCTTCATCTCTTCACCCAAGATCAAGATAGCAAATAAATGTCTGATAATTAACAGAAAACAAAGGACAAAAAGTTATAGATATCATTTGATTATAGCTATATTTTAAAAATCTGCACTGAAAATATATGAGGAAATACTAAAGAGTGAATACTGAGTCTTTAATACGATAAGAGTAAGGTATTCTGACTACTCCATTTTGTATTCTTTGTTGCTGACTTTTTACCAAATCTGTTTAATTTATAAAACCCTACAAAACATGAAATGCACTTTAAAGTATATAATTCTTCATTTAAATTTATTATATATATAAAAACAATTCATACCATGGCATTTAATTCTAATTTAATTTCCATAAAAGAAACCCTACAAAGATTTGTCAAAGAAATTTCGGTCTTCAAATTACATCTCTGTTTGTATTAGATGCAACAGATTCCCAAATATAAAAACAAACAAACATGAAACCAAGGCTACATTGCACATCACCAGCATATTTACATATGGATTAGAAGACCATGATAAAGATATATGAACCTAATTTAACATCACAGTTTCTTATCTAAAGGAGTTTTTAAAAGTTATTCATTTTCTGCTTCCTTTACATTTCCCTTTCTTTATCTCTAGAGGAAAACTAATGAACAATTTAGGAAATGATGTAAATCTAAGATTGATGGATCACATATTCAAAGACAACTACAGAATCAACCTATAGAAGTTTCCACATAGCATTTTTCTGGAGTCAGATTATTTTTAGTGTCTTGACTTTTTATGCAAGGTTAGATGCAATTACCATAATAAATCAGAATATTACAAATGAAGATATTCTAACACAAAGACTTGCAAGATTTTGTTTAGATTATCAGTGGTCTTTTCATCTAAATTTTCTTCATTGTCTTCCATGGTGTGCCAGACTTCAGGAAAAGGAGATGGTATCAGATGCAAAACTGGAACACCTAATAAGAAAGAATCAACATGTAATTAAGTATATATTTCTAGTGAATAAACTAGAAAGAGCTGTTTTCCAAGTAGAAGTCTAAGAGCGGGGGATTAGGGGGATGATAGATAGATAGATAGATAGATAGATAGATAGATAGATAGATAGATAGATAGATAGATAGCTGATAATTCATTTTCTCTCTACTTCCTTGTGATAAAGTGTATAAAGAATAATAAAACAAGCCAAGGAAATAGAGAATGAAGGACAAACAATAGGGTCAAGAGAGGGGTATTTAAAGTTACATATGATTTCTTTGAGAAGCTGACATTTAAATATAGAGACATGGAAGAAATCTGGGTGGGGGTGAATATGCCAGGCAGCAATATTGGCAAATGCTAATGTCCTGGGGTAGGAATAGTGCTATTCCTAACTGAGGAACAGCAACCAGGCCAATGTGGCTTAATCAGAGTAATAACTGGAGAAAGAAAAATAAGAGGTGGTGTTGGAGGTCCTTGTGGGTCCTGGTAAAGACTCTGGGTTTTATTCTGCACAACGACAAGACACCAGAGCTTTAAAGCAGGGAGGTAATATTATTTGATTTATATTTGTAAAAGGTAACTCTCTTACGTAAAGATTGGGGAAACAAGAGTGAAATCTGGAGATCAATTGGGAAACTACTCTGGGTTGATTTAGACTTCAACCACCTCGATATCAAGGATATTACTTCATCAAGGATAACACCAGAGTTACACAAAGTGTAAGACTATAATCTAAATCTATGAAAGGGAAGGCAGGATATTAGTGGTATATGCGCTTTCATAAATGTGTCTGTGTAAGAAATAATGTAAAGCTGTCTTCAAGAATGTAGAATGACTCTCAGGAAATAAACAGAAGCCATAATAGGTGGATGGTTTAATTGATTAATTAAATGTAATGGTTCCTCACACTTGTAGATTACAACTGCACGTAAGGCATCATAAGTTCAATAGGTAAAAAAAATGCACAGGGCATGCACTCATACATAGACAACACACACACACATATTACCTTTGTTTAAAAATGGAATGTGGTCATCCTGAATCGTACCTCCATAACCAAAATTCTGGAAGTACTGCCTCTCCCAAGAGTAATCCTTAAGCAACCCTAATTTATCGAGTTCACGTTCTGCAGATGACAATTAGACATCAGATGAACATCTATTTTTATAAAAATTTCAGAATACAAGAGGAATTTGAAATCTTAGTACATCTTAAAACATTATGCAGTCATGAACACAGTCACACCCATAACAATAAACATCTGGCTGACCTTGGCTGTGCGCATTTTGGACCAGTTTGGAGGGAAGCAGAGTCACACATGGCTCCAGTTTTACCTCCTAAGAGGCAAAAACTCAATAGAATAATGGAGAGATGAAAATGAGAAAATCAGAGGAAAATGGGGCAGTGAGGAGAACACAGGTGGAGATACTTAGAGAGCAAGATCCTGCATAAAGAATGCTTTCAGAGGACATATGGGCATGAAAAGGGGATATTCAGAGTAGCGATGGAATACACTGCATGCCCACCCTGTGAGAAAGGGACCTGCCTGCATCAGTGGTTCTCAAAGTGGAGTCTGACCAGTGGCATCAGGGCAGCAGCATCACTCAGAAGCTTGTGAGAAACACAGATGACCTGGCCTCACCTCAGACCTACTGAATCAGAAACTTTGGGGGCAAAACCCAGCCAACCATGTTGCAACCAGCCTTCAGGTGATTCTAATGCACAGCAAAATTTGAGAACCAACAACCTGCATTCCATCACTTTTGTTGCTTTGTGACGTAGACCCTTGGTTGCATAGAGTTCTATGTTACAAGATGATAAAAGATCACAGGAAGAGTATAAGACAGCACGCACCCTGGAAGCAGCCCCACACATATCTCAAGGTCATAGGTTCAGGACCCAGGACATTGGTGGGTGGACGGGGCAGGGGGAACAATGTGAACAACTACACTAAAAATAATAAAAGTGCTGCTTCCTCCACCTCTCTCTGCCTGCCTGCCTGCTCACCTTCATTCCTGCCTGCACCTTTCTTTTAAAATAAAGTAAAAAAAGAAGAAGAAAAAAAATATGAAACAACAGAATGAAACTTGCCAGTTGTTTTGGGATTAGGCTTTGGTTTTTGATAAAATTTAAAGGGATAAAGGGATTTAAAGGATAAACAGTACAGGAACACTGGTGTTGGGCACAGTGTGGCATATACATTTATCAATGTACTCCTGAAACTTACACAGTATTGTAAACCAATAATACATCAGTCAACCAATCAATCAATAATGGGTACATTGAAAGCATGCATATGTAGTATGATTTTTGGAACAATGAGAAACTCCTATAACCTCCAAAATAATAGGTTTATTGATCCTTATACTTCCTTTAGCTTAGGATACAACTTTTTCATATACAAGTAGAGACTTAATCTGAAGTCTACCATTTGGAGGGGCAGCACAATAGGATAAAATTGCATTAAGGTGAAAATTAGTGATATAAGTTCTTTCTGACTTTTCTTGTTTTATTTTGAAATAAGCAAAGTACACAAAATCCTTGAAATGAGGCCAAAACCAATCTCCTGACATTGCCATTAAAGAAAAATAGGTTGCAAGGAAAAGGCCTAAGAAGTTTATATTAACAGTGCCATAAGAGTAATTTTTTTCAAATTGGGAATTGAAATTTAACAAAATAAGCATCTGAAGTTCAAGTAAAAATTTCTCTCATTCTATATCAGGATAGTGGCAAATTCTGAATGCATGGCAAAAGCCAGGGTTGACAAGGCAGTGCTTCATGATTGCTTAGAAGTAATACAATTGCATCCTGCTCCAAGGAGTGTGTGTGGCTAGTGAGGCATTTCTAACCTGAAGCTCTTCCCTCAAAAGCAGGTCTGCTGCCTTGGATTCAATAATACAGGCCTATTCAATTTTAATCTCTCCTTGATGTCAACACTTTTTTTTAACGTGTGTGTGTCTGTGTGTGTCTGTGTGTCTGTGTTAAGAGTTGGGGGTGAGAATGGAACTATGAAGAGAAGTTATTCATCTTTCCTTCTCAAGCCCTAAGTCTCTCTCTTGAGCCATAGATACCTTTGTTTCTTGGCCTGGTCTGGCCTATTCTCATTTGTTTGATACTAACCCTTCTCTTAAATGACCATCGAAGAATCTTGCAACCCAATCTCTTTACTCCTTTGGAAAACAGGCAGAGATTGTAACTAGACTGAGAGGAAAAAAATGTCTGAATAAAACAAAAGACAGAAGATGACAGAGAAGGAAAAGAAAGTAAATTTAAAGAATATCTTTTGCTCTCATTATCAAGACACTCATTCATCATCAGTCACCAGGTTTTGCTGAGTACAGTTTTCCTAAAAATGTGACTAATGTGCTTCAAACAGGAATCTGGAGAAATATTTTCAAATAATTTCTAAAAATGTACAAATATAAAATGCAGTAGTTTGTGTTTGCAGTTCTCATTGCACTGTGAATCTACTAAAAGTGATAAATAGGAATAATAAGCTAATCAATAAAGTAAGAAGAAAAGTCAAAAACAAAACACAATTTCATAATTAAATCATAAGTTTTGCATTTTAAAATGTGTTATTTGTCAGTAGGAAAGAAAACAAGCTTGATTATTTAATAAATAGTGGTGCTTACCAATTGCTTGAAGTCTATTAAACCATCTGGTAGACTCTGGGAAAAAATTGGGAAAGGTTGGGTTTGGAGCTCCAAGTAAATCCAATAATATTAATAAATCCTAAGGGAGGAAAAAATATTGTTTAATAACTATCACCTTTCACACTCATCTATAAAAAAACAATCAAAACTAACTACATTTTAATAATTGAGAGTCTTAGAAGCCTTGTAAAATGAACAAAGGTTTTCATAACATTGTAAACTATGTATTTTGAAGATATTTTTATATCTTACTTAAACAATGTAGAAAAATGGTGAAGTATAAATACTTCATCTCTGTAACCTCAGAAGGACTCACTAAGGATAAATTTGAAAGAGGACATTTGAATAAATATTTAACAATTTTTTTAAAAAGTACATTTGCTGTATTTTCAGGTGGGAGTTCAAGCCTGTTTGATCCTCTATTCCATTCTAAAGAACCGTTTTATCCTTAGTCTATAATATTTCAACTGCATGTAGAAGAGTACTTGAATAGTAACCATTCCTCAAAGCAGGAAATAAAAATTCCCTCACTAGGAGCTATATGGCTTCTGGATCTACATTTCCTTTTCCATCAAATGCTGATCTCTAAAGGTCCCTTCTGGTTATAAGCCTCTATCACTAAACCAGGGTTTCTTGCTGGAGCTATTAAACATCAGCAAGCTTGAGCATTCCCTGAAGACTCCCTCCCAGATTAAGTGCTCCTAACTACTACATGCTATAATAATTAGGTAAATATCTAGAATGGATCCTCACACATAGCCTGTAAGTATTTGCAGATTCTATTATTCTAGACACAGTATCTATTAACTCATGGTGATTAAATATATTTACTGAAATAAAAACAGACTTGTTTGAAAAGGAGTAAAGTCACAAGGTTGGATAAACTAGCAAGAGTCTGTCTTAGGAAAATAATGTCTAGACCATCACTATGGGCTCATATATTTAGACTGATAAATAACTACCTTTCGTCCTCATACTGATGAGTCATATCTCTCCTCCTATGAACATTGTTTAGCCACTTGGGCACAAGTGACGAGATGAGGTGATAACATATTCCCTGACCCATTCTGAGTTGCCAGTGGACCATGGAAAGAATGTTAACATGAGGCGAGTTAGAGTCATAAAAAATTAATGTGGTCATTTGGACCCAGAGTGAACATCAGTGATAGGACAAAGGACATGGGTAAGTGAAGGGGGTTAGGAAAAGTCATCAGTTCCAGATAGGGTGAGAGTCAAGAACAGATGACGGTGAGGCACAAGGAAGAATAAAATCTCAAGTGAAGCATGAGATTCCAAGGTGGGACTAGAGAGGACTCAAGGACTGATTGAAGGCCAAATATGGGAAGACAGTCATAGGGAGAGAATTCAAGGATGGGGTTAGGGACTAGGGTGGGATGTGGGCTCAAGAATGGGGATGAAAATAGGGCCGGGAGTTGCAACCACTTCTTGGTAATAAGGGTTTTACGGCAGCATCAAAACATCTCTACCTTCCATCAGAAATCCATATCAAAACTGACACATGAAAATATCACAGTGCACTTGAAGTCACTAACTTAAAGCCACTGAGAAATTCCTTCACTCACATCCCCATAATTTGTCCCATTCTTTCTCCCATTCCCAAGACACCAGCCTCCTCAGGCTTACAGAGGCCTCAAAGAAGGGATTTGCTTTCTCTACCTCTATGTGGTACTGAGGGACTGTGTTCTCACTGGACCAGTCCAAACCAGACGTTTCTTTCATCTAAATTTTTACCTCCTCTTAACGAAGCCCAGTCAAACAGAACTTCTAACCTAGAATCATTCTTTTTAGCTCTGGGATTCCTCAAAAAAGCCCAATGCCTGCCAAGGAATGTTCTAGTATAAACACGGCTTGAAGGAAACCGTGGCACTTTTAGGTCAGTAATTGGCTCTAGCTCTGACTTCGTTTTTTTAGGTTTTTTTTTTGCTTGTTTGTTTCACATGTATAGATACTTCTTTATGGAGGTAAGATTCGTTTACCACACAATGGAATTGAGGTTAACTTTGGTCTTGGAAGCAGTCGCATGGAGTTACCCAACCCACCATGCCATGCAGCTGGTTGGTGTCTCTCGCTTCAGGGGGGTGTGGGGTTGATGCCATCTTTGAAGCTAAGTGCCGAGACCCATAGAGAGAGTCACGAGGAGACCAGTGAAGAAAAGCCTCTTCCCCATCAAAGAAGATGAGCTGGAGTGAGAGATCTGGCTGGGAGTCTGAAACATTCTGGTAACAAGAACAGTGAAAAATAAATAAACAAATAAATAAAAGTGAAAATACTGTGAGGATTAAAAAATAGCCGAATTCCCCATTAATTGGGCAGAAAGATAGACATGCCATGAAGAAAAGGAAGAAAGCAAAATGTATTTTGCATCATTTCCTCTCTGAAAATCATCACACCTCCCACAGTTCACCCGTATAAACCTCACCTTCTCCCTTTGAACATGGAAGCCATATTCTTTTCTTACTCCATAGAGAACTTTGAAACTTTGGGGCTGCTCTGGTGGCCACCACTCACTTCTCTTTCAGAGGGACATGCTGCCCCTGCTGTGTGAGAGCTGGCAGCAGGTCTTCAGCTGTTAGTTCCTTGAGGGATTGTCCTGGCCCTGGAAGTGTCCTACAGCCACTGACTGACTTAAGCAGCTCCTGAGGGTTCTCCATAGAGCCACCCCAACTGTGAAGTTCCCCAGAAGTTGGCCTAAGCAGTTGTTGAACCTGCATGGCAGCTCAACTTCTTCCTCTTCCTTGTCCCATTTCTGTCCCCTCCCTGGCCCAGGTGCTGAGTCAAGGCCACTCCCTAGTAAGTGACTTAACTGCTAAACTCCATGTCAGTATACTTCCCAGGGATTCCAATCTGAAACAACTGCAGGTTTTTCTTGCTACTTCCCTTATTTAAGTCTGCACATTTTCATTGGGTCTAAATTCAAGAATCTACCCAACGCATGTAACAGGGACACAAAGAATAATCATTACAGCTTCTTCCCGGAAGGACCCAAGACTGTAGTTGGGTTAGGAAACGAGCACGATTTGAGTATGGCAAAATGTGCCCAGGGTCACAAATGGAACAGAGAACTCTTCTGGGAATTGCAGAGGATGAAAATTTGAATGCTTGAGAGTCAAGGAAGTCTTTACAAGAGTCAGTATTTGAACACACTTAGAATAGTAAAGTAGAATTCCTTTGATACATTCCACTGTCTGACAACGCTCACCTTTGAGATTAGTCTGGTACCCTAAGTCCACAGGCTTCAATCCTACTGGTATCCCTAACCTATTGAATCACTCACCTTTTCGTAGTTCTTCACCCCCATGAGGTCCTCACTTTACTCCACATTCAGCTAAATTCCAGAATCAATCATTCCAGTCACTCCCTTGCATAACAGCCTCAACTCTCACACCTCTCTCTGCCTTGATCAAAATTAGATGGTAAAAACATCACCTGAAGTTCAACTCTGCCTACTTAGTGCCTGCACTCATGCAGCGGAACCTGGTTGGATGAAACCACACAACCATTTGCTTTCTCCACCTCTATACAGTTCTAGGAGGATGTGATCCCAAACAGAATCTGATGTTTCCTTAGTCTACTATGGATACAACTTGCCCTCTTATCTCTAGAAAGATACTAAAATACACTGTCCTTTAAGGTATCTTCTGCTCCTTGTATTTTATTTCCTCTGAGTTCATTTTTTAAGCTGTATTATTTGTGTTGCTTGCTTTCATGTCTTCAAATGTCTGATGATCCTTTGTGTTCATTCAGATTAAAGAATAAAGAATGAACACTGATTAGAGACACAAATGGGTCACTTCAGAGAGGAGCAACTTGGTGTTTTCACTATTGGAGTGAACCCCCAACTTCATTCCCTGGGAGTCTTTTCTATGAAGTGGTTTCAAATTTCTGGGGAAGGATCTGTCGGTTTCCAGTCTGAAGGGTATAAGCTGGCTGCTGGCTTTCTCATGCTGGAAATGGGAAAATCTAAGGTATCTCACCGCTCAGTGTGTAGACTTGCATTGAATCTGACTGATTTTGAGGAAATACTTCTTTACTGCCCTCTTTTGTATCTGCCATCTCCATCTTTTGAATCAACCTGATTCAGTTTCTCTAGAAATATATTCTGTCATTTCTTGAAAGGGTTCAGGTGAGTCAGTCTTCTATCTCCAGGTGTGGGATAGGAATCTATCCAAATGCTCCTTACACAGACTTATAAGAGCTCTTTGCCTAGCCCTCTGCCTCGCTTCTGCCTTTCTCGTGGTCCCCTCCCGTCCCTGAGACATATATTCCAGGGTTTCATCAGGACATCACTGACTTCTCCCACTTTCTCTTCTCTCTGGGCAGTGTGACTTTGTTCCACTGATATGACACTTGCCATTTCTCCAGCCACTTTCTGTCTGCATATTGTGGTTCCCATTAACAAAAGTCCCCTAATTTCTTCAAAGGTGGTATTTTCCTAATTACTTTAAAGTGATTTCATAAGGAAAAAAATGTCTATCATCTGAAAGCTATCTTTGTATGCTCATCTGTTTGTATCATTTTGTGTTTGTTTCAACGGTTTCAATATTGCCCCTTCATGATGATTTATTAGATTTTGAATCTTTCATATGCCTGACAGTGTGAAGCACAAGATGTGTCTGCATAACCTCTAAGTTCTCAGGATTTAGTGAGAACTAAATAGCAATTCTCATTGAATAAAGGTGTCAAGCATGTATACTAGTGGAGGTCTTCTAAGTTTCTTGTTGTTTAAAGCACCTTAACTGGTTCTAAAGTTCTAGGTCAAAAACAAACTGCAGAATCCCGGAACACCAGGACAGAATGAGACTGCCTAAGAGCAGAGACATTCCATTCTGCCCATTCCCAGGGCAAAAGTCAAAGGAGCTGTCTTCCTATTCCACAGGTTTGAAGGTTCGGGCGCCTCAACAAAATTCTGGCACCCGTGTGACCCCAGTGATCAGGGCAATGATTCTCTTGCACCCTGTTCTCTTGGCCTCATTTCACTCTGACAGGAACAGACTGCACTGGGGACAATGATCCTGAGTTCTGCAAGGCAACATGCTCTCTTTGCTTCTTTTCAGAATTAGCAGGAAAATAACCTTGGCCTTCAATTTCTAGAAATTTAGCCTAATCTCAGAACTAGGAGAATCTCCGTGGCCTGATTGTGAAAGTCTCCCAGTCCCTCTTCAAGGTAACAGGAGAAATGGCTGGGTGCCAGAATCCACAGTCTGATGCTAATGCCACAATAGGAAGGTACTGAAAACCACTCCAAACTCAGGGCCTTAAAACAGCAGTCTTGTATCCTTCCAGGTCTGTGTAGGTCAGCTGGAGGACAACTGATCTAAACTGGATTTGGATGGAGGAATTCTGCTTCACCCTATGGTCATCAGATTTGGCTCTGGTCCATGTGTCTCTCTTCCTTCTCCTGGGACAGGCCGATCAGCCCGGGCATGCCCTTCTCATGGTGATGACATAAGTGAGAGCGTAAGCCCAACTGCACAAGCCCATATCCAGCTTCTGCTTGTGTCACATCTACTATAGCATCCCATTGGCCAAGACAAGTCACATAAACAAGTCCATAATCAAAGAATGAGGGCAGCGCAACCTGGTACAGTGGGAGGACATAGCCAAGTTACAAGAAGATAGAAGATGCAAATGGGCAATGACAATCTTATTTCTGGAGTGGGAAGGGCTTCAAAGAGTTGGAACAATAATCCAGTCTACTATCCAGTTTTCTCCCAGGTCACATTCTACTACCACCTACCCAATCCATGACAGCTGAAGAACTTAACTCCTTAACACAAATGTAAAATAAATGAAAATATAAATCAGATACCCTCAAACTTGGCATTCCAAGTCAACCTGCTTTAATTGTCTATATCACAGTTCACCTAGATTAGAGAAGATATTAAGAGAAGATGGGTCTATTCTTTTCATGGCAATTCCCGCCAATGACTCTTTCAGCCCTTTCTATCTCTGGTCACCAAAAGTGGGTGTGAACTACATAGGGAAAAAGAAAAGGATCTTACTAAGAGTAAACACACTCCCTTGCACAGACTGTAGATGAAGTTATCCTTCATTTCATTGCATATCCTTCTATGAGAAATGTAAAAATGAACCGTTATATCAGCTTCTGAATCCTCTTACTCACTTGCTACAGAAGGATGTTAGTTAAATTCAGGGCAGAGCATGGGACAAAGACACTATAGAAAGTTCAGAAAAATAAAAAAAAGAAACAGTGAAAAGGACACCAAGAGGTAATAAACAATTCCTGCTTTCTTCAATTCAGTATATGCAGCAAAAATAGAAACAAATATCTTGATTACTTCCATTACAAGATAAACCTTTTACTTCTTTCCCCCATTGTATCAAAGGCTGGCTCCATAAAGCACTAAGAGAAAAAAAAAAGACATTCTTGCCTATGAAGAAGGTTTTATGGTTTTGCTTTGTTGTGTTTACTTGGTTATGAGCGATATCTGAACAAAATGTCTTCATCTGGCTTAGCACTTTTTTCCAATATACCCTTCAGAACACAGAGACTGAAATAACATCTGAGAGTCCCAGAAGTATTTTGAGCTAAGAACATAACAAAAGCTCTGCTATGCTACATAAAACTGAGCCAAGATTCACAGATAATAACAATAATGCATTTCTGCTTCATGTTTTTCATCTTGATATGTCTGAGTTACCCAACTCCCCACTTCAGAACACTCTGAAACAACTCCCTTCTCCTAACTCAAGAGCTGCCATCTCTCAGATGAGAAAGCTGTGATGTTTCAGGGCCATATAAACAAGAAGAAATAAATAGATATGCCTATACCAACCTTGTCCCTTTTTCATTTTGTAAATATCTGTTGCTTTTAATTCAATGTGAATTCATAATTAATACATTAGGTGCCTATTAATTAATTAATTCACTGCCATTGTCTTAATTTTATTGCCTCTGGTTGACATTTCAAATGGTGTCATCTTCCAGTGAAATAACCTCTTATCATTCTGCAAAAAAATGGGCACAAATGTATTCAAAGTCTACATTTCCACATGGTCTTCTCACTCCCCTCTCGGTATTCAAGAATTTACTGTAAGTTATTGCTAATATGTTTTAGCCCAGGCACCTCCAAGAGGGAAACAGATACCTTCAAGGAAAGGAGCTTCTTGTCTAAGGCACGGGCCAGCTCCAACATCATCGCACATGGCACAGCTGAATCAGTGGCTCCCACGAACACTTTGTTGTGCCAATGGGGAAAGAACTTGGAGTCATAGTGGCAGGCGAGGACCAAGTGTCGCTTAGCAGTGGGGTTGAGGGTGCTGATGATATTTGAGAAAGACCGGTACCCATAGGGTGTCTGACTCAAGAAGGTGTCTACTTCCAAGAACCAGTCAGCTTGAAGTCTCTGAATTCTCTGTATGATGTGCTGATCAAAGCAAAACACAAACTTTTAGATCTAGAGGAACAGTTTGCATTTATTAACTATGTTTTTTAAATTGCTGCACAATGTCTTGCAAGTTAAAAAAACAATGCACTATGTTATAATAATAGGCAGGACATTCAAAGGAAAAACTAATCCTCCCCCTCTCTCGTGATCTCCCCCCTACCAATCAACTCCAAAAAATTGTTAATAGTATCAATGCTAATAGTCTGATATATATCTTTCCACATCCTTCTCCTTGTTTACATGAACTTAACTAGCACACAAATACATATATTTGGTAGATGGTATGTATTTTTATAAAGATGATGCAATCCTGCTTTGGCATGACCTGGGTCCTAATAGTTCAGTCCACCAGACATAGTCCGTCTGTGCCCCAAGGTTCCTGGTTCAACACTCAAGGCCAAGGAAACAAATGAGATGAACAACTAAATAAAGTGTTTCTACCTCCTCTTCCTCCTGCCTACTCACCTTTATTTCTATCTGCACCTTTCCTTAAAAAAATGCTAACTTATAGATTTCATTGTCCCTTGTTTTTTCTCTCTTAACAATGTGTCATGGACAGTTCCACATAGCAGGAGATAAGAGACCCAGCCTGTGTATATTAAAGTCAACTTGTAATATTTCTAGGAAGCTAAAAAATACCAGAGTCCAACAGCTCTCAACTTTTACTTTAAGTAAGAACTCTAAATAGTAGCTCTTTTTGTGCAAAGTGCTTAGCATGTACCTTAAGTCCAGCAAATAATTCATGATATAGTGAATATTAACAAAGGATACTGATGCTCATCTGTGAAGGGTAACACAGAGAGAGTACTATAACAATGGTTGGAGGATATTTGAGGTCCTGCCTACTCTTAAGACTCAATAAACAACTTGAAACTATAATGACATACCAAGCCATTTTTCCTCTGCATTCAAGACAAATCCAGACCTACAGCAAATGCTGGTAAAAAAAATTTTTTTTAAGAATATGTTTTCTCATCTCTCCTGGTCACTGTGAGCCTTAAGAGCATCGTGGTGACGGATGGGAAAAGCAGCAGGTGGAAAAGATGCACACTTCCTGGACAATCTTCTCTAAGAATCTAGACTTTGTGGTGCGTAAGTTAATGCTGAGTTTGCCCTTTCCCATATTTATTTTACTTTACCCTCATTTTTTCACTGTTTCATTTATTTTATTTTCAAATATTATATTCATCTTTGTAAACTGCTTAAAGGAAATTTTTTTTTAATTCCTAAGACAAATGAACCACAAATATAACTGGCGATTTGCTCCACAATTAACACCCAGCAGGGATGCACCTTGAGGTAATAAACAATGTATGATAGCTGGAAAAGAATGAGAGATTTTCCCACCGAGGAAATACAGGATTTTTCAGTTTAGCCAAGACTTGTATGGCCTGCCCTGACTAATGCGACATGACACGTAGGCAAGAGCCTTGAAAAAATGTGACAGGAAGCTTCCAGGAAGAGAACTAAATCCAAGAGAGGACTGCATTCTACAGTCGATCCTACAAAAGTCAATAAACAGTTTCCCAGCTATTCAATACGCTTTGCTCTCTATTGTGAGGTAGACTTTGGCCTAAATAGCACTCTCACACAGTACCTTACCCTTTCTGTAACACATTTACCAGTTGTCATTTCATATAATAAAAAGAGATGTTCATTATCTTTTTTGACATCATCATTCATATGTACAATTTTTAGTACTGGGTTTTGCTCACAGCAAACTCACCTTTCATGAGACTATCCAAGTATATGATAAAGAACATTAGTAGTTTGAATAGAGAGAAATCACCATGCATTTAATATAAGCTTTCCACAGAACAGAGGAGTAAGTTATCCCCAGACTTAGGGGAAAAAATATTCTCCACAAAAAGGGTTATCTTAAAAAAAAAAAAGTATATATACCAGAACATCTGGTATCCAGATGATAAACTTCTCCATAAAGTGTCTTCCACACCAAGAGCAGTCTGCATACTTACACAATGCATGGGGATTGAAAATATATATCTGTTAGCTTTGCTCAGCTGAAGTCTAACTCACAAACTCATCTCCCAGCTACTAAACAGATCTTGGCTATAATTTCTGACATCCATGTTGACACAAAAACATTCACAAGTGTTCCACAAAAAAAAAAACTCTCCCTAAAGTAATCTTTTTTATTCAGCGTAAATATTTTTATTTATCTTAGCAACTAATTTCTTTATAAACAATCACTTGGCTGCATAATCTAACTAGGTCACCAATAGTCCTTGTTTTTGTGCTTTTGATTTTCAGATTTAGTCTACAAGTTCCCACTACAAGTCTCTACAGTAAGTTCCAAAACTACTGCTTGTCTCACTAAAATGCCCCTAAGCAGGGTAAGAGTCTAAAGCATCTGTGTTTCCCTCACTCCAGGTAGCAAAAGCCTAAGCTCATCAGATGTGCTAAAATGAAATTTAGAATATAGACTGTGTTTTGGATTACTACACATTTTTTTTTTTAAATGAGGATGGAGAAAACGAAGGGAGATGAATAGATTGAGATCGAGAGAAATGAAGACAGAAACAGATGGAGATCATGTACGGGTATAAAAATGAAGAGGATTCCAAGATGGAGATGTGAGGCCGAAGGAGATGGAGAGGGGAGAGAGACACAGAGAGAGAAACAGAGAGAAGAGAGAAGAGGGGAGGGGGACAGGGGATGGGGACGGGGGAGGGAAGGAGATACACAGAGATATGAATACAGTATTCTACTTCCTGGGGAACAAAGCCTAGGGGATTTTAGATTAACATTAATGGATATGCTGGGTCAAATAAATAAAACTCAAATTCCAAGTTCTGAAAAACTATGCCCTGAGTAGACCAGGATTGTTTGGTGGAGCAGATTTTGAAGTATTTGTGCTAAGTCTGTGAACAGACCTTTGTCAGGTTGCTGACTCTTGCCATCGGGGACTTCAGGTACCTGCTCCTTCTTGGGCGCAGCACATATGGATCTCTCAGGCTCCAAGCTGAGAGCTCTCTTCCCAGGGCCCTCCACCCAGGAATGTGCATACCTTTCACGGAAGAAAACTAGCTCCAGCTTCTCAGATGCCTTGGGCATCTATAAGAAACTTTAATCCCAACTTTCTAGTTTGTTTCTTTTAGACAAAGCTCTTTACTTGGTCTTTAGTGAGATTTATCATCCTGGCTTTTAAAGGTATTTGTTCTTCCTACATAAGCTAAAAAATCACTTACACACCTCAAATTTTAATGGCTTCAAATTCTTAATTTTACAAAGAAATTATCTTCTCAAATGAAAAGATTCTAAAAATCCAAAAGGAGCTTTAAGTTTATTGCTCAGAGATAATAAAAGCGCTGAGTGTGGGATAATGTTCCCATATTATTCTCTGGAAGGGAATCTATAGCGATGTAAATCTTCACTGACCACTGGAAAAGTTAATTCACTCATCTATATTAAGATAACTTTTTTTAAGATTTCAGAGTCTTCTCTAGTTATAACCCTGAAATTCTATAAACTTTAAAACAGCTATTCTAGGTCTCAAAAAGGCCTCAGGAGAGGAAAAAAAAAAAAAATCCTTGTTTAAATTTAGTATTGAGTGAAAGGTTATTAATCTTAGTCAAAGTAAGGCTGTTAGTGTAGTTGCCTCAGAATAACTCACTGTCATCTACCTCATCTTGAAAAGCAGAAACCCCAACTTAGGTAACAGCTCTCTAAAATTAAAGGTGATTTTTCTCCTCAAAAAATTATAAAATTGAATCTCTTAAGTGAGATTTCTAACCCAGTCATCCCATTAGAATGATACCTCAGCTGTGTATAGCCAATTCAGTTCTCGATATTGTCCAAAATACTGTAAATAAATTTCTCATTTGCTTCCATCCTATATGATATGGAAAATACTATAATGATAACTATTTAGTGACACTTTTAAATGACTATGTACTTTTAATCCTAACAGTATCTATGTATATTAATTATGCTATATATTCTACTGAAGCTAAATAAAAATCAAAATAGCAATATTTGAACTTCTAGAACTACAGGAAAGATGCCTCATTTCTGCCATATGCATTGTATGTTTCTGGGTATATCCAATCTTCTGAGCAAATGGTATGAGGAAATGAAAAAGTTTGAACTGAGTAAGCATATTAGACATAGATTTTTTTTTTTTCTAATGAAGAACAAAGGGTATTGGAAAGCCCTAGTAAGTGCATTGAGTTTCTTTCAAGAAAATGCTTGGGAGATGAGACCCAGGGAATATCATTGAAATGAGTTGCATGCACCACTCGTCATCTTGGGCATGAGAAGATCCAGACATGGAGATTTTGTAAGCACATACCACAGAGCTGGTTCCAGTCCAGTCATGGCTTATTCCAGGGATAGGATGGAGAAGTCAAGCAGATGTGGGCCCAAAGTCTGGTGTCATTGTTAATAACCTTGAACAAGTTCATTCATATCCCTAAACCTTGAGCTTTCTAACCTGTCACACTGGTATGATAATAGTACCCACGTGGGTATCACTGTTATGAGGACTGAAAGAGATGATCATGTAAAATACTCCATAAATTACCTGGCCTAAAAAAAAAAGGGCTCAGTGAGAGTCAGTTACCAACATTGTTCCTCATGAGAAAGAGCTATGGTGCTCTTAGGTCTCTACCATCTAATTTCCTTAGGAGAAGCAGGAGCTGTTTGGATGGAGAGAGATGAATGGAGGATCAGACAAAGGCTGTCTGGGACAGACTTTAGACTTTAGGGACAGAAGTCATTCATATGCTAGGCCTCGAAGGTGTCACTCTGTCATAGAAGTGTGTGGTAAGTTCTTTCACCTGAAGAGTTAGGCAGGTGAAAAACTCTCAGAGGAGGATATTAGGGCACTGTCTTTCTCCCTTCCTTTCCAAGCTGTCCCTTGAAATTAGTTTATTTTGAAAACAAAACAAGTCATTCAGAGGTAGGATTTCAAACTGCTTAAGAATACTGACACTAAGGAGGTAAAGAGACATTCAAGGTCTAGTCCAGCATAAGAGTTAATCTATCTTCTATCCTTTCTAACTACAGTGGTAAAATTACCGAGTCATGAAATCAGTTTAGTGGGTCATGACCAGCTTAAAAAAAAAAAAAAAAAAAATAGTAAAATAGAACTACCGAAAATTGCAGGTAACATGATAATTGTTTTCATGAAACTTTTGTGCCAACTAAATCTATCTTTATGCTTTTGTGTATAAAATGTAGGGGAGTCAGAAGTTTGAGAAGCACTGCCCTGGAGAAGTCAGTTTATCATTGACTTGATCTCCCTCCTAGGAGGGAGGATACAATTTCCCTGAGGAGAAAGAAGGCCTGATAGTATAGTAATTCCCTCCTGGTTCAGAGCTAATAAACAGGTATGAAAGGCTGTTGATGCCGGGTTTTTAAGATCCAAGAAAACTTGGTTGGATGCCTGTGGGTGTGTTATAGAAATGACTGAGAACTGAGTACTTAGTACTCTCTTTGATGTTGTGCCCCAAATAGACATCTCACACATAAATTGATTTAGAAGAACATGTATCTCTTAATTCAGAGTAGAGACTGAATTCTCACCTGGCGAGCGACATAGCTTCCAGGGGATCCAGGATATCTTTCTATCAGCAAAGGTCGTAAGTCCTTTTGCCACATTTCAGAAATATTGGTGCCTTCTGCAACTTGCCGAAGAGATGATGCATTCAAAATGACTGGTTGGTGATAATCCTGAGGATTAAATAAAATTATTGAAGTGGTTATTTCAGAATATTTAAGATTTACCCTGAGACAATGGCCATCAAAAAATATTTGCTTCCAACCTCAAAATAAAAAATATACACTTATGTCATGCCAAGAAAATTTAGCTGCTCAACTTTAAATTTGTGTCTCCTTAGATCTAGAAAGTTAAACTAATTGTTCTGGCAACTTATTTTAAAAGCAAAATTAACATAAAGCTTTGAATCTAGAAGTCATATTTAACACGTATTTCCTGTGTAACTTTCAATGTTTGTTGATTTTGAAACTTCATTTAACAAAACAAATGTGCCAATGACTGCTGTACAGTTGGTACAACTTCAGAAATAGCAATTGCTGATCTCCTGTTCTTAAAAAACTACAGCCAACAAATAATATACGCTATTAGCATAATTGCTTTATACAAGGAAATGTATGTTACAGAATAAGCACGATATTTCTGTCAAAGCAATTGGATTCTGGCTGCGATTTATAAGTTGTATGATATTGGGCAGTTTCCTTAACTTCGCATTCCCCTCAAAAAATAGAGGAATTTGAACTAGATAGCCACTACTCAACATGGTAACTACTAGCCACAGATAACTACTAAGCTCTTGTAATGTTACTAGTGAAACTGACAGGTGCTTTAAGTAAATATGCATCCTGGACTCGGAAGACAGTAATAAAAAAGTTAAATATCCACTACTAATTTTATAGTGGTTACATGTTGAAATAATTTGTGATTTGAATTAAATAAAATAAAACATTAAAATTAATTTTGCCTACTACTTTTTACTTTCTTAATGTAGTTACTAGAAAATTTTAAATTGCATATGTGTTTCTATTCTAGATTTCTTCGGAACAGCCCTAACTTAAACGATGTTTGCAAAATCTTTCAGTCAGAGCTTGATGATTTCATAACTCACTAAATAGCCATTCCATGGTGAAATGTTTTACTCCTCCCCAGAAGGAAGTGAGTGGTTGATGGGATAATTTCTTCCCTAAGAGAAATAACAAAGGTAACACAAGGTTATTAAGTTCTTTGGAATAAAAAACAGAAATTGGGGACAACTTCTCTATTTAACAATTCTTTCCAGGACAAGTTAATTGAATATCAAAGTAGTCACAGGTATTTTCACTCCTTGTGATACACTCCAGGTGACTGGTGAGAAACAAGGGAATTAAAGAATACTCTCCACCTAGTTACTTAAACTCATCAACGTTTTGTCACCTGCACTTTGACTTATCTCAGTGTTGCTCAAGTATTATTATGCAAAGAACATGGTCTGTGTTTTCAGACAGACCATCTCCACTGAGCCTCTCAACTTAGCACCCCCATCACTTATTAGCTCTAACTCTGGTGAGGTTTACTTAACCTAATTAAGATTCAATTTCCTCATCTGTAACATGAAGGTAACAACATCAGCTTCCTAGAGTAATTATAAGTAAGCGAGCTAATATGTGTCAACTGCCAAAGCGACGAGCTCTAGTTCTATTGCTTCTATCAAACACTGAAAAGGCATAAAATCTACAGTTGAAAACTCTACTTAGGGATGCTCTAGTCTAACCTCCTTGCTTTACATCAGTGGAAACTGAGGTTCATAGAAACTAACTGATTTTTCCAACGTTGTAGAAGAATTACAGGTATATTCACAAAAAGATCCCAAGTCCGTAAGCCAATCCTTCTTAGTTCTACGCTGCCTTCCTGCATAATGCACTTCAGTATACTTCCAAATGTTGGCACTATCCCTGAATATCTTAAGGTCTGTGTTTGTTTCCTGGCAATACATTTTAATATATATTTCCTTAATAAGTTTGTGGCTCTGCTGTAATTCTTTGGTACTTTCAGCACCTTGAGAAGAAAGTGGAAGTTTCAAAGACAAAACAATAGAAAGAGGAGAAGGAAAAAGAAGAAAAAGGAAACGAAAAGTCAGAAGACTGACATGGTCAATTATTACTTAACCTCGTCAACAGGAGCCTGTCTGGTCTCTCCTGCTGCCTCACAAGTCTCACGTAGGGCCACCTGTCCTACGTCACCATGCTTCAGTCACCCTAGCATCCTTCCAGGCCTCAAAGCAGTGTGAGGGCTTATCATGCTGGGGCCTTTGCATTTTGGTGCCTTCTACCTCAAGGCTTTTCCTCTCCTCTTCACTTGGCTAACCCTGGCTCATTTCTGGTGGTAGCTGAGAATACACTTGTGTGTTTACCCGTTTAAGGTCTGATTTCCTACAAGATGTCAGCTCCGGGAAGGCAAGTACTGTCTCTCTTATTTCCCACTCTTCCGAGAGCAACCCAGTGTCCAGCTCATATTGAACACAATATTGGTTGAATTCACCAAGAGAGGAATTGACAAGTCAATTATCTTTCTAAAACTATCTTCACTAAGAATGTGTTTACATATAACAAAGCGAAACGGGCATTTTTGCCATCAAAATATCAAATCAGTTAAATGCACAAGCAGTCATGAAGTCAGAAGAGATAGGTGACTGTCTGCCACAAAAATCCAGGAAATGCTGTGTTTCGATGTTAGTGGGCTTTGTTCTTTAAAAGATTTTGCTGTTTGTGATGATTCAGAGTTGGCCCAGGGCAATCATTGTAACAATGAAGAATTATTGTGCCAAAGGCTGTTTGACCAGTGACTTCTTTTGTATTTACTACCCATTGTTCCATCCCAGAGCCCACTTAGGCACTGTGATCCATAACTTCATGTCCACTATGAAAGGAAATCAAGTTCATGTTTAAAGAGATGATTTGTGGTGGCTTGAAAGAGTTCTGAGGAGATTTAAGGAAAAACAAGAACAAAAGTTATGACTCTCCAGCATCTCTGTTAGCAAATATCATGGATGAAACAGCTGACAAAAGGCACCAGACACTGCTTAATGGGTGACTAGGATAAATTCAGCAGACAAGTTCATTGAGGGTCCTGAATACAGAGACCAGAGACTTGAAAGCGTTACTCCTCAGCCTCGCAGGCTCAACCATATTTCCATCATAATCTCTCTCTCCCCCTCTCTTCCTCCCTGGGTGTACTGACGCCTCATGGGAAATCAGATAGATAAAAGTTTTCTGGTCAGTGAAGGACAGAAAAGATGACACTCTCAGGTAATTACTTAAGCTTTTGTATGTATTAAAATCCTGTAAGGAAAAGTACCTGACTTTTCCAGCTAAATGGCATCCATTCTATTTTTATAAAGCCTTACTCGCAGACATCAGTAAATATAAAAACCTATGTGATATGAGAGGAAAGAGTAAGAGGAGATGCCTGGAAAGAGGAGGGCTGGGTTTGAGGAAAGAAAATGAAGTAAAAGCTTCATTGAGGCCAATGATAAATGCAAATCCCCAATTTTTCCAGGTTGAGTTCAGTTAAAAGGCATGTAGACAATTTTCTATTGGTACAGGTATTCTCAGAGGAATGAGTCTCGATTACAGCTCTTGCCTTATCTTTTCTTCCAGGCAGGAAGTACAATAAGTCTGCTTTGGGTGACAAGAATCTTTCAGCTAAAAAAGTGTGAACCAGATATCCCGAAGCATCTCCACTGGGCTAATCACCTGGTGCTGGGCCAAAGAGGGTTTTAATTACATAATTTGTAGATCTGACCCAGCTGGCAGAGGGATTTGTGGTCCCAAACCACTGAATTAATTAGAGATTATTACAGAAGCACAGCCAATACAACTCCAGTTCCCCTCCTCTGTGAGTGTCTCCCAGACAACGTTCAAATTAACATCTTGTCTACCTGCAAATTCGACCCAGTCAGTATTTACTGAATTCCTTCTGTGTGTCAGATGCCACTGATTTACAAATGCACTTGTGAAAAAGTTGGGAACTGAATGAGATAAGGTCGTTTTCTTTAAATGCTAGCAGTCCTCTACCTAAACACAAAGCAGTGTAGGCTTTCAACACAACAATTTAGGACCAAATCCCAACTCCCTCACTAGTTATAATGAGGAAAAGTTTCCTTATCTGTAAAGTGGATGTCATAGTACTTCTCCGCCAACCAGCAGAAATCAAAAAAATGGCACATTTTGTCTTTCTTCCCTTACCAGCACTGCTCTAACTTTGGAATCTTCATTCCTGCTTCCACAGAATCATGGTGGGTAGAACGATAGAAGGCTGAGGACTTTTAGCAACATGGGAGGAGAGAGCACTAGGATTTAGAGGATACATGTGGCTTCAGAAGCAAAAGAATGTGAAATGCCGGAAAAAGCAATTTGCCAGCGCTGGCCCTGGAGAAGGACCCTTAGGTCAGCTGTCTGGTATGGGTTTCTCTGTTCAAAAAATATCTGCCCCTCTACCCACAATGACTTGAAATTTCTCTTTCACCTTTGTTACAACTAAGGAAAAATATCTATCAATTAAAATACATGGCCTACCAGTTACACAATAAAGTTTGGAAACCCTCAAAACATACAACAACAGGACAAATAATGGAATGATGATAATAATTTCGCAATCATCAAATTCAAGGAAACACTCATACTATTAAGTGTCAGAGTAAAATATAAAACCGTTTATTATGCAAGTCTCTAGTATGAAATAAATATTTGTGTGTCTATTTTAAAAATAAACTACTAATCTTTACTTAGCATTTACTATATTTATACAGCCACTCACTGTATTAAGTGCTTTACATGGATAGTTCACTAAATTCTCCTAACAACACATGAGATTGGTATAATTACCATCAATCTCTATAAATACACACACGTATATGTACGTATTTATGTATGTTTGTGTATATAAGTATATATGTGTGTATATATCGAGAGAGGAAAAAAACTAGAAATAAAGATATCGATATGTTTAACATCAATTTAAATGTGGAATTATGACTGACGATAGTTTTTTTTTGGTATATTTTCCTAGTTGTCTAAAATGAGCACCTGTTAATTTTATATATGAATAGACACCATACCTCAATAGAAGTCATACCTTTTTCTTTTTTTTTTTTTTTTAATGGAAAGGTACAGGCAGGAATGCAGGTGAGAAGGCAGCCAATTAGAAAGAGAGAGGAGGAAGAAGCACTCCATTTTTTTGTTTTGATTTAGTTGTTTAGACTGGTTGTTTCCTCCCAGACCCAGGACTCAAACCCTGGGGTACATGGTCTATGCTCCTTCGGAGGAGATTGAACTAACCACTACTCCACCAGGGCATGCCAGAAATCATATTTTTTCATGTATTTGTGCTAACAGCTTCCTTTTTACAAACACACAAAACTCTAGTCATAGCCATCAGTCATTTGCACCTAAGGACTGATTTAATGACATTTCTGTTAACAGCTGACTGATGAGGTTATGCTAAAGAAATATTTCTGTACTAAAGGAACAGGACTGGGAATCTAGGAGAGGGACAAGATTCAGGAGAAGTAATTCTGGAATACAGATCAACTCCAATATGTTTAAATTATGAGGGAGATCAGGGAAAGGGGAAAATAGGAAATGAAAGACAAGAGTTTCCAGAAACAAACTACCTACAGAAAAATTCCATTTAGGGACTACGAAGACCTATAAAGTGGGAAGTAGTCTCTTGTCTAGCCCCTCAACTCTCTCCTAGCCCCATATGCTCACTCTCTAGCCATATTTCCTGAACCATGAGTCAGGATTTCTCTACCTCCAAGAAGACAGTAGAGAAGGAAAGGAAAATTAAGGCCTCTTCAATTCCCTGGTGTACTTGTGATCAAGTTCCTTCATCTGTAAAAGGAGATTGAAAGTACGCTTCTCACAGGGGCACTGTGAGGTTCACATGAGATCGTCATATACAAAATACCTGGTACCCAGAAGCCAGTGTCCCAACTTATACACCTGCGGGCTCACCTGCAAATCTAGCAACTTGTAATACTGCTTCTATAGAAAAAAAAAAATTGTCTACAGGTTTCAAATAAGCACATCACAATCTTCTGAACATAATCATAGACTAGGGTCAAACTGCTTTTACATATTAGATGGGATTGCATGCAGTACACCTTTATTTCAAAGCAAAGGAAATGGATTTCAAAATCAATGCTTTCTTTACCACACCTTTTGGCAGACTAGCATGTCAAGGGCACACCTAACATGATTAGGGTAGTTAAATACCATATAAAGTAGGAAACCATGTTTTAGTGTGAGTTCATTCAATTCCCAGTCTGAAGACTGTGCTGGTCACCTGGATAACTTTATGAAAGCCTAGAGAACAAAAAGGGAGGGGAACAGAAATCAGCAATTATCACGGCTGAATTTTGTCATTTGCTTCATTTGCATAAACTACGAAAGCATCCGGTTTCCCAATAGACCAGTGGGTGGAAGCTTCTCCAAATAAATATCAAAGGAAGGTGTGCTTTAAGAGACCTTTCTCAAACAGTACATTCTCATTAGTTTGAAACACTTCACGCATCACAGCCCCTGTTCCCAGCCACAAAGCATGCTGTCTACTAATGATCCCTTCAGAGCAGCTCATCCAGTTTCCATCTCAGTCCTATCCATGTAGATGTGTCCTAAAGACAGATTTGGTGTGGTTCCACGTTCTGTTTTTTAGTGACCCTCTGCCCAATTTCTTCCTAATCAAGAAGGTTCTCACGCTAAAGTGGAAGAATTTAAGTATGAAATTCAATGTTCCTCAAAGGATGTTATTCCTACTGTACCCCCGGGGCAAGTTGTTTTTCTTATAATTAAGTTATTTGTGCGTTGACTTCCCACATCCAACCAGGTCTCCAGTAGTTGGTGGTTTCCATGTGTAAGTGGAGGCATGTTGTGGTCCCTTGATGTGCAGTTAATTCAGAAATGAAGTGGGTTATTTACATGCATGTGCATGTAGCCGGGTGGGAAAGGCCTGCCGGCCAACACAGAACCTGTGTATTCACCATTGTGGCCTGTGTTTCAGATTTGTGAGTTAAATACAGACAGACTATACCTATTTCAAAGATGGGTTCAACGACATCGTCAAGGACTCAAACCCAGGATTACATGGCCTATGCTTCTTCGGAAGAGATTGGACTAACCACTACTCCACCAGGGCATGCCAGAATCCCTTAACTTTGCGGCATTTCTTCATCTCTTTTACTCCAATACATTAGCATTTGCGTAAGTCTCTTGCAGTTTCATGATTTCAAAACGGTTACACAAAAAAGAAAATAATGGTAAATTTCACTTTTTACGTTCAGTTCCTGGTATGAAACCTCCAAGTACAATAAGCTACATGACTGTAACAATTGCATTTTACTCTCTTATAAGAGAAAAATAAAAAAGCGTAGGCTGGTTGGGTCAGCCGCCTCCGGATGAGAGCTGTCCACCTCCCTCCCAAGGACCCGGGCTCCGTCCCGCGTCCGGGAGAAACAACCAATGTGAGCAACTAAATAAAAATCAAATCAAATCAAATGTTTCTTTCTCCTCTCCCTGCCTGCCTGCCTATTCGCTTTCCTTCCTGGCTGCGCCTTTCCTTCAAAAAAGAAGAAAGAAATGTAAAGTCAAAAGGGTCTCCGGTGAAAAGCCTCGCGGAGCTGCTCCGCTTAAAAATCTACTACAGACAAACGTCGGTGCAGAGAAACTTCGACGTCCCGGCGTCCGGGATGCGGCGCCGCCTCGGCGCGGGGTCCGGGCTGGGAGCGCAGACCGTGGGCCTCGCGGGTCCGAGTGGGCGGCGGCGCGGCCACGCGCCCTCAGCTCCCTGCGCGGTCGCCGGTGGCGAGACACACTTCCTGGGCCTGTCAGTCCCCCTCCGACCGCAGCGAGGGGCGCCGGGTGACCTCACCCAGCCCGCGTGGCGTCTCTAAAGCAGCCGGAGCCCAGCGAGGCACCCTGGCCAGGACCAGAGCCTCAGTCCTCGGCGCCCGAGGCAGGCGCGTTCTCCTGGGCCGGGGACAGCGCCTCTGCCCTGCGTCCCACCCTGTCTAGATGGGGTCCGCCCGGCCCCCGGTCCCCGTGTCCTGCCAGAACCGCCCGGTGGCGGCAGCCCCTCACCTTCTCCCTAGTCCAGTCTCCGTCGCCCCGGGCCGTCAGGAACAGAGCGGCCAGCAGCAGCAGCCGCCGCCGCAGGTGGAGCGAGCCCACGACGTGCCAGTCCCCGCCGCCTGCCATCTCTCCACGGTTGTCTGGACGCGGGTTCCCTGGTCCGCCGGCGGTCACGAGCCCGGGAACGCGCGTCCTTCGCCTTCCCCCTTCTCCACCCTTGGGTGGACTGCGCCCGCCTCCCCATCGCCTCCTCGTCGCCTCCGGCTGCGCAGCGCAGGCCACCGCGGCAGCCCTCCTCCCAGCCCCCCACCCCCAGCCCTCCACCCTTCCACCCCTCCAATACTCCACCCCACCCCACCCTCACCAGCCCATCCAGGCCCTACCCCTCCTCCCTGACCTTCGCAGCCGAGGTTGGG
>RJWH01000277.1:600000-950004 GCA_004363575.1 Solenodon paradoxus | reverse complement strand
GAAGATTCATCAGACCCTCTGGAGCTATAAAGCGTGTTCCCGCAGCTCTTAAATTCTATGCCAGACACTGTCCTAGGTGCTTTTCTGTTGTTTGTTTATTTGATCTTCACAACCATATAAGGTAGATAGGAATCCCATTTTACAGATGAGAAAACTGACCCCCCCAAAAAAAACACATACACACACTTGAATTGGAACCCTAAAAGTATTTCCATATATTTTTTTCTCACAATCTTGCTTTATAAGAGACAGATGATCACACTTCCAAATCAAGAAGTATGATCAAAGTAATTCTTTGAAATAAATAAGACCAAAAGCATCAAAGGGGCTCTTTAGGCAGTTATCTTCTCCCCCAGTGCATGCCCCTAAAAGGAAAATCCAAAAACTACTGTATTAATTTTGTAATATCAACTGTTATCAAGATAATCCTAGAAGAAGAAGAAAAAGAAAAAGAAAAGCTATCTCAATTTTGTCTGTAAATTTCTGGTCTAGGTTGTCAGGACAATTTCTTCCCCACCCTATTTTTCTTCCACAGTGAGGGTATGAATTACCCTAACTCTTCTCCTAGTAACTTTCAGATCCCAGAGCAATCAACACAGACATTGAAACGTATTTCTCAGAGAGCAGAGATTTGGAGGTAATAAATACAACAGGAGTTTTGTTCACTCTCTCTTAAGCTTGGCTGTAAAAGAGAACATAAAATGACAGAGGGCTGGTCTAGGAGTACACTGTTCTGCCCTCCAATGGAATTATAGGGGAAGACAAGGTGGAAATCTTTCCTGGTGTTCAAAATTACCAATCCTATTCATGTCTGAAAATCTTGGATGATGATTAAAACAAAAATAACTTCAGGCTTAAAAGTAAATCGCTTCCCGGACAGTTCTGGCAATCAAACCACTTCAGAATTTTCTATTGGCATAATATTCAGAACAAAATCACTATATGCATCACTATGTTTATTTCCTCTTCTACTTAAGCCAGTCTTGAAGTAGTGAGTTTCCTGATTGACTGGGTAAGAAATAGCCTATTTGTTTTTCCTATCTAATTACCTGCTTATCTTTCCACAATATTATTCCTATAAAAAAGTGAAAATCACAAACCTGCATGAAATAAAATGTGAAAGACAGTATCATGTTAAACATAAGCAATTCACAATTTAAAAATACAAGGAAACAATTGAGTTAAAATATCAATACATAGTTTAATGATGATGTTCTCCAGTTTCTCCAATTGGGTAACATTATATCTAAGTCAGGAAGATGTCATTGTAATTTGGGACCTACGGGAAGCAGACTGAGACAAAATTTAGCATACACAAGGTGTATTGGGAGTACTCAAGACAAACGCCTGATAGAGAGTGAGAGAGGAATAAGAATGGACAGAGGGAAAAGTTTGCAGGAAAGTACCCCACCTCCAGCCTCACCCAACCCCATGGGGAGCTCTGAAATTGAAATTGCCTGTCAAGAGTTGTCCCATGGTGGGTCAAAATGGCTGGGGTTTTAAACTCCCACCCCAGGGAAGTGACTTCCTGCAAACAGCAATCTGCAGCCAAGGGGGCTGAGAGCTAGAGGCTGGGGAGGCTGCCTGCCAACAACACTCCAACATCTAGGGCATAGCCCTTCCCCGAGAGGGATCTGCGAGTGCATCTCTGTATTCAACACAGATGCGTCTGTATGGCCGATGCATCTTGTACACATCTAAAGCAGGGATAAAGAAGGGAATTGATTTAAATACATGTTGTAGGTAGTTTGTTTGTTTGTTTGTTTTACATCTGGGCTTTTCTGAGAGCTTTCCATAAAACTACCAGTCCAACACAACTTTCAGTTTATGTATCCCTACCTTCTTTATTCGTATCTCTGTGTGTGTGCCTTCTATACGCAATATCCTTCTCATCTTTCTTTTACTTCCTTCTTTTCTCTCCTTCATTCTGGAAATGTTCACACATCCTTATAGCTGCCATTTTTCCCCCACTGCAACTTTCCCTTTCTTCAAATGCTTCCTATAGAACATAAGCATGACTATTATATTTAATCAAACAATTCCAAGTCTTCTCTTTGATCATGGAAAAAAAATTACTTGTATATGTGGTGATAATACAATTTCCAAGTGGAATGATTATTATCTTTATTATAAAATAGATTCAATATTGTGATATGGAGTACATTAAGGAACCAATTACTAAAAAAGTTCTTTCCTATGAAGTTTCAATGGTTAGTTTTTTATACACAGTTCTGTCTTTAAAGTAACACTATTGCACCAAAGGAGTAATGACAAGGTTTTATTAAAACAGCAGTCCTCAGAATATAATCCATGGACTCCTAGGGATTCTCCAAGACCCTTTGAGTATCCACAATCAAGCATTACTTTTTCTTTCTTTCTTTCTTCTTTTTTTTTTTTACTATATTGACTTTACACTTATTGTTTCAAAAGCAATGTAAGGTAAGACCACTGGTACCTTAGCACTTACCAACAATACCCAAACCAGAACTATTAAAAATTAAAACAGGTACACCCTTATGGCTCAGGTGTCTAAGGTACAGGTCATTTAAAACAGACCAGCGTTTGAGACCTGGAGCCTGAGGCAAAATAAAAAAAGAAAGAAATAGCAAAACTGTACTTGTAATAATTGTGTTTTTCACTGCCATGTGTGGAAGGAAGGAAAGGCGGGAGGGAGGTAAAAAGTCAGTCGCACTTGAGGATGTCATTGATGAACTGAACATGCGAAACATGACGCTGGACCCTTATCTAATACCATACACAAAATGGAGTAACGACTTGAATTTAAGGCCTAAAATCATAAACCTCTGAGAAAAAAGCATAAGCAGCAAATTCCTGGACTGCAGTGTTGGTGCTTATTTTTTTGATCTGACACCAAAAACAAAGGCAAAAAATAAACAAATGAGATGATATCAAAATAAAAGTAATCTACATAACAAAAGAATTCATCAACAAAATAAAGACACCTATAAAATGGGAGAAAATATATAAAAAGCATGTATCAGATAAGGGGTTAATATCCAAAATGCATAAATCACTCATGTAACCCAGTAACAAAAATCCAATTAAAAATGGGCAGATGATCTGAATAGATATATTCCAAACAAGACATACAGATGACCAACAAGAACATGAAAAGAGCTCAACATCACTAATTATCAGGGAAATGCAAATAAAATCACAATGAGAAAATGACTGTTACCAAAAAGACAAGAAATAGCTAGTGATAGTCAGGATACAGAGAAAATATAATGCTGTTTGTGGGAATGTAAATGCAACTATTATGGAAAAACAGTATAGGAGAAGGCAATCAGGATGACAACCTGGTAGGACACATCAAATCTCCTCTCTACAGAACTAGAAAGGACCTATTCAGATATGCATGGCATGGAAGGACTGAGCAGGGGTCTGCGGACCAGCGGACCCACACCAACCCACCAACACAAAGCAGGCAAAGACATAACAGTTCAGAGTTTCGTCATGGACTCGGGGCTCACAGCAACAGAGGGAGAAGAACTCAGCCTCCCAGGAGTTGCTCTGAGGGCAGCAGAGAGCCCACCCAGTGGGACCAGGACACAGAACTGAGGGAGAAAGTCTTGGTGAAAGGCAAAAGATGGACCAATACCCAAATGGTGTGAGCAGGAGCTCCCTGAAGGAAAATGACATTGGGTGCTGATATGATGGGAAGGAAGCTAGGGAAATTCCCCCCTCCCACCTTCTCCCGCCATATTACTCCAGAGCTGCAGAAATCTTGCCCCAGGCTTACAGGAAGAAGAGAGTTCCAGAAGGAAGGAACCTTCAACACTACCCACAGCACCACACTGTGGTTGGAGGCAGAACTGAAGACAGATTGCTGATTGTGGGCCAATGACAAAGTGGTCACTTTCTATCAGAGCTGGGACGATGGGGCAATACTCTGCATCTCCCACACAAATTCCAACCCAATATGTAAGGTTTTTCTGGGCTCCACGAGGAGACAAGCTCAATCAGACAAAAAATGCCAGGGCTTTATTGGGGTTTGCACACCCGGGCGAAACTCCCAAGTCCGCAGAGGGCCTGGAAGTCGCGGGCTGGGAAGTCGCGCCCGGGTGTGCAAACCCCAATAAAGCCCTGCCATTTTTTGTCTGATCGAGCTTGTCTCCTTGCGGAGCCCAGAAAAACCTTACATTTTGGTGCCGAAACCCGGGACGTGATGGTCGAGCGCTTGTTGTAATGCGCCAGGCGGGACGCCTCGCCGGCGATGCGCTCGAAGATGTCGTTGACAAAGGAGTTCATGATGCCCATGGCCTTGGACGAGATGCGGGTGTCGGGGTGGACCTGCTTCAGCACCTTGTACACATACACGGAGTAGCTCTCCTTGCGGCGGACAGGATCCACGAAGCCTCCCAGATTACCTTCCACCAGATGCTGCTTCAGACCAGGGCCTACTCTCCCGTCCAGACTGAGCCAGACGACACCAACCTCTGACCCCCTCCCCTCTATGCCCCACCTGTCAGCGGGAAGTAGCCAGAACGATCATGGCGCCCCTTTATCCTATCAAAGAGGTTGGAATGTTAGGCTGGCTCAGAAAGATGGGACAGCAGGCAGGGACAGCGGGCAGGGACAGCGGGCATGCCCGGTGGACATGCCCGGCGGCCAAGCCCGGGAAAAAGGTGGATGACATCAGAATAAGGGATGCGACCCCCACACCTGGATTCACAGGGCCAATCCCCAATCGTGATATGGGAAGCCCGCGAAATTCCTCTGCTTAAAAGAGCCGGTACCCCTTTGTTCTGCGCGTGACTGCCCCAGGCCCGTTTTGCGGACTTGGGGGTTTCGCCCATGAGCGCAAAGTCCAATAAAGCCCTGACTATTCTGCTTTCTGTCTGATTGAAATTTTCTCCTCGCGGAGCCCAGAAAAAACCTTACACAATAGGCTGCACGCTTGGGTCCCAATGCAGTGGTGACGCCACACAACTCAGGAATTCCCAGTGTTCAAACCAAGATACAGGTTTCTCTGATGTAAGTTGATACCCTACACAATGCCTTCACAGCAAGGAAACCTAATCACAGAAACAAACATGATGCCAAGCAGCTCAAAGACACAGAGGAATATATGCAAAATGATGGATCAAATTAAAACCTCAGGGGAATTCTAAGTACAACAGGCATGTGCAAACTTCCTGAGGGTGAATTTAGGGCAACAGATATAAACATAGTCGTGGAAATCAAGAAAACAATAGAGAAAGAGAAATAGAAAAACAAAAAAGAGAAACAATGAAGCAAAATATCAAAGAAATAATGAACACAATAGCTGAACTAAAGACCTCAACAGAGGGACTCAAAAGTAGGAAGCATGAGGCCTCCAACAGAATCAGTGAACTAGAAGATAAGGCAGAGGAATGCAATCGAGCAAACCTAAAAAGAGAAAAAATAATGAATAGAAATGAAAGCATTCACAAACTATGGAACAACAACAAAAGGAACAATATCACATCATAGGGGACAGACAAAAGGACACAGAAACTGTATTGAAAGAAATAATAACTGAGACATTCCCTAACCTGAGAAATGAAACAAGCCTCTAGAGTCAGGAAGCTCTAAGAGTACCAAACAGATCTACACCTGACACATTGTCATGAAAATGTCAAGAACACAGATAAAGAATCTGGAGTTCCTATTAGATTGTCAGGGAATTTCTTGACTGAAACTCTACAGGCCATAAGGGAATGCCATTGTGTATTTAAAGAGTTAAAAGAAAAGGATTTTCAACCTAGGATATTTTATCCTGTAAAATTATCATTCAGAACTGAAGGGATGATAAAAAGTCTTTGCAATAAGCAGAAGTTAAAGAAATTCACCACCACAAAACCAACTCTACAAAAAATACGAGAGGATTCTACATAAAGTGCAAAGAAACCTCACTTAAAAGCAGTAAGATAGCAAATATAAAAAGTGAAGAGGAGAAGAGGAAAATAAATATGTGGATGGTTAGAATGAGTGGAAGACTAATCTGTTTTCAAATAAAAATAAGAAATAAACATAGAATTCTTAATGCCAAATTCAGGGTAACATCAGAAGGTATCTCCAGGGGATAAGCAAAGAAGAAAACAGAAAGGGACACAAATCAAAACATGACAACACCCAACCCACCTAAAAAGAGAAAAAGAAGAACAAAGGTACTGTCTGCAACAACAACCATAAAACAAATTACAAAATGCAAAAAAAAAGTTTCATATCAATAATCATCTTAAATATTGATGATTGAATTCATCAATCAAACAATTCAGAGTGGCCAAATGGATTAAAACTCTTAACTCAACCGTCTGCTGCATTCAGAAAACCCACCTTCTTCCAAAAGCTAAACATAGGCACAAAGTCAGTGGCTGGAAGACAATCCTGCAGTCAAATGTCAACCAAAAAAAAAATCAAATAAAAAAAAAACAAAAAAATAACCCAGGAATAGCTTTACTTATATCAGATAAAAAAAGACTTTCAATTAAAAGGCATAAAAAAGAAAGAGCTGTTCATTATATAATGCCTAAGGGATCAAGCCAACAAGAAGACATAAACTTATTAACACAGATATGCACCAAATGAAGAAGCATCAAAATATATTCAACAAGTATTATTAGAACTGACAAGAGACACTGACAGCAACACAATAGTAGTAGGAGACTTCAAATTCTACTTATAACAATGGACAGATCAATTAGGCAGGAAATTAATAGGGAAACAGCAGATTTAAATGACCATGTAGAACTGTTAAGTCTGATATACTGAACACTTCATCCAATGACTATAGAATTGCTTTCTTCTCACATGCACATGAAACATTCTCAAGGATACATCGCATGTTGGGACACAAAACATGTCTCAAAAATTGGTATCAAACCAAGCATCTTCTCTGACCTCAATGGCATTAAACTAGAAATCAACCACAAAAATAAAACTGGAAGACCCCAAAATAATTGGGCACTAAATAATTTGCTTCTGAATGAATCTTGAGTAAAAGAAGAAATCAAAAAAGAGCATAAAAAATACTTAGGTACAAATGAGAATGAAGACATGACTACCAGACTCTACGGGATGCAGCAAAAGCAGTACTAAGAGAGAAGTTCAGTGCAATCCAGGCCCACTGCAAGAAAGCAAGAAACAGGAAAAATCATAAATAATGTAACCTTATGTTTAAAACAACTAGAGAACAAAGCCAATTAAAGCCAAAAATCTGTAGAAGAAAGGAAATAATAAAAATTTAAGTATAATTAAATGAAATAGAAACTAAAGGACAATCCATAAGATCAATAAAACCAAAAGTTGGTTCTTTGAATAAATAAATAAAATTGACAAATCGTTGTCTTGACTCACAAAGGGAAAAAAAAAAAAGAGAAAACTATCATAACTGGAATTAGAAATGAAAGGGGAGAAATTACAACAGACACCACAGAAATACAAAACATTCAAAAGACTACTACTATGAATAGCTCTATGCCAATAAAGTGGACAACGTCTTGGACATGACAGAGTTTTAGAACAATACAGTCTACCAAGACTGAACCTGGAAGAACAGAAACACCTGAACAGAACAATCATAAACAAGGGCATTGAAGAGATAATCAAAAGTCTCCCTGAAAATAAAAACCCAGGACCAGATGACTTTTCCAATGAATTTCACCAAAACTTCAGAGAACACGTTTTCTTCTCAAATTCTTCCAAAATATTGAAGAACAGGGAACACTTTCAAACAATTTCTATGAGGCTAACTTCACACTGATACCAAAAGCTGATAGAGACATCACCAAGAAAGAAAATTACAGACCAATATCTCTAATTAGCATAGATGCAAAAATTCCCAACAAAATATTAGAAAACTGAATCTAACAATACATCAAAGGGTCACACATCATGACCAAGTGAGATTTATCCCAGGGATGTACCATACAAAAATCTATTAATGTAATATACCGTATTAGCAAGAGCAAGGAGAAAAACCACATGATCATATCAAGAGATGCAGAGAAAGCTTTTGAAAAGATCCAAAATCCATTTAAAAAAAAATCCTGCATAGAATGGGAATAGAACGTACATACCTCAACATAATAAAGGCCATATACTTCAAACCCACAATGGCAAAGTAGACAATGGCAGAAAATTGAAAGCATTTCCCTAAGGTCAGGACAAGGCAAGACTGTCTACTTTTACCACTGCTCTTTAAAATTGTACCGGAGGTTTTAGCCTGAGAAATCAGGCAAGAAAAAGAAATAAAAGGAATCCAAATTGGAAAGGAGGAAGTGAAACTACCATTATTTACAGATGACATGACTATATATATATATGTATATATATATATATATTGAAAATTCTAAAAATTCTGTCAACTGTAAAGTGACAGGTTGGATCAACTAAAGACCCCAAATAGCCAAAGCAATTATGAGGAAAAAGAATAAATATGGAGGGATTACACTTCCAGATGTTGAGCTATACTCCCAAGCAATAGTGATCAAAATAGTATGGTACTGGAATAACAACAGAGGCACAGAGCAGTAGAATAGAACTAATCACCAGAAATTGATTCACACTCTTACAGTAAGTTAATTTATGACAAAGCACACAATGGAGAAAGGAACAACTTCAATAAATGGTGGGAAAACTGGACAGCCACGTGCAAAAGAAGGAAGCTAGACAACTCTGTAACACCATTCACAAGCATTCACTCAAAATGGACTAGAGACTTGGACATAAGAAATCATAAAACTCTTGGAAGATGATATAGGAAAGACTTCCCATGACATCGGTCTTGGAGAGGCCTTTGGGGACTCAACTCCGGCATCAAGGGAAACAGAAAGAAAACCGGGACTACATCAAACGAAAGGGTTTCTTCACAGCAAAATAAATTATCACCCAAAAAAAAAAAAAAAAAAGACAACCTACTAACTGGGAGTAGATTTTTGTGTTCCATATTTTTAACAAGGACTTGATAGCTAAAATACACAAAGAACTCATTAAAAAAAATTGACAGAAAAACAGATAATTCAATCAAAAAATAGGAAGAAGAATTGGAGAGACACTTTTCTGAAGAGGATGTACAGATGATGAACAGGCACATGAAAAGATGTCCTACTCGCTCCCTATCAGGGAAATGCAAATCAAAACAATAATGAGATGTCACCTTATACCTGTGTGACTGGTTATTATCCAAAAGTCTGGAAACAACAAATGTTGGCGAGAATGTGGAGAAAGGGAACACCAATATACTGTTAGTGGGAGTGCAAATTAGTGCAACTCCTTTGGAAAACAGTATGACAATTCCTAAAAAATTTGAAGACGGAGATTCCATATGATCCCGGCATCCCACTTCTGAGTATTTACCCAAAAGATGTAAATACACTAATTCACAGAGATTTATGCACCCTCCCACCATGTTTATTGCAGCGTTATTCACAATAGCTAAGAACTGGAAACTACCTAAGTGCTCAGCATCAGAAAAATGGATAAAGAAGATGTGATACATATATATATATAATATAGTATATATATATATATATATATATCACAGTCCTTAGAAATAATGAAATCCTGTCATTTGAACTAATATCAATGGAACTAGAGGGGATTATGCTAAATGAAATAAGTCAAAAGAAGAAAGATGCCAGGTGATCTCACTCATAGGTGGAATATGAATAGACAATACAAAAGAACAGACAAAACAAAACCAACCCTTGGAAACTTGCAACAGAACTGAGGTTACCAACAGGGAAAGGGATGGGGGCAGAGGGTGGATGGTGAGTGATAAGTGGCCACGGAACCCACTGAACAATGGTGAAAACCACTTGGTGATTTGGTGGACGGTGTGTTGACATATATCTGAAGAATGGAGAAACTGCACATAAGGGGAATCTACACATATGAATTTATTTTAATTTGTAAAACAAAGCTACTGCAATAGAAAAACTGGAGGAAAAAGCAGTATGGAGATTCCTTAAAATATTAAAAATGGAACTACCATATGATCCTGCAACTCCATCTCCGGGTAATAATACTCAAAAGAAATTATCACTATCTCGATATGTGCACCATCGTGTTCATTATTATTTATCATCATCAATATTTAGAAATATCCTAAGTGTCTATGAATGGGGGAATGGATAAAGAAAATGTAATATATGTACATATATAATATTTATTATATACAACATATTATTCAGTCATAAAAATGAACAAAATATTATTGTCATTTGTGACAACATAATTGTCCCTGAGATTATTATGCAAGGTGAAATGGGTAAGACAGAGAAAGATAAATACTGTAGGCTTTCACTTCTATATGGAATCTAAAAATAAATCAAACTCATAGATACAGAGAACAGATTGATGGTTGCCAGATGCAGGGGAGGGGGACCTTAGTGAGTGAGGTATTTGAAAGGTACAAACCTGCAGTTATTAAATACATAAATCATGAGTACATAATGTAAAGCATGGTGACTAATATTGTAATATTAATAATACTGTATTACATATTTGAAAATTGCGAAGAGAAATAGATCTTAAACATTTGTAATTACGTATGGTAAAAAAGGTGTGCTAGACTTATTGTGATGATCATTTTGTGATAAATACAGATAATTAATCATGTTGTAGACCTGAAACTCATTTTCAATTATACCTTAAGTAACAAAATGTTAGAATTAGTCAAAAAGATCAGACCTCTGAAAATATACTTCAACATTCTCCTTCATTTAGCAATTCAAGAGACTGAATTCAAGGAAGATGCATTTATCAGAGGCTTATAGGTGCATACTGTGCTTGTCAGAACTTTTTGAAATTGATTTTAAAAGGGAAAAAGTATAACTAAATAAGCTCATATATAAATAAGCTAGCTATATCTAAGTCCATTTTCCCAGCAGTTAAATAACGGAATATTAGGACTAAAAGAATAGATAAATCCTTTGGAAACATCAACATTCTCTTCTCTTTGAGCAATAGAATACCTCAACGAGTCACAAAAGTAAAGTTTTTCCATATTAGACTTAAAATATAATTAACCCTGAAACAGGTGTCCGTATGTATTCCACAAGTATTTATTTACAAACTTGTCCATCTGTAAAGTAAAAACTATAACATTCCCCAAGATGGAAGGCATGTTTACTTTGGGGTCTAAATTATCTCTCTGTTGCCTAATTCATTCAAGAACATGATTAATAAACAATGCAATTAAATTAAATCAATTAAGAAGAAAAAAATGTCATTGATGAAGCAATTAAAAAAAAAGTTGCAGTCTTTAGTAAATATCAGCCCATGAGTACATGTCTTTTTAAAACACCTTTAGTGAAATACTATTGGAATACATTAAACTGTGCATATTTGAAGCACATAATCCAGTGAGTTGGGTTTTTTAAAGCAAAGGGGCAGGCAGGAAGAAAGAGAAGAAAGAAGCACTTAATTTTATTTAGTAGTTCATCTAGTTGTTCCACAACCCCAGCCCCACCCAGTCCCTGGGTCCTTGGGATGTATGTAGACTGTATCTGTTGACCTTATTATGCACTAGGCCATCAGGGCACACCCAGTCTAGTGAGTTTCAACCCATAAACCATCTCCACAATCAAGAGAATGAACAGAATAACCAAAGCATGACATGTTACCTCAAAAGTTTCCTCCTGTTCCTTTATGACCCATTCCACTAGGCAACCACCAATGAGTCACACTATCTTCCAAAATTGTTACACCTCTTATACCACCACAGAGATTTTTACTAGTTTTAGTTCCTCTTCATCCTCATCAATATTTGATAGGGTCAATATCTAATTTTAACCATTGAACAGGTGATTGGTTATACTGACTTTCTCTCACAGTTTTGTTTTTTTATTTCATTAATTTCTACTTGGGGCTTTGTTATTTCCTTTCTTCTATTATTTCCTTTCTTCTACTTACTTTGGACTTACTTTGACACTTTCCCCTGCCCCTCACCAATTCTATTTGTTTTATAATACTGAAACTTAAGCCATTAATTTGTGAAATTTTATTTTTTATAATAAGAGGTCATTATTCATAATAATTTTACTTCCTTCATTAATCTCCTGTAATGCCTGCTTTTCAATATTTAAATATCACTGATTTTTTTTTTCCAAAATGGGATGATTCATCCATTCATTCATTCATTCATTCATTCTGACTGGAAACAGAAGTTGAGAGTGCATAACATTTTATATTCTGCATGAACAATGGAAGGTACAGATACAGAACTTATGCTGCATGCTGAAAAACAATTGTCTCAAGGAAAAATACCAATACAACTCCTGCAATGCATGGTGAACTATCTGTTTTTTTTTTTTCATAAAATTCTACTTCTACTTGAAAGAATACCTTGATATTTTAGACTTGGATAGTTGTCAGAAATCTGTATAAAGATGAATGCTTTTTTTGAAAACAAACAAAATTAATAAACTTTTGAAGGAAAATAGATGAAATTTCATTGCCAATTATAAAACTGCATCCTTCAAGTGAAATTTGGAGTTTTGGAAAACTTGTATTTGCTTTCATAAGCTTGACAGTTTCCTGAAATGTAACAACTTTCTGACAAAATCTGTTATTTTAACAAATGTGATTTTTTTATAATATATAAAGAAATGTTCAACATTTGGAATATCTCCATAATTCTTTGAACCAATATTTTACAAATGTTCAATGCACAATGGTATAAAATCACAAGAAAATAAGACACTGATGAATTTTAATGTAATAGGGTAAAAATATTTTACAGGGTCAGAATTCCACAAAGCAGCTAACTTTTCTGACATTACCACTTGTTCATGTTTTGATTTAATAACAAAGAATATTAACCACGGTTATCTCCTTTCTTTTCACACCGCTTATCTGCGTGAGTCCAAATTTTCTTCAGCTACTTCAGCCAAAATAACATATCATAACAGATGGAATGCTTAAACAAATTCAGTTGTGTTTAGTAAGCAAAACATTGAACAGTTTTTTAATATTAAAAAATATAAAATTATATTTTCTTTTGGAAATGCAATGTTTTGCCATAAATTGCATTATTTAACAGGTAATGCTTTTATTATTTTAAAATAAATCCGTAATTAAATATTTATAAAATGACTTAATTTTGAGTATGATTAATATTAACAGACATAACATACAAACACAAAAACTACTTGTGATCATCAATGTTACTTATATAAAGAACTGAGGGCAAAACATTTGAGACTATTACATTAAAGCTATTATACCTGGGAGAGAGACTACATTAAGTCAGTGGTTTTAACTGTAGATACAGATGGTACTCAACTTATGATAGTTCGATTTAAGATTTTCAACTTTATAATTGTACCACAAAATGAACAGTCAACAGAAACTGTGCTTTGTTGACCTTTCCTGGGTTAGCAATATGTAGTACAATACTCTCTAGTAATGCTTCATTATGAAATAGGCTTTGTGCTACGTGATTTTGCCCAATTATAAGCTAGTGCAATGTTCTGACCATGTTTAAGGTAGGCTAGTCTAACACATGTTAAGTCTCTTAAATGCATTTCAACTTAACATACTTTTAATTTACAATGGGTTTAGGGCAATGTAATTCCACTGGAAGTAGAATATCTGTATAGAATCATCTAGAATACTTTCATTGTATCTTTTTAATAATGATGCCTGGGTACCATCCCTAGAGGTTCTAATTTAATTAGTTTGGGTGTGTTTCCTGGAAATCAGCTTTCTTTACAACATCTTAGATGACCCTAGCAGGACTGAGATTCTCTGCATCATCACACACTGAGAAACAGATTAGCAAAAACCATCTAATCAAATTAACAATAATATTAGTAATCTTGCTGTGTAGTCATTATTTTATAAGGCCCTGAAGATAAAAAAAAAAAAGATTGGCAAAGAGGCCCCAAGCCCTAGACAAATTATGAAGTAGAGAGCTTGGATTCAATTTGCCTCTCAGCTTTTGCCTCTGAGCAAACCTCAAACTTAAATACCTTCCCGTTTCTTCCATTAATAGCCACAGAGAACATAAAGAGGCACACATTATATCCTGCCCACTTCTGCTACCACAGCTTCCAATAATGGAAAGAAAAATGCAAAATATGCAAAAGTTTACATATTATATTGCATTTTTTATAATATATAAAGAAATGTTCAACATTTGGAATATCTCCATAATTCAGATTTTTGCTGGTCTTTAAAAATTTCAGGAATCCAGATTTCCTGTAAATCTTTCCAACTCCTTTTACCAGATCAAAGGTCAAGCCAAGGTGGCAGTAAAAATGAGAGAAAATAATCTCCTTTCATATGGTTTTCTGTTCTTCTCCCTTCATAGCCCTTTAGAATAACAGTTTGCTCCCTTCTCAGGCACAGGGAGGAGAACATTCCCCATAAACCCTGATTCTTTTCACCAGCACTAATCTTACCCTTGAATAAAATTCTTTTCACTCCTTCCCTAACATTGTCATGCCTTTTAATCAAATTTTCTCTTGGGTCTCTGAAAACCAAAAAACTTCAAGATCCAAAAAAATGACTCTCTAGGAAGGAATTTTAATCCACTTAAGGAAATGAGGGTACAGAAAATCAAAAGGTAAAGAAGCAAAGAGAAACTCCGTCTCTTTACAGCTCACAGAATAGACAACTCTGGTCATATAACACTAAAACTGACTGTAATATGAAGTTTTAATCAACTGTTCAGTGCGGAAAGTTTTTATGTATATAATGTATATATGTATGTTATAGATACATACATTTATTACTTTTTATTAAAAATATTTCATGTCTTATAGATGAAGAGTGAAAAAGCACCAGTATCAGGAATAGGTTAATAATATGTAACAATAATAAAAAGCTCTTAGCTTCAAAACCTATTTCCATTCACAATCACTAGCTAATTTTTTATGATGTAAGTTAAAAATATGACCAAAGATGTTAGATGGATTGACAATGTTTTTAAGACCCTCTAATTTCATAAATTAGTATGATGAGATGAGTTACTATTATCTTCATTGTTAATTATATGATATTAAAAGCACAAGGAGGTTTATAATTGCCCAGAAACATACAAAGCCAATTCAAGGTCCAGCAGTGAACTTTTACTCTGGCAGGCATTTCCAGTTTCAAAGAACATTTAAGTAGCTACTAATATCTAATTTTTAATCACCTGAGACAAGCTTTTACATATTATATAATCAAACACTTTTGAAATTATTTTTCTTCCAAGTGTCCAAGTTTTAAGCAGAATATTCTATTTTTTTAAAAGAAAGGTGCAGGTAGGAATGAAGGTGAGTCAGCAGGCGGGCAGGAGGAGAGAGGAAGAAGCAGCACTTTATTTTTATTTAGTTGCTCATCTTGGTTGTTCTCTTAGGCCTGGAACTCAAATCAGGCTCCTTGGGATGTCTGTGGCTTCCACCTTGACCAGAGGCAATTGACCAAACCGTTACTCCTCCAGAGCATGCCAGAATATTCATTTTGGATGACATTCTCTCCTTTATCAGATATCTAACACCATATTATTTGAAGGGGAAAAAAGTGAATTAAAAAATTAATCACTAAAATGTAAATTAATATAATCTAAAATCAAGACTAAGGCACTGAATTGTCTTGTTTTGGGTTCATTTCTGAATTTTCCATATTTATTGATCTATGTTTTAATAATATAAAACTAAGATTTTTCTACTGATCAGTCTGTACAGACTGTAATCAGACTTATCTATAAAAGCACTCAGTCTCAATTTTGTATTCTTTAAGCAGTATTGTAATTGTTAGTGAGACGCTTTCTGATTTCATTAATGAAGAATTGGGCCAAGAGTAATTTCCAGGTTATACTCCAAACATCGTTAAGATTCAGATCAACCCTACCAGTCTCAAAGAGGAAGAAATGTCCTAAAATCTCTTCGCAGAATCTGAAAATAGAACATCAAGAAAGTAAATAAAATGACACAGAAAGCAGCAAGTCATTAAAACAAAAACAAAAACAAGTTGATGACACCACACATAACTATTAATAATCATAGTAGAAAGTTGCAACATAATACCCTCATGTGAATTCTGCATTTAACCACATATGTTCCTATATACACGGGCTTTGGGTTTTTGTTTGCTATTTGCTTAAATTAATGTTTAAGTTTAGGATGAATTTATGCTGGGTTTTTTAATTTATATGACTGAAATATTAGAAAAGTATTTTGCACATTTTGGTATACTAAAACAGCACAGGTTATGGTCATAAAACACTTTAAACACTACACTTTATATAAACTCCACTTTAATTTTAATGTTTAGATGAGCATTTTCGCAGAGCCCAGCAACAGCAGCAGGTCAAGAATATACCTACACTTCCATTAAGAAGAAGCTTAAATTACTCAGCATTAGTAAGACTAATCCCTTCTGTTACTGTGAAACCTTAATCTTCATGGTTGTCACATACATAGTATAGGAACACTAAAGTTTTAATTTAGAGATCCTGAAGAATGCAAAAGAGATGAATTACCTTTCGCAGTATATTTGGTTAGTCCTCCAAGAAAATGCTAACAGTCTAAGATTAGATCTGTATTACAAATTAGGAAAAACGTTGAAATTTTAGAAAGTACACTGGGTTAAACAATAGAATCATGATGCATATGGGAAGGAAGTGCTCATATGGGAAGGAAGAACCATACATCTTCATTCCACTGAGACAAAAGAGTCTCTTCTTTTAGCTCTACTCGTACATTAGAAAAAATGAACACCAACCAGAAAACAAAACAATGGCTCAGACAGGAAATATAGGGCTTTCAGGATCATGTCCTATATGTAGGACCCAGTAGAAACTATAATTCAGGATTTATAGATACAGAAACATGGGAGCATGGTGGCCTAGCAGATCAGGTCACTGGACAAGTTCTGCACACATCCCAAGAACCCGGGTTTGAGACCCAGGGCTGGGAGAACAACCAAGATGAACAACTAAATAAAATTATGAACAAAATATTTTCTTTCTCCTCTTTTCTTGCTGCCTGCATGCCTACTGGCCTTCATTCCTGCTTGCACTTTTTCTTTAAACTTAAAAAAAAATTTTTTTAAGAGATGAGGGAGACATGGTATAGTGGCTAGGTAACAGCCCGAGTATACACAATTCTGTGTCCTAGTATTATGTTTGTCTTTATTCAATTAAATTACAGTGCAACCTAGCCAACGATAGACAAGATGATGATCTTACCTTAACCTTGCTACATTCTCCACATGCTGCTTTTTATCTCTTTGCCTTCTCTTTTTAATGTTATGTACATTAGCTCCAGAATGCTAGTTCCCTATTAACCCCCGACCATGACTGTGCTTATTCAGTCTATTGCAAATGAGAACATTAAGACAAATACATTTTGTTAAGAAAGTAATTACATTTAATCAAAAGGTTGATCTATTGCCTTATTATATTATTCCTTCATATTTGAAGTTACATATTTAAATTAACGTAATGGTTGGGATAGTTTGTTTTTTATCATCTTACTCTGTGGTTATTTAATTGTGGCAAAATACACATAACATAAAACTTACCATCTTTATCATTTTTAAGAGTATAGTTCAGTGGCATTAAATAATTTATATTGTTGTGCAAATACCCCACCATCCATCTCCAGAACCCTTTGGTATCTGGCAACACTGAAACTCTGTACCCTTGAAATAACAGTTCTTCATTACCTCTCCCTCCAGCTCTTGGCAACCATTTTTCTACTTTCTGGCGCTATGAATTTGACTAGTCTCCTCATGTAAGTGGAATTGTAATTGTAAAATATCTGTCCTTTTGTAACTGGCTTATTTCACTTAGTGTGATGTCTTCAAGGTTCATCCTTATTGTGTCATACATAATAATTTCTTTCCTTTTTTAAGACTGAATGATCTTTCTATATACTTTTATATACACACATATATACATACATATACCATATTTTGTTTAGCTATTTATCTGTCAATGGAAAGGAAAGAAACACGGGTGGCTTATGTAACTATGAACATGGGTGTAAAATATACCTTCGAGGCCTTGCTTTGAAATATTTTGATTTATACCCAAAAATGGAATTGTTTGATCACATGGTATTTCTATTTTTAATTTTTTTAAGGAAATGTCATACTGTTTGCTAGTAGCTGCGCCATTTTACTTCCCATCACTAGTGAAAAGGTTTTCTAATTTAGGTGCACCCTGGTGACCTAGCAATTTAAATCAGATGCAGTTCACAGACACCCCAAGTTTCCCAGTTCAAGACACAGAGGAGGGCTTGAAAGAATAAAGTGCTTCTATCTCCTCTCTGCCCACCTGCCTGCCTATTCACCTTCATTCCTGCCTGCACCTTTCTTTACAAAAAAAAAAAAGTTTTCCAGTATCACCATAACCTCACCAACACTTTGATAGTAGTCAAACTGATTTTAGTTTTGATTTGTATTTCCATAATAATTAGTGATTTTGAGGTCTTGCTTTGTTTTAATGTTCTTACTTGGTAAAACAAGAAGTTGGTCACTTGATTAGTCCTTGAACTCTGAGAATCTTGAGAATCACCAGTGCGCTCTCTATATCCTCTTCTCACCTTTTCTTTACTTCCTCAATTCACTGTACTTTGACTTTGGCCCTCAATCTTCTCCTGACACCTCTCTCACCAGAGTCTACAAATTTTGAATGTATATTATCATCAGATAGAATGCACCATCTTCAGTCCTTATATCATTAGTGAAAAGTCAGTTCTAGAATCCTGCTCCTTCAGCATAATTGACTTCAATAAATATGATTCTTCCTGCTGGTCTTCCTGCTGGGTAATGTCCTCCCTTCCCATAGTTTTATTCTCTACCCTGTATATGACTCTCAAATCTTAGTGGAGCACCAAGACTGTACAAGTCACTTTCAAGGGTTGTAGAGCTGAATTAGATATACCACGTACTCTCAAGGAGCTTACAGGGACATAGTGGTGCAAACAATTGTCACATATGTTATGGAATGACTATGTCTGGAGCACAAAGAGTGGAATGGTTATTTCCATCAGCCTAAAGTGGACAGAAAAGGCCTCATAGAGGAGAGTTGAAAGTGAACAAGTCTTGGAATTGTTAACCAGGTGAAAGGGGAGACAGGTATCACATGAGCAAAAGTGACCTGGAGAACTGCCAGCAGTCCACCACCACTTAAGAAGTTAGGAATGTGAGGAATGGGGTGTAGCAATGAGAGAAAGGTATATGCCACACTTAAAAGTTTGCACAGTGAAGGCATTGGTCAGAGAATCATGATGAATTCTGCATTTTAGAACTATAACTCTGGTGGCAGAGGGGAGTGTAGATTAAAGAAGATTCAAGGCAGGGAAATCTCTTAGATGATCATTTCAGTTAAGTCTAAACTAAGCAGCAGTGGAAAAGAAGAAAGCGCATGTAACGCAGGAAACATGATGGTACGATTTCATGGCATTTGGTCACCAATTGGATTTGGAAAACAAGAGTAAAGGAATTTAGGCTGACCAAGAAGTTTCTGCTCTGGATGATTAAACAGGGGGTGGTACTAGGCAGCAAAACTGGAAATATTGGAAGTAGAAAAGATGAACTTCCATTAGGGACATGCTGAACTGTGATCTTTCTGTGGGATATTCAAGTGGTTACAGAAAGAGATCAGGGCTGGAGACACAGGTTAGTAAGTGGAGACTGAAGCCCCATGTAGTAGGTGCAGCCAGTACCCTGACAGCACACTCTCCATGCTCACCATTCCCATGCTCAACCACAGAATCAACCTTAGTAACGTTTTTTTCTCCATGCTGCCAAAGGACAAGAGGTAATGTGGAAACCTAAAAAGCTCTCTTTTAAGACAAATAATAATAGTTAACATTTATCGAGCATTCACAGTGTGCCAGGCATTTTTAATAGTGTTTTCCATGCATTATCTCATTTGATCCAACACGACTCATAAGGAAAGGATAACTATCATCCAAGTTAAGTGATTACGAGGTTACAAACATAGCAGTTAAATTGCCCATGGTTACACAGCTGCTTAAACATTAGAATCAAGATGTATACCCAGACATATTACCTAGAGCACCCATCACATATTGGCAGTAGATGCTTTTTTTCCCCATTTAATTCTCACAACAACCCTATAGGATAATTTTCTCTCCTTATTTTAGAAATAAGGAATCATTTCTTAGTGAGATTAAGTGGCATGCAGCTACTAAATGACAGAGCGTAAACTGGACTCTGTCTTCAAAGTCCCAATCTAACCCTCTTCTTCCAGTTGATTCCTCAGGGCTGGTACAGTTTCCAGGTTGAGTGAGGGAGCCTACTTCTCTAACTCCTCTACTCGGGTCAGTGCTACCCCAACAATTAATTTTAATACAGGTCCCCTATCCAGGTCTGCAGCACCTTTGTTCTCTTTCTCTTTTAAAATGTGGTATAACTGGTTTACAGTATTTCAAAAGAGAGGTTTTTAGTTCATACTCGAAATGAAATCCAGAAGCACATTTATGCTTTTACTTCTCTTTTCTAAAGGAACATATTTTGCAACCACAAAGAACCAAAAAGGAACTATTGGGGATGAACAAGGTCATTGGGTTTTTTTTATTGCAAACTACTGTTGACTTTTAGGACACCATATGAAATCCTTAGGAAGTGTATAGAGTGTATAGAGTCACCGCTCCCTTTAGGTACCAGATTTTTCTAATCATTCCTATATAGTCAAATCATCCTTACCAAAGTTCTCTTTGATTATATACTATAAGAATGTTTGCAAGTATATTTACTTATAAATATATATACACATATTAAATATATGTTAATGTTTAATGGACAGATGTATTTCTAACAGAGGATGTAAACAAGGGGTAAATCACAGAAAACTAAATGTAAGTACAAACAAAGAAAAGGGGGGCGTTACGTAGAATAAACAGAGAATGCTCTATAAAAAATGGACAAATGCACCAGGACCAGAGCTGGTGTTTAATAAATGACAGATATTTTTAGTGTCCTTAATACCCAGGCAGAGGCTCAGCAAGTAAAATGCCCAGGAGGATCTGCTACACATTCAATCTACAATAAAATGTGATAAGAGACATGAGAACTCTCTTTCAAGGGCTACGAGAGTACTGAACAATTGTGGACTGCCTACAAATCAGAGAAGACAGTTCCAAGGATGTGATAGCCTCAAGCATGTCTACAAGTAGACAGCCTAAGGTCTCTTGCAGTCACCCACATGTGAGATATGGAAGGTTAGACTAAAGCAGTGGCAGTGGAAACTGAAGAAGGGCATTTTGAAGAATAACTCAAATGTGTATCTGCTGACTGAAAAACAGATCCTAAAATATTATCTCTCTTAATTATTTTGTTAACTCTCTGACACCCAGGTGCTTTCTGAATTTTTCACCTATGTTTTGAGGTCATGGAAAAAAGGTACAAAAAGAAAACAATTTTTTGTAATCCTAGTCCATCAATTAAAGCCAGCTAAAGTTTGAAAATGACTAGTTTCTCTACTTGGGCCTTAGCAAATCATGTTTTTCAGCATTTAGGATTCTGAATTAGATAATTCTGATTTCAAGTCAACAGTGCTCTCTTTGCTTGCATTTGGTGACATGTGAATGACTATGATGCATGTCTTTCAGTACCAGGGGGAGGCATTAAATGTGGGACATGAGGATTTGCAACTACCGCCACAGAAGAGGAAGACTGCAAGCACCTACTTTTCATAAAACACCAAGAAGAAAAAAATATTTTCTATCTTGATCATTCTAATTATATTGTTTTTCTGGAGGATAAAAATCTCACATGAAAATACATTTCTTTATTGTACCCAGTCTTTACCCCTGTAATGCTCTTGAAATAGGAATGGAACATCTTAAGGAAATTGTAGTTCATGTCAAGCAAAAAATTATGCAAACTTATATAGCTAAATATAGTAGATATACTTAAATATATTATTGAAAGTTTCATCTAAGGTGGAGGAGACAAATTTATTTTTAAAAAGAGGAGAAGAACAGTGAAAATAAAATGATTATTTACCTGTGTATATATTTACATTCCTATATATACTCACACACATCAATCCTAAACTATCTATATAATAGTAGCTTAGTGTAGAAAAGTCACTTCTAGGTAAAGTTCTTCTACAACGTCTGTCTTGAAGGACTACAAGAGAAAACGGAAGTCACTGGTGAAATGGGATTGGCTGTAAACTGCTCCAATGAGGTCCTGGAAATCTTGCTTAGAGAGGATCTTTGGGGCTGGACTAAAACGTCAATTGGGAAACGAAAGGAAGAAAAAGACAAAGTGAAGTAAGAGCCCTCTTTAAAAGATTTTTAACGTTAAAAAAAACCCAAATGAATTTACTTTCCGTTTTAAAATGAAAGACTGACAGCATAAAATGAAGTATAAAACATTAGGTTGAATTAGTACTGGATGTGAGACAGTTTAACAACTTTCAATTCCTGAGGCTGTTTCAAAAAAGTTTTTAAAATAAAATAGCTTCAAAGTAATGAAGCCTATACACAATTTTACTTACCCCATCTTTAATATATTTTAAAGTCGTCTTAATTTAAATCTAGGTGCATCTATCAAGAGTGGTTACTTGGTATAAAAAGTAGAGACCCACTTAAAGTTTTTCCCTCTACTTTCAAAAACTGCCCCTCGACCTCCACATGAGGATGGATACGTGTTGACTTTAGCCTGTCGCTTCTTTCAAAACATTTTACTTAAGTATGTTTTGGGATCAAATCTTGCCATAAGGATAAGTAGGTCATTTCTGGGGCACTGGCTAACCGCTGTTCAGGCTTTTCTTTTACCCCGAACATGTATACAGCGCATTTTCTCTCTAGAGCCTCATCTCGACTCCCCTCTCCACACTCTCCACCCCCACTGTCAGCTGTCACCCTGGTTTCCACGCAAGTGAAGCCTAAGTTCGGCGAATCCTGGCTATATTCACTTTGACGGCAGGGGACACAATCGATTTTAAAGATGGACAGTGGGAAACACAAAACACACTGAGAGTGGCCACTCGACTCTACGGGGGTTTAGGTGAAAGGTTCGGGGAGTATCTGTCCAGGTGCTGGATACCCAGGCTGCTGTTGCTAGGCGGTCACCCCGAGGGCAGGCACCACGGAGGAAAATGTGGGAGCGCAATGGGAAGATCTCTCAGGGTGAAACTGCTCATTGCACTGGACCCCTCAAGACGCCCCGCTTCATCTCTGGCCCCATCGCCTCCACCAGAGCGGACGACAAAAGAAAACAAGGCAGTTCAGTAGCGATAATGGGTATCAAGCACCGCGCGAAACTGGTGTCAAAACTCTGTCGCGCCCCGCTCCCCCGCTCACGGGAGAAGCCGAGATCTCGGAGGATGCAGACCGCGCCCGAGAGCACTCAGACCTGTTGCCCCGAGCGGTGCAGAGACCTTGACCGACAGCTCCGCGCTGCGGCCGGCGGTCGGGCCCGCGCAGAAACTACAGCTCCCGGCAGGCCCCGCGCCGGCCGCGCGCCCCCGCCCCTCGCGCGCCCCCGCCCAGCACGCCCCGGCCCCCCGCCCTCGGGCCTCCAGACGGGACAGGGAGGAGGGAGCGAGGGTGGGAGGCCGGGGCGCCGGCAGCGGGCGGGAGCCTGTGAAGCGCGTGAAGCCTCGTTGGCGCCTGGTCCGGGACTCCGACACCGGCGGACGCGGAGTTTCTCACGAGCGCTGCTGTCCGCTTCTGTAAGTAGTCGCCTCGGGAAGCGCGGAACAGACACCGAAAAAGTTAGCGGCGGCGCGGCCGCGCTTTGTTCTCGCGGCCCGTCGGGTAGGCGGCGGCCCCTCCCCCACCGCCCGCGTGCGGCGGCGGCGGCGGCTGCGGCGGCGGCGGGACCCAGACCCAGACCCGCGCGGGCTGGGCGGCGGCCGCCGGGGCTGGGCGGGAAGTTGGTGGAGCGCGGGGCGGCGGGAGCGGGCGGGGGGCGCTGCGGCTAGCGGGGGCGCCGGGGCGGCCGGCAGATGGGGCCAAGTTCCGGCGTGGGCGCCGAGGCCAACTTGGATTAGCGCCCGGCGGCCGACCACCGCGCCCGGCTCCTCGCCGCAATCGGCTAAACTAGCTCCCGACGCCAGACCCGGCACCCACGCTGCCGAGGCTTGGATGAGCTTTTTTCTGTTCATTCCTTTACGTGGTCACGGTCTCAAAAGGGTGAGTATATGGTGGTTAGTTAGCGATGGTAAACCCCCCCCCACCCCCACCCCCACCCCCACCCCAATTTCCTGACTGTTCAGTTTTGCAAGTTGCCTCCTGGCTCTGAGTTTTTCTCACCCCGGGGAGGTTTTTCTTCGGAAAAAAAAAAAAAACAGTGAGGAGTGCGACTGTGTTTTTAAGTACTAGAAATAACTGCATTCCGCTTGATTGCCCCTTGGATATGTTGCTTGAAGTCATTGCACTCGGAAGCATAGGCCCTACTCTGCAGACACGCAGAGAAGCGAAGCGACAGGCGTGTGTAAGACCTGCAGACTTTTCCTTGCTCAGATTGATGGCTTGGACCTAACCGTCTGGTCAACCACACCCATCTCAGGAAATAAGTCTATCGGTGTCTTCTTTGATGAGGAAGGATAAGTTACGCCCTGAACGACTTAGTGACCTGTAGCTGCAAATGAAACCCTTTAAAACGCCTTAATGTTTTCTGCAGTGTTATTGTATTATTCCTATAACTGCTTTTAGTTGCAGTTCATATGTTTTTGGAGACTGATTTTGCTTAGATCAAGTTTACTTAAGCAACTAAGAATGCAATGAGGGCTTCGAATACCCCTGAGTTTGCCCCTAAAGGGCATCCGTAAAATCCACTGACTGAGATCTAGGCCAGTTTTACTTTATAAAACTGTTGAGATCTGGATTGAGAGGAAGCATGGAAATTCAGCCAGAAAGAAGTTACAAACTTTAATACAAGTATTTAAATTGCATCACAGAAGCCTTCATGTTAGCTTTTGCTTCATTAGGTAATATTAATGTGCTAGTCCTGATCAATGAGCTTGGAGGTTTTGACAAGCCAGTTTCCATCCTAGATTTCATAATTCCGTATAGAGCGTTTCACTTTTTAGGATGAAACAGATTCGAGAATGTTGGCTGGTACATATCTTGAATTTTTTTTTAAGCATTCCAGATAGTAGTGAATCTTCTATATGTACAACTTTTACAAATTTTGAATTTCCTCAGATCACCTCTCTAAAATAAAATTTTTTCTCTTACTGGATTGCTTTTAATTTAAGCACTGTCACACATGGAAAAAAAGCTTATAAGCCAGCTTTTGTATATTCATGTCTCTTAATTGTATAAGAATGTATAAAACCTCATCCTGGAAAAAGTGAATAAATGGTCATTTGAATGGTCACTTTTCCTAAGGGATATTTTGATTTCATTTTTAAAAGGACATTTTAAAGTTGATGAAAATATTACCAAGTTAGTGTTAATTGTTCATTTTTAAAAGAAACTACTTTCACAGATCTTGCTATAGAGGGGAATTACTTGCTGGCACAAGTTTAAGTTTTATTTACTATTAACAATCAGGCTTTTGATGCACAATCTATGCTAATAGTACTTTGATTATGTAATTCAAAGTGAATTTGTATGTGTACTTCTTTGGAAGTTATCTCATTAGTGAAATAATTTGAGAGATTGTACTTAGGTAATGTTTTCATTTTAATTTCAGTGTAGGAAAATTTTTTCTCCACTTGTGTGGTTAGTTTATAGTGGCAGTATGTGAGAAATTGCTCATTGGCTAGTAGCCAATCAGATTTCTCAGATCGCACTAGTGCAGAGAGGTGATGAAGTTCTATGAAGCCCAGCATAAATTCATAGAGGATTGCCAAACAGGCAGTATGTGATCTTATTACCTGATACACTTTTTTAGTCCCTGAGCAGAAAGCAGACATGGTGTGCTCTTTCTTTGACAGTGGAAGGACTGAGATTCAACTATTACTCTGATCTAGATGAGCAGAATTTTAGCAGCAACATTTAGGAGGCTAAGTATTGTATTAATCCAAGGTAATTGTTTTATTTTTGAAATATGTACAAAATAGATGTAGGAATTGATTTTAAAAAACAACAACAAAGTTATCTGAATTTTGTATACACTATAAAAACAACGTCAGGATTATTAAAGTCTTGCATGCATTGACTCAGGATACTGGTCAGTCTTGCACTGAAAGAGGTTACATGCTTTTTTACACACAGAAAAAATACCTGTGCATATCAACAGCTGGGGGGCGGGGGTGGGTGATGACGACAAGCTCCATTCACTAGCATTCCCAGCACACAAAACTAAATTGAACCCAGAAAACCCATTACTAGTAAGGAGACCTGGTAAATATGCTATTCTGAATGGAAAAGCATTTTACCTCTTTATTTTAGCCTCTACTGAGTACAAAAAGGATACTAGGTATACAAAACTGAAATTCCATTTGAAGTATTTAAGAACTGGTTTTGTTTTGTCTTCTTAGAATGACCCTCACTTCTCTCAGCTTCCCTGATTTCTGCTTATCCTTCAGTCTTAGTTAAGTACTGCTTGCTTAAAGGTACCTTGCCTGAGACTCCAGTTGAAATTCTGTCCTATTAGTATACTCATTTTTCAAAATTTATAATTACCTGACTGTTTACGTGAATATTTATTGCTGTGTCCCTCAACACACTATATGCTCCAGAGAGCAGCAGTCATGTCTGTTTGGGGCACCTTTGTGTAACCCAGTGGCTTTCGGAACAGTTTGGCAAATATTAGGCACTCAGTAAATATTTGTTGAATGAAAATGCTGGTATTGGAGTTTCTCTTTAATGACAGGCTTTACTAAGATAGGAGATAATGTAAGTGTAGGGAGGCACTGAGGGTGGGGGACGAAAATGTAAATCAACTTGTGGTGTTACAGTGAAGTATACCCTCTGTTGTTAAGTCCCCTAACCTTCAGGGCCTGTTTTCCATTGTCTCTAGTAATAGGACATGTTGGGCGCAAGGTGCCTTTGATATCTCATCTTTTGATTCAACAATGGTGGCAGGTTATATAAGTTCATGTGAATGGGATGTATGACAGATAACTCCCCCAGGGTTCTAAATAAACATTGCAATGCTTGCAGACTCACAGCTGTTAGAAACAAGTACAGTTGATTGATATAGTTTATAAATTAGTAAGATACACTCTGGTCTCAGTTTTCTAATTGAAGTATAAAGATAAAATAAGAGTTAGGGTTTTTTTTTTCAATATTTAGTGTTAATATTTTGTCCTCTACATCTTGTTGCATCTTACGGAGCAAGTCAGGGTTCCATAAAATAACAAGGAGAGGGGAAGCGGATGGTGTGAGTGGGCAGAAGCTAATATGACAGCTCATTTAGTTTCTTCTTTTCGTGTTCATGCTGATACTTCAAAAATTTATTTTATATAAAATTATGATATTTATATAGTTTATTAATAGTTATCAATAGTTAATGATAAATTAGTTGTTTGCACTACTAGACAGTTAACTATTTGGCAAATATTAACAGACCTAATAAAAAAGAAATTTAATGGATGACATCCATCAAAAATAAGTGATTGGACACAGCTTTAATTTATATTTTGAAGTATTTAACCTGCAGGCAGTGTAATTCATGGACATTTTATTTCTGCTTTTTACGAAAGTTGTTTAGTTTTTTGAAATTGCTGCTGTCCGATATGTAAAGGAACTTATCACCTCATGGGAGAAGCTGTTTTGTTGTTAGGTTGCTGGAGTTGGAATGAAATAGTGGAAACAACATGGCTTTTCACTCAGGGAAACTTTAGTTTATTAATCCCAGTTCTATCAATTATTGGCTATATAGTCATGGACAAGCAAACTTCTCTGAAACTCTGGTTCCTTTTCTGAAAAATAGTTAAACAAATCTTCTAAGGTTGTTGCAAGGATTTAATGAAGTATCATATTTCATTTGTAATGTATAGCATAAAGTAGGAGCTTGTTAATTCCTTCCTCTAATTACTATGAAAATTGCTAACACTTACTGAACTTTTAGTGGAACCCAGTTACTGTTATAGACACTGCAAATGTAGCTCAGTCCTGCTCTTATGTTACTTCTACCCTCTGCTATGAAACTGATAGTTTCTTAACACCTCACATATTTGAAAACCATTATTCTATTTGGTTTTGTTCAGCATATGTCACTTAGCATTACTTTCACCTTTATCTAAATGCATTAAAAAAATCAATATAGCTCTTAACAATGTGGATCATAGAAATGAATTTAATAGTAATGTAGACTTAGCAACACACTTACAGATTAATACTGATGTGGTATCAGTGTACTGGGTGTTTAGATTCGCCTTAATTCTTTAGTCATCCATTATATTAGCTCCTATTAAACACTTTATTATCTTATAAATAATCAATATAGAGCCAATGACAGAGTTCCAGCTCAGGCACCCTAAAGACTTTTCTAAGTTGATACTGAGCAGCAAACTTACCCAAGACACTCATGTGTAAGCAACATGTTAACAAAACAGCATGAAAGACCATCTTTCTACTGTTTTATCCAGAGTAACTTTTTTTTCCTTTCTGGTTTTGCAAAATTGGATGGTCTTGGGCAAGAACTTTAATCTTAAATCTGTTTTCTCAACTTTAAAATGGGTTGTTAGTATTAAGTGTAGTATATATGAAGTGTTGCAACAGTATCTGGCAGATGAAGCTCGACATTCGTGAGCTGTGATTGCTTCCTTCATCTAAAACATTTAATCATTCTTTTCTAAGATGTAGGTGCAGTTGATTTGGCATTTTTACTGCTGTGTTAATTCATACTAACATCTAGTGATCATTATATTCTATTCTAGGTATTCAAAAACCGTTTGTTTTCATAATCTGTTCTCATATTCGACTAAGGATTAATATTGTTTATATGTCTGCAGTTTCTGAAATCTGCTTCCTCCCTCTTCCAGTCCACAAAATTTGAAGCAACTCTGACCCATCTCCAGACCATGATTATTTCTTTCTGAACTCTTTCTCCAAGATTATAGGAGTCACTCGCTTTGTGATTGCATGTTCTAATTGCTTTAGCTGTATGGAATGGATTGCATCTGTACCCAAAGACTTGGACTCACTTGAAGATGTTTTAGTTCCTTGTATTCACCAGGCTTTAGTTTCAGTTCTCAGTGCTTTTCTACAACTTTAGTTTAAAAACAGAGCAGATAAGCAAAATACAAGTTGAATAATTCTGCCTTGTCTACATGATCTCTCAACCCTAACATCCCCTCTGAGCAGTGATTCTCTCAGTTCCTTATTCTCTTTAAAAAAATAGTATGCTATTGTGGAGATAGTACTTGTTAATGAAGTATGAAGTATAATTCCTCTTCATCTTTTAATAACTTTGTGATGCTGGACATGTTATTTCATCTGCTGGTTCTTTAGCTTTCCCATCTGCAAAAATGATCATCTTTGCTCTGACACCTTTGAAAAGGATCATAAGATAGGGTATATGAAAGATTGATAAGATGTTAATTGCTGTATAGTATAAGACAGGGTAATAATCACTTATTTGAATGTAGCTATAAAGATTTTATTATATTTAAGCAATTTTTAAGCCTTAGTTTTTCCCAAACTTTGTCATTCTTGATACCCTATCTGTATGTTTTTGCTCTTGTTGAATGTCATCCTAATTCATTTAGCCCTGTTTATGACTCTCCAAGGCCTTTTTTTTTTTTTTTAAACCACGCTAGATATTTTGCTCTTTCCATCATTGGCTTATTTACAGGTGAATAGATGGAATTTATTTAGCTCTTCCTTTTCTTTTATTTAACCAATTGGGGTGAAGGGATTTAAACTATTTTTTAAAAAATTTTGCAACTTCATTGGTAAAAACTCTGATACAAATTAAACTCTGCCTATTGTTCTCTTATTCTTTAGAAATCCTTTCTGATGAATCCTTTCTCTGTTCCTTTTATAAGTATGTTTTTCACACTTTTGGCCATATAACTATGACTAATATATCCCCTCCTACTTCCTTAGCCTTCTGAAAGAAATCTGTCAACAAAGCAAGTCAGGAATTATATTTTGGCAGAATTAGACCTTTAATATAAAAAAGATTACTCTTATATAGTCTGTGTTAGGACAGTATTACGTATCTTTTGTATGACTGCGAATTGCATTACATACTTTATTTCTATGACAAAGTCATTTGGGTTTTTGTTTTTTGGGTTTTTTGTACCTCTTATTTTTCTGTTTTTTATCATAACTCAGTTGTTTATTTATGGAATAAAAGTGTTTGATCTTCAGGTTTCAGGTGTTTGTGAGACGTGCCAGGGATATTTCTTTTTGTTTTGAACAGGAGGCTTTCTGGAATTATACCTACAGAAAAAAAATGGCTTTGATAACTAGACCCCCAAAATGTCTACCTATTAGGGTTTATTGGTGAATTATAAACATGCAACCAAATATTAAAATTTAAAATAATTGTAGGGATTTTTCATTTTCATTGAGTATATATATATTTTTTAATTCTTTCCAGGTTGACTACATTTCAGAAAGCAACACCTCTTCTCAGTGGACCCATTCATCAAATGAAATAAATGTGACTATTTTTGACTATTTTGAAAGTTTTGTATTTCATCATAGAAAAATTTAAAACAAAAATGAGGACATTTGAGAAGGTGATTTAAGGAATGGACATTTGAGAAAGTATCCTATCAAGTCAATGAACCAAAGGATAATTACTCAATAGATTAATCCTGAACACTTATTTTTTTTTGAAACCAGGAAGTTTTCAGCTTGTCAGATAAGCAACTTTTATCCAAGATGTATTTTCTGAAATTAAAAGAGAGAGACAAGAATAGACTTAAAAGAAAATAGATGAAGCTGTTTAGTAAATAAGCAGTGTTAAATCTATCTGATGAGGCTAATTCAGTGATGTTAAATTCTTTGCAAATCCCTGGTTGTGGTCCTAAAAACAAGATTTCTTTTTGATGGGACTGATAATAAAGGAAGTGGGACCTTTTGTGTACTCAGCTTCGAGTTGTAGAACTTGCAGTCATCGACATGAGTGGCTTAAAAGAGGAAGTAAAGAAGCTTTCAACTAAATCCAAAAGTACAGTCATTTTTTTACCATTGTGATTTAAAAAGCCTCTTCATAACTGTTGGAAAATAATTGACAGCTATTTTAAAAGATTAAAGGAAGGCAGATGTCTGCAAACAATTCCCCTCCATCAGCCCAGAAGTCTGTATTACCTGCAGCTATTCCTCCCGTGCTTCCAGCTCCTTCTCCATGTTCAAGTCCAAAGACAGGACTGTCTGCCCGACTCTCTAATGGAAGCTTCAGTGCACCATCACTCACGAACTCCAGAGGCTCGGTGCATACGGTTTCATTTCTGTTACAAATTGGCCTTACACGGGAGAGTGTTGCCATTGAAGCCCAGGAACTATCTTTATCTGCTGTCAAGGATCTTGTGTGTTCCATTGTTTATCAAAAGGTACAGTGAATGCTACTTATTAGTGATTTTTCTGATTAATATTGTTTCTAATTTTCTTCTATAAACTTCACATACAACAGTGAATTAACACATATGGAGCAACCATTTCTATCCTGACTAAGCGTTTTTGGAAGAGTCCCAATAAATTATGAGCCTAAACCTGAAATTATAGTCTAACAACGGGAGTCTGCATCTTTACTTTAAGATACAGCTTGTTCTGTTTGTCTCTATAAGAGGAGGAAAATCAGTATAAATTCAAGAGGACTTAAGAAATCTCATTTGTTTTCAGAGAAAACAGGAGGTAGAGTGTGTAAGGCTCAAGGTGGCTCACCAAAAGGGATGAACCAGTGGTGGAGACCTGGGTTGACAATTTGTACGTGGCCTGTGTTCTGCCCTCTTTATACCCTCTTCCTTCCCATTGATCCAGATTTCGCTTTAACTGTCATTTAGTAGGAGAGGGCCAGCTCTTCCTTTACTCTTAAAATAATAAGTAAATGATGGCACACCCTTTTGGAGCAGCAGTTAAATCATTTGCCTCTCAAGGATGTAAGCCACATAACCCTGGGTCTGGGAGTAAGCAACCAGTGTAAACAACTAAATGGAAATAAAATGAAAATGCTGCTTTCTCCTCTCACTTCCTGCCTACTTGCCTCCATTTCTGCCTTCATCTTTCCTTGAAAAAAAAAAAGAAGGTAAATGAGTTTTGACTATTTAACAGACTATGAAAATCGAGGGTACTTTTATTCTGTTTACTCTCCACGCACCCCACCGCCTATTCTGTTCCATATCATTTATCAAGGAACCTTAGCTAATATCTAATCCTGATTTGATGACTGAGTTGGTATGTTCTCCATTTTATCATGAAATTATATTATGAATAGTATAAATTGGTTACATTTTCTTTTTAATGAACCAAGTATGTCTTCCAAATTTGTTTCAAACAAATTAGTGTATGTTTCCTTTTGAAAGTCATCTGTGAACTTAATGTATTTGAATTCGGGTTCTTCATCTTATCTTATTTCAATGAATTATGTTCTGTATGTTTTGTTACTCTCTTCTGATGCAGGATAATTTAAAGTAAAAAAAAATAGATTGCGAAAATGGCCTTTGCTTCCCATGTTTATTTCAGTGTGGCCTAAAGTAAGATTTACTTTCCTTGTGTAGACCTGCAGAACCATCTACCTGTCTCTAAGTATCTTTGCTTTTAACTTCCCTTTCATTAAAAGTTGCAAAAGTTTTTCACAAATATTTATGAACTGGGTTGTGCTATTTAATGGTAAGATTTTAATTTTAATACGATTTGTAATTTCTTATCTGAGTCTATAAAAACTCATATTTTTGGTTGGAGGCTTAATCTTTTTTCAATCTTAGGGAATTTCACTTGGTTCTAATATTTGTACAGAGGCATGCAGATTTTCTACAGGATTATTTTGGAATTAATGTTTTTATTAATATATATTACATATAGATATAATGATATATAATGAAAATGAGTCAGATGGGTTAAACTCATGGGAAAATAGGTTAAAAAATCATAATCTGTGAAAAATTAGAATGATGCCAAGGAGGAGATAGCTCAAAAAAAAAAGATAATTCTGGATAAACTATTCAAATGTGAAATAGAATTGTTGAGTAAGGATATAGCCATCATAAAATGAACGCTTAAACTGAATTTGAGTCAATATTGTAGTAACATGGGGATATATTTGGCAAAAATATATAGCATATATGACATAAACATATTGCACATTCCTTTTGACATGTGCTAGAATCCTAACTGTTTTAAGTATAGTGAAAAAAGAGCATTGAACTTGGAACTAGGTCAGCTCTATTATTTAATATATAATTTTGGGCAAGTGATTTCACATCTGTGGATCACAGTTTCCACATCTCTCAGTGATTAAGTGGGGATGATTTTATTACATTAGATGTGTAACTCCAGCTGTGAAATTCTGAATTATTTAATCTAGATTTGGATCTAGATTGATGAAGGAAAAAAGATTTCAAGGGGTAACCTGTTCCACATCCTAAGTAAAAAAAATCTTAAGGGAACCAGCACAGATTCTGAGATTTATAAAGATTTCATGGAGATGGAAAAACCTGTCAGAAGTTCTTTTTTATCTTCTCTTTTATTTTGGACATAATGCTCACTAATCTTTTGCTTTCATTACCTATATATATGCATCTTCCAGTTAACTCCCAGGACTCTTATTGGTATGCTTACTTATTTCTATTCCTAGTCAATAAATAAATTTATCTAAACTTTCTAAAGATAGGGCACTGGTTAAATTTTATATAATACGAAGATTAATGAGGTGTTATCCTATCCCTCAAAAAGGTAATAGTTTAGTGAGGGAAGCATGTTCATCACTATAAAATGTGAAAAAGTGGAAATTGAAGTTCAAATAAAAAGAGTTCTTCTCTGGCTGATAAAAATATAAATGGCATCATACCCTAGTCAGTCACCTTCAAAGGTCAGTCACCTCCAAAGGTCAGTCACCTCTGAAGGAGCGTACCCCTATGTCTGAGTCCCATGCCCCGGGGGAGGCAACTAGTGTGAACAGCCAAATAAAAAAATTAAAAAAATAGTTTATTCTCTCTTTTCCTGTCTGCCTGCCTAGTCATCTTCATTCTTTCCTTAAAAAACAACAACAAAAAATGTTAAATGACTACATGCCCTAATGGAGTAGTGGTTTGATCCATTGCCTCTGGCCAGCTCAGTCCACATACATCCCAGGGACCCAGGTTTGCCTCCCGGGTTTGGGGAGTAACCAAGATGAACAACTAGATGGATGAATAAGAGTGCTTCTTCCTCCTCTCTCTTCTGCCTGCTCGCCTTAGTTCCTGCTAGCACCTTTCCTTTAAAAAAAAGTAAATGTCTTAATACAGAATAACTTTTTTTCTAATACTTAAAGAATGAGCAAGTTTTTAGTAGTTTGGGAGGTGAAGAATACATTCCAAGTAAAAGAATAAGTATGAGCCAGAGAGATGGAAGGGGCAAAGGACAGGATTATAATTGATGACATTTATGAGTACCAACTCTATGTCAGAAACTCACCTTAATACAGACAACAATTTCTGGTTCAGCTCAAACTTTAGTGTATGTGCTAATCATCTTGTGATTCTGCTGAAATTTAAGTTTGGAGTTAGTCTGTGTTTGGTCTGCTTTTCTAATGTGTTTTCAGGTGATACTGATATCCCTTCTGCGAGGATCACACTGAGTTGAAAGTGCAGGTGATAAAATCCCTGTTAAATGGAGAAGGAAACTGAATTTTCAGAGACATTTAAATTACCTGCTGAAAGTCAGAATTCAAACATCGATTTGCTTTAACTCAGAAACCTGTAAACTTTTTGCTACACTGTGTTACCTTCTTCATAGCAATGAAGAGTTTCTAAGAGTAGAGATTTAACTATGGTCTGCACAGCACAGTGACAGGATGGGATTTCTTGCACTTCAGCAGTTAGTCTCTTCCCTTACTCAGTCCCAGGCAACCACTGCTCTGCATTCTATTTCTGGAGCTCCACTTTTTCTAGATTTTCATATAAATGAGATCATTAAACATAAAGCCTTCTTTCACACACCTCAATGCCATTTTGGGGATTCATCCATGTTATGTATGTAGTTCATTTTTGTTGCTGAATATTGTTCTGTTGTATGGACATAATATACTTTCTTTATTCATTCATCAGTTAATAGACATTAGGTTTTTTTCCAATTTGGGGCTATTATGAGTAAAATTGCTATCAGTATTCTCATGCAGCTCTCTTACATAGATGCATGTTTTTCTTTCTTTTGGGTAAATGCTTAGTAGTATGATGACTCATAGGAATAAATTTAACTTGATAAGATATTACCACACTGAACGTATCCTTTTCTACATCCTCGCAACAATTAGTATTTAAATTTTTTTATTTCACATTTTAAGATGTTTTTAATTATTGAAGACCTAACAGGAAACATTGTCATTAAATTTTCAAGAATATGAACAGTTCCTAATTATGGCACCTGGTCACATTCCCCTTTCTAAAAGTAACCCTGATTTACAGCTTGCTTGTACAATGAAATAGTCAGTGTGGGTTATGGGCCTGAATTTATGAAGCTTTTGTTGTGCATGCTTTTTACTTAAATTCCTCTTGGTTGGATATGAATATCATATCATTTCTTTCTTTTCATCTATTTCTGCTTGCTAAATCTTTGTTTGAACTTTTACTTTGAAACTTTCTGAGTCACCTGTAAGTGGTTGTGTTTATCTTTTTTGTCAAATAAGAATTTTTTCTTGTAATAGTGTGCTGAAATCTTGATCTTAATTTTCATCTTTTTTATATTCTTTTCAATGCATTCTTATTGGGTTTTTGTTTTTTTTTTTACATTTCATTTTTTGTTGCATAATCTCCCCTGAATAATTTGGAAAATTGAGACTTTTTTTTTAAAGGAAAGGTATAAGCAGGAAGAAGCACTTTTATTTATTTATATTTAATTGTTCATCTTTATCTATTCATCTGTTGATTGATAGATTTTTTTCCCATGACTTGATACTGTAAATAATGCTTCAATGAACCAGGAGTTTCCACTTAGTATTTTTGCTTCCTTCAGATAGACACCTAGTAGAATTACTAGAGCATATAGTAGTTGTATTTTTTTTGAGGCACCTCTATGCTGATTTCCGATATCCATACCAATTTATATTCCCACCAATTTATATTCCCACCAACAGTTAACAAGGGTTTCCTTTTCTCCACATCCTCATCAACATTTCTCTCTCTCTCTCTCTCTCTCTCTCTCTCTCTCTCTCGGCTTTTCTAGATAATCTTTGTAACAGGTGTGAGATGCCATCTGATAGTGATTTTGATTTGTATTTCCCTGATTAGTCATGTTAAGCATCTTTTTATGTACTTTTAACCATGTCTTTATTATGTCTTTGGAAAAATTCAGTTCTTCTTGCTCATTTTTAAATCAAGATTGTTGGTTTAGTTTTTGTAGGGTTTTTTGCTGTAGAGTTGAATTCTTTATATATTTTAGATATTAAACTCAATCAGGTGTGTGATTTGCAAATATTTTCTTCTACTCTGTAGGTTTTTTATTTTTAGTGGTTTCCTTTGCTGTACATATGCTTTTTAGTTGATGTAATTTAATTCTACTTGTTTATTTTTACTTTTGGTAATTTTGCCAAAACTGATGTCAAGGAGCTTATCTACCATATTTTCTCCTAGGAGTTTTCAAATCTTACATTCAAGTTTTTTATTTATTTTGAGTTGATTTGTGTGTGTGTGATGTAAGCTAGGGGTCCGATTTCTTCCTTTGCATGTAGCTATTCCGTTTTTCCAGCACCATTTTTTGAAGAGGCTGCCCTTCTCCATTGTATGTTATTGACTCCTTTATCATAAATTAATTGGCCATGTATGAGTAGGCTTATTTTTGGGCTTTGTATTCTGTTCTGTTGATCTGTAGTCTATTTTTATTGCCAGTATAATACTGTTTTGATTATTGTAGCTTTGTAATGTAGTTTGAAATTAGGAAGTATAATGCTTCCTGCTTTATTGTTATTTATCAAGATTGCTTTGTATGTTTGGAGTCTTGTGACTGTACAAATTTTAAGAGTGTTTTTTAATTTTTTTAAAAATACCATTGGAATTTTGATTATATTGACTGTAGATTGCGTTAGGTAGTATATACATTTTAACAGTCTTCCAATTTTGGAATTCTTCCATTCCATAAACATAATATTTTTTTCATTTATTTGTGTCTTTTGTCAGTGTCTTTCCACCAGTGTCTTAGAGTTTTCAGTTAACAGATTTTTTTTTTTTTTAATCTTCATTAAAGTTATTCCTAGGTATTTTATCCTTTTCGATGCAGTTGTAAATGGGAGTTTCTTTATTTTTTTTTCCTAAACCCTGACTCTTAACCCCAAGTCATTGGGCTTTACATGCCCTGCCCCTTATCCCCCAGAGCACCTGAGCCACAAGGGCATCCAGGATTGTTTTCTTAATTTCTGTTTCTAACAGCGTATAGTAAAGCACCTAATTGTGTGTACTGACTTCCTATCTGTAACTTTACTGAATTCATTTATTAGAACAGTTTTTTGGTGGTCTTTAGTGTTTTTTATATACAATATTGTGCTGTCTGCAAATAGAGACAATTTTGCTGTTTCCTTTCCAATGTGGATATTTTTCATTTCTTTTTCTGGCCTAGTTATTCTAACTAGAACTTCCAGTACTGTGTTGAATGAAAGTGGCAAGAGTGGACATCCTTGTTCAATCTTAGAGGACAAACTTTTATATTTTATCATTGAGTATGATTTTAGCTGTAAATTATTACATATGGCTGTTATTGTGTTGAGTCATGTTCCCTCTATACCCATTTGTTGTCAATTTTTATCTAAATTAACATTGTATTTTGTCAAATGTTTTTTCTGCATCTATTACAATGATCATATGATTTTTATCCTTTTGTCTCTATGGCTGATGTGTGTAAGTTGAATTATACTTGCATCCCTAGAGTAAATCTAATTTGATCATGGTGTCTGTTCATTTTAATGTATTGTTGAATTCAGTTTGCTGATACTTGAGAATTTTTACCCCTATTGTTCATCAGGGATTTTGACTTGAATTTTTCTTTTAGTGTTCTTGTCTGGTTTTGAGATCAGGGTAATATTGGACTCATAAAATGAGTGTGGAAGTGTTCCATCTTCTGTTTGGGGGAGATTTTGAAAGGGATTGGTACTAATACTTCTTTAAATGTTTGGTAGAATTTAGCAGTAGAGCCATCTTGTACTAAACTTTGTTGTTGCGGGGTTTCTGATTACTGATTTAATCTCCTTACTAGGAAACCAGCCTGTTCAGATTTTCTATTTCTTTCAGGCTCAGTCTTGTTAGGTTATATGTTTCTAGGAATTTATCCATTTATTTTAAGTTGTTCAATTTGTTGTCATGTAGTAATAGTTCTGTGGTATCAGTTGTAATGCTCCTCTTTCATTTCTGATTTTGTTTTGTTTTCTTGGTGATTCTAGCCAGAGTTTTGTCAATTCTGTTTATCTTTTCAAATAAATTTGTTCTTAGTTTCATTACTTTTTTCCTGTTGTCTTTCTAGCCTTTTATTTCTGCTCTGATCTTTATTTCCTTCTTTGTACTAACTTTGGGTTTAGTTTATTCTTTTTCTACTTTGTTCAGCTGTAAATTTAGTTTGTTTTATATCTTTCTAGTTTATTGATGTAGGCATTTATTGCCATGAGCTTTCCCCTTATTTATTGCCGTTAGCTTTCCCCTTAGAACTGCTTTTCCCGCATTGCATGTTTTATATGGTTTTTATGGTTTTCATTTTTACTTGTCTCTAGGCATTTTTTAATTTCTACCTTGCTTTCTTCTCTGACCCACTAGTTGTTCAGGTACATGTTTAGTTTCCACATATTTTTTAACTTTTCCAGTTTTTTCTTTGTAATTGACTTCTAGTTTTATACCTTGTGGTTGAAAAAAATGCATGGTATAATTTTAGTCTTCTTAAATTTGTTAGGACTTACTTTGTGGCCAAACATATCATCTATCCTGGAGAAATTTCTGTGTGAGGTTAGAGAAATGTGTATTCTGCTGTTCTTGAGTGGAATATTCTGTATGTATTTACTAGATCTTTTGGGCTAAAATGTATATCAAATCCAGTGTCTCTTTGTTGAATATCTGTCTGGATTATCAGTTGTTGAAAGCGGGGTATATTGACATTGATTTATTCCCTAATAAGTGTCATTTGTAGAGCCAAAATTTGTAAATGTGAAGTACCATTAATTTTTTCCTTTATGGACAGTGCTTTTGTTTCATATTTAAAAATTATTTGCCTAAATAAAAAAAACGGTTTGCCCCCTTTTCCTTTGGCAGTTTCATAGCTTTAGCTTTTGTGTCTGTGATCAACTATTAGTTTCCTGGGGCTTCCGTAACAATATCTGATCTGCATGGGTTAAACAACTGAAATTTATCTCTGATAGTTGTTGGAGGCTAGACGTCTATGATCAAAATATAAGCAGGGTTAGCTCCTTAATGAGCACTTGTGAAGAAGAATCTGTTCTGTGTGTGCTCCCAGCTTCTGATGGTGTCAGGCATTTCCTGCCTTGTGGATGGTATTTCCCTGTGTCTGAACAAACTTCCTTTTTGTGTAAGGACACACTCATACTAAGTTAGTATCCACCTTAAAGACCTCATTCTAACCTGATCATCTGCAAAGACCCTGTTTTCAAAGGTCACATTCACAGATACTGGTAATTAGGACTTTACCATCTTTAGGGGTGGGGATCACAATTCAGTTCATCATTCATTTCAAAATAATTTTTGCATATGGTGTGAGGTAACACTTGAGGTTCATTTCTTTACTTCTAGGACCATTTGTTGAAAAGAATATTCTTCCCTCACTGAATTATTTTATACCTTTGTTTTAAATTAGTTGACCACATCAACTTTATTCTGTTTTAGAACACTGTTCTGCTTCATTGATATACATGTGTATTCTTAATCTAATTCCATGTTATCTTGGATTCTTTAGTTTTATAAAAGTTTGACATTAGTACAGAAGTCCTCCAGTGTTCTTGTTTTCAAAATTATTTTGAACAACTTTTGTCCTTTACTTTTCCATATAAATAGTAAAATCATCAAAAAAACAAAAATCCTACTGGAATTTTGTACAGTATAATATGTTTCATCATTTTGATATAATTATAAATGGGTTGAAGTTTTCTTATTTTGGCTTATTTAATACATAGAAATACTATTAATTTTGATACATTGATACTGTATCCTATAGTCTTGTTTAACTTACTTTGTAGCTCTAGTAATTTTAAAAAATTCTTCCAGTAACTCATTTCTTTTTCTTGTTTTGTGCTGGAGGCTAGAACCTCTGGTACTGTTGAATAGAAATGGTAAATTGAACATCTATTCCTTTTTCCAGTCTTAAAAAAGAAAAGTATTTAGTTGTTTACTATCGATTATGACATACATTTTTCTGTTCCCTGAAACGTATATAATATTATAAATTGTAAAATGGTAATAAAATATTTTTTCTGGTGGCTTTATCAGGTTGAGGAAATTCCTGTCTGTCTTGACTTGACAGAGATGTTTTATCTTGATTGGTAAATTTTGTGGAATACTTTTTCTGCATTTATGCATTTTATCTTTTAGTCTGTGAGTATGATGATTTATGTTGGCTTACTTTTGAAATGTTAAATCAACCTTGCATTCTTAGAGCAAACTTTCCTGGTCATCATATAGTATCCTCTTTATATTTTGATTGAATTTGCTAATATTTTTATAAGTCCATGAGGTCTATGGGCACATAGTTTTCTTCTATTATCTTTGTGTGATTTTGGTATCAAGATAATGTTGGCCTCCTAAAATGAATTCAGAAGCATTTCCCTCCTCTTCCATTTTCTCAATATGTTTGTGTAAAATTGATGTTACTTCTTCCTGAAATGCCTGATTGAATTCACCAGTGAAGCTATCTGGGCCTGGAATTTCTTCATGAGGTGAAATTCAATTTCTTTTTCTTTAATGGACAAAGAACTATTTCTTCATGAGTAAAATTTGGTAATTTATGTCTTTAGGACCAATTTTATGCCTTCTGAACTGTGAAATCCATTGACAAAAGTTGTGCATTATGTTCTCTTTTTACTTAAAGTCTATGGGATTTTTTCCAATATTGATTGCTTCTGGTGCCCCACTCTACTCTCCATCTGTCTAGCTAGAGGTTCAATTTAATTTTCAGTGAACCAGCCCTTGATTTTATTGAGTTTCTTCATTGCTATCTGTTTTGTTTTTGTTTTTGTTTTTTAATTTTCCTTTTTTTCCTACCTTCTTTGGGTTTAACTTGCTTTAATTTTTCAGTGTTTTAAGATGGAAACTTAAGTCATGGATTCGAGTCTTTTCTGATAAATTTTTCTATGTCTCCTTTCATTTTTAATTAATTTTTGCTTCATGTTTTTTGAAGCTCAATTATATACAACCATATTTAGAATTTTTAGAGCCTTCAATATGTTTGGCCTTTTTTATCCTTTTTCTTTTTTCCCTTTTTTTTAAGAGAGGAAAGAAGGGAGAGGAGGAAGAAACGTTTAAGGAAGGAAGAAGAGGAAGAAACATCTTTATTTCTTTAGTTGCTCATTTTTGATTTATCACCTTGGCCCCAGGTCACAAATCCCAGTCCTTGGGCTGTATGTGACACCCCAGCACCTGAGCCACAGCACATGCCCCTTGTTTTCACCGTAAACTCTGTCTCTGGTTATATACTTCGTTCTGTCGTCAGCTTTGCTTGCTATTAAAATAACCATTCATACTTTTTTGGTTTTTTAGATTAGTGTTTGCCTGTGATCTCTTTTTACATGTTTTTACTTATTACTTCTTTGTCTTCATATATAAAGTGCATTTTTTATAAACTGCATATAGTTGGATTATACTTTTTAAATTTAATCTGTCAACTTCTACTTTTTAAGTTTCAGACTAATTTTTAGTAAATAAAAATTTATTGAGGTTATCATTGATACAGCAACACTGTATTAACTTTTGAATTATGTTATATGATGCCTTTTTATCTCCACTGCTCATTTATTATACTCTTTGAACATTTATTTTAGTAACTGCTGTAGTGCAGGTTTCAGCAAACTGCATCTGTGGGCCAAATCTCACCCACCACCTCTTTGTGTAAATAGTTTTATTGAACTGCGGCATGTTCTTTCATGTGTATCTTGCCTATGACTGCTTTCATGCTGCAACGGCAGAGTTAAGTATCTGTGACAAAGACCATATGGCCCACTAAGCCTGAAATATTACTACCTGGCCTTTTACACAAAATACTTGCTAATCCTTGCTCAGGTTTTTATGATGCTTTAACTTATCATAGCTTATCTTTAAACAGTGTCATGCCATTCTGCGTAAAATGTAAGGGTACTTTTATATATTTCTATTTTATGCCAATTGTATTTGTACTATTGGCGTGCATTTTATTTCTGCATATAGTTAATTCTTGTTATTTATGACAAATAGGTTCTCTGAAGTCACCTCTAATACTGAGTTGGTAAACATTGAACCACTGCTCCTAGGGGAAATACAGGGTTAGGTTCTTATTAGCATCTGGTTATATTATTTTTATCAACCAATAAATATATAACCATATTTTCATTGTGTTTCTGTTTAAAAGACATCAGTATGTATCGTTGATTCATTAACATTGCTCTCAAAGTCTGTGGCACGCCAACTCATACCTGAATGAAGCTTATCTAGCACACCTATATTATCTGTAAAGCACATCACAGTCTTCTCGTACTTAGGAATACTAGATAGTGCTTAAATACTATGCTTGAGGACCATTTTGAACACGAAGTTACCATCAGAATGTCCAGAAATTCAGAACACATATTAAGTAGACTGGAAAAGGATGCTGTTTACACTGAGTTAAAACAAGAAGGCACCGTGTTTGACTCCAACTGGGAACATGCTCAGAGTAACTTGTTTTTGCTTCCCATTCACGTCTATGAATGACCTCAAAGCACAGGAAATACTGATTTTTGGATCATAAATAATTTTTAACAGGTGGGCAAATTTATGAAGCAAAATATGCAAATGTGAGTATTGACTATTTTTGCAGATTCCATAACACATTGGTATTCTTTTAAAAGTAAATTATATTTCAGAGAAATTAAAAGTGAGGAAAATGATCTATATAAACATTAATAATTTCATTGCTCTTCATTATTTCATGTTAGATCCAGACCACATGCCTTATATCCTTTGCACTGACTTCAGTTGCTTTTTCTCTTCTTGATTTTCAGCAATTTGAATATGATGAACCTTATTGTATATTTCTTTCTGTTTTGTTGCTAATATTGTTGAGCTTGGTCTTAAGGCTATAGTCACCTCAATTTCTGAGACATTTTATGTTATTGAAGCTTCTTTTAGTTTTTTTCCTATGCGCCATTTTTATCTCCCTTAAATTTTTTCTGAACATGTTCTTGTTTGCTTTTCTTCTCATCTTCTGTTGAATCCAGACTTTCATTCGAAATATATAGTGCAGTGGGAAAGCTATATTTAAATTGCCTTCAGTTTGTACCTTGACCAAATTCGACCTATGTTATTTTTAAACCTATTTCATTAATAGCCTATGTTTGGAAATAGGTTGAAATAGTGAAAACCAACCTTCTTGTCAAATTTTTCCTTAATTCAGTAATTTTGATAAGATAGTAATTTGGGGTATGCCCTAGTGGCCTAGCAGATAAGGCCACGTGATGATGTAGTCCACGTGTATCCCGAGGACCCAGATTTGAGAGGCTGGGCTCCGGGGTGGTGTTGGGGGGGCAGGGAACAAGTAAGATAAACAGCTAAATACAATCAATAAAGTGCTTCTTCCTTCTCTCTCTCTCTGCCTACCTACCTACTTGCCTTCATTCCTGTCTGCACCTTTGCTTTAAAAAAACAAAGTGTGTGTGTGTGTGTGTGTGTGTTTATAGTAATTTGAATACAGTCAGGTACACAAGCTAATATATATACAAATGCAAACTTTACTTCAACATTTGTGACTTTTTTTTCCCTATAAAATTTCATCTAATTTACTTATAAACTACCCAGAAGTTGTTTTTCCTTAATGCCCTGTCAGTGAACATTTTCTGATGACTAGCTTTTTAAAATTAGGAACAGAATTTCCAAAGTTTGTTTTTTTATATTTATGCAGAAATGGCTAAATTTTCAAAAATCCTTACCACAAGGCTACATGTTATAAAGGATCAACATTTTAAATGTTTGTAAATTCCATGTATGTGGTTGTAAGGTTACATGCAACTTAAATGTGACTTAGTTTATAGTAGTGGCTTTTCAACTCTGTGTCTGAAAATAACCTGGAGAACTTGAACACTTTCCCAGACCAAGTAAATCAAGCTTTCGGGGAGTAGTGTCTGTGTTAGAGCTCTATGTATGACTCTAATGAGCAACCAGAGTTGTAAATGTTGATCCTATGGATATTGACAAGCTTAAGGGCCAGATAAGCGATACTCTGAGGATATATTTGTCAAATATTTAAATTGTATATTTTGTTAGATAAGCTGTCAGTATTGTTTTCTACATACTGACTATATAGTAATACATTTTTAAAAAAATCTTGTAGTTGAGAATTCAGTGAGATCTACATCTGACTCTAGGTTAGTGTATTTAGAAATTTTAGGTAGAAAAATAAATGCTTAGTGACTTCATTTCTTCTATATAGCATTTCGCTAAATAGTGATACAATTACCCCTTTCCTCAGTGGCATTATCTGCTATGACTTCATGCAATTGGAAAAATGTTTTAGTGCATTTACTCTATTGATAGTATCTAGTGCTTAATACTATGAAGTCTTTTAAGATGAAAGACCGATTCTCTGGTCCTAATAATTTATACTCTAGAAAAAGAGATGAGTGATTGTCAATAAGCTACATCTTGATTAGACCTAAAGTAAAGATACAAAATGGAAATGACTCAAAGGAAGAACTACTATATTGTTGAGTAATGAAACCTTGTTTTAAGTTCTGCTTTTTGCATCAACACTGTAGTCCTGCATCTGGAGAAATAGACTGTTATGCAATGTCTTGATGCTACAATATGTTGACACCTTGTACTGTGGGTAAATCAAGCCGCCTTCAACACCCTTTGTAGTGGAATAGGAGCCTTTTGTTTATGTTCAAATGGAGTGTTTGTTTTGTTGTTGTCAAGTGAGTGAATCGCTGATTCTGCTTCGTAGTAGTGCTCTAAATTTTACATGACTTAGACTCAGTGATTCCAGAAATGTATTTTTTTTCTCATTCCCGTGTAATTAGCTAAAATATTTTTGGTTGCTCGCAGTCAGTAGGTGACAGAAATATGTGACTGTTTGTATGGAGTATTATTGCAAGGTTACTTATAAAAAGTGACAGTGATTCCCAAAGGCCTATCTCTGGTCCAGATTCCTCCAAGCATACCATATCCTATCTCACTACTAGACCTTTGTGCCCACTGTTCTTTGCTTGGAACATCCTTCCCCTGCCACATCCTCTGCTTAAACCTCCAGGAAGTCTTTTCCTGACCTGCCCATCTGGGTTAAGTTCTGGCGTCCTGCACAACCTGTATTTTTAATTTTCACCATGTTGATTGTAAATGTTCATTTAATGTATATAATGTTAGTTTAATGTATCCACCATAAAACTGCTATAGGCTCTGTGAGATCAGCAGCATGTCTAGAAGATATCCATAGTAGGTGTTCAACAAATATTCTTACCTGAATAAAGAATTCATATGAAGCAGTACAGAATGATAGTTAAGAACATCAGATCTGCATTGGTCACATCTGAGCTCATCTCTGCCCTTGCTCATTATGTAATCTATTTTCTTATCTGAAAAATTAGCTTAATATAGTACCCATCTCTTGCTTTTTCACCTGTACATGTATATGTATATTAAATTATATGTTTATAAAATGTTTAGCCCCGAAACTTAGCTCATAATAACTTTAGCTAATAAGTAATGTCTGATCTTAGTGGTTTCTAAACTAAATAACAAATCCAATCTTAATTACTATACTATGGAATCCCTTGTGTTTTGAGAGTTTATTAGAAATTAACAGTGATTAGAAATGAGTGAAGCTACTACAGGCTGCTTACATGCTGTTTATATTAACATTTGGTTTTGTGCTTTATGTTATATACTCATGTTATGATCTATTTTCTATCATGTACGGGACAGTTGATTCATTCCTTGATAGATGATTAAATTATTTATAATATTCTATTAGCTCTATTAGTGGTCCTTTTATTGGTGCAGAAAATTAGAGGTTAATCATATGATTTCTGTGGTTTATTTAATCTTTGATTTTTGGGCTGCACTTGCCTCTTTCAATGCAGTCTTTAGTTCCTGAAAACATTTTCAGATCAATAAAAGAATTGCCTGGGAAAAGAAGGATTTATAGATTTGTATATTGTGAAGTTTGCTATTTATGTATGTTAAAATTGGGGAACTATTACAGCAAGTATTATATATGATTGATATCTTTATAAAGAGCTCATATGTTGGTAAGAAAAGCACTAAATATTTGTTCAAATATAAAATATATTTCACAAATATGTTAAAAAAAATCAGTAAGTTCATGTGTGAGGAAGTGTTTAAAATATTAGTAATACTGACAAGGGAAAAATTAAATTTGTATCTCCAGTGTAGGTGAGGAATATGATAAAACCTTATAGAAGTAGAAGAGTGACAAGTTTTATAAAAAGTTAGAAACTGTCTGAAATTCTAACAGAGATTGAAAAGATCTACTAAGGTTTGTTTTTTTCCTCCCACAAGATATCTCTGACCAACAGATAATTGTTGTAGTTGAGCTTTGCTTAAATTTGGATGTGACCATAAGTGGTCATTCTTTGAATTTATTCCAATTTCATGACACATCCCAAGGGTGGAGTGGGTGGAGTTTCTTTTGTTGTTGTTGTCGTTAATATAAGCCAGAAATTTAACTTCCTTTTTTGAAGATCTGAAATGCTTCCAACATTTATGTTACATTGACATTGGTGCAGCCTTATCTTTCTAGGCCAGAAATGCTTTGCATTCAGTAGATATTTGTCAAAGACATTTACCCGCTTTTACTGCTAAAAACATGATACTGCAAATAATCGTTTTTAATTTGATTGATGAAATGATTTAAAGGTTTTCAGAGCTCCAGACAGAAATAACTTAGCAGATAAAACACCAGTATTCTTTTTTTCCGTCCGGTTTTATGTATCAGTGATTTAGTTGTGTCCCACATTCTTCCACTAGTTTAATTTGGATTGTCAGATACTTTGTTGAGCTCTTTCTTTCTGGGATTGTGCAGAAGGACAGGTTCTTCTACAATATTCTGAAATTCTCAAAGGTTTTCACTCTGAGGATACTAGTGAACTTTTTCCTTATTCCTTGTAAGAATATAGATTCGAATTTTAGAATATTTTATTGGCACAAACTACAGCTCTGATACCTAATTTAAATGTCTACAGTTCAGTTAAATCAGTGGTTCTCAACTGGAGTGATTTTAACCCCCAGGGAACAGTTGGCAGGATCTGGAGATATATTTTTGGTTGTCTTAACTGGAGGAAAAGAAATGCTACGGGCAGCTAGTGGGTAGAGGGCAGGAGGGTGCTGCTGTAGTGCTCAGGAGAGCCCCCCACAGCAAAGACCTTGAGAAAAGAGATAAAGGAATAGAATTTCTGAAGTTTGGAGAAATCAGGAACTTCTGTTAGCACTGTTGTAGGATCTTTTAAATAAGTGACTGTCTTCTAGATATGAATTGTAGCTTAAGAGCTTTAAAATAGGGTTTCTAGTTTGACCTGGATGTTTTGTTTTAAAAATAGTATGCATTTTATTTTATGAGTGTGGATATAGTTAAACAATGACTGTAAAATTTTAACCTGTATTTATTAGATTCCTGTATTTTCATGTCGGCTTTCAAAACAAACTTGAATGGGGTCTCTGCCTTCTAGGAATTTATAAGCTGACAAGAGTGCTTTTTATATTGATAAAACCCAAAGAACTAGTAGGACTGGCAGTCAGGAGACCCACGAAGGCAGACAAATATGAGCATCAAGTGGAACTGAGACTGAGCCCAGCAGAAACTGGCCAATCAGATCTCTATTGGGACATCACTACTGAGGATCAGATTACAGAGGAGCAAATCTGGACTGAGAGAATAGGTCAGAAACCTTGTCCACTTTAGTGATTGTTTATGCATTGTTCCCACTGTCAAAATTATATTAGCATTTAAATATGTACATATTTTGTTATTGATGTATTTTAAAAAGAAATCCAAGAAAGGTGTACACAGTGTTTTCAAATAAATGAGACAGAAATTTTTATTCTGCCACTTTGTTTTGTGATTATAGATCCTTTTGGAGTCATTTAACGTCTGACCCTAACCTGTGAAGCTAGGATCTTAACATTGATCTCCATTAGTAAATTAGGGTTATTAAATTTTTATGACCTTATTCCAGTTATCTGACACATAATTGGTGCTCACAAAATAATTAACATTTGTGACTTTAAAATCTCTTTAAATCTGTAAAAATCATTGATCCTGTAGTGTTCTTAAAATTCTACTAATATACTGACACGCCCTGGTGGAGAAGCAGTTAGATCAGCTGCCTTCAGTTAGTGTAGTCTGCTTACATTCTAAGGATCTCAGTTTGCATCCCAGGGCCAGAGGTGGGGAGCAACCAAGATGAACAGTCAATAAAAAAATAAATGAAGTGCTTCTTCCTCATTTCTCTTCCTGCCTGCCTCTGCTCACCTTCAGTCCTACCTGCGCTTTTCCTTTAAAAAAATTTTATTTTACTAATATATTAAAGCAGGTGTAATCTCCCAACATGCTGACTTGCTACTACTTTTTATTTAGTATTTAGCATATGAAAGACTAAAAACAGAGGTCAAGTGTTAGTTGCATTAGAGAGCTGAGATTACCTGTTTTAGCCATTTTGAGCAAATTATAAATTAAAAGCATTTTCAAATGCTTTGCACAAAACCTGATGAATGGTAACTACACTCAATGAGTGTTAGTTCGTCACCTTCTTGCTTTCATATTGTCACAAGGCTCAGAAAATACTGATGTGGTGCTGCTGCTACTGTGTTAATTTGTTGAATGAACGTAGTAGATGTAATTAGAGTGAGAAAAGAAATTGGCAGACAGCAGTTCATTTTAAGCTATAATGGTGTTTATTTAAATTGAAATTATTCTAACTATAGCTGCCTGTTTGCTTTTAGTCAATTTAGAACATTTGTTTTTAGTTAGTTTTGACTATTTGCATGACACTAGAGTGGAAGACTCTGCTTCTGTATCCTAATTTAGGAATGATTTTGGTCTATTCTTTGACTGAATTTATTGTCTCTGCAGACATAGATTGGGTGTAATTTTCAGGTCCTGCCACAGTAGAGGGAAAACGCCAGCTGTATCTTTTGTTTTCTAGAAACCGGTTGTCATTCTGTGTTGTTTTTCTGCCCCATTCAACACAGCTGTGTTTCAGAGGCTAGGTGACATTCTCCTCTTTCTCCTATCCCTACATTTTTTTGTCTTGGCAAAATAGTGGCAGCCAGCCATTATCAATCTGAAGGCTCCAACTGTAAGGATTTTATTTATATTTTAATTCCTCCGAATATTCAGGTTAAGACCTTGACTAGAAACTTCCAGAAAGTTTGAATTAAAGATAATCAGAAGTAACAGCAAAAAGAAGGAAAAATGAAAAAGATTATATACTCTCTTTAGTATCGAAGAAAAATGACAAATGTTGAATGAAGTGACTCCTCTGGTATGTCATATCTAGATAATTTTGGGTTTGAAATTTGTGATGAAAGTTAAGAATAAATTCATTGTTGAGTAATTTTCTAATTGATTCATTTAAACTTTAGTGGCTTCTGTATATACAGAAGCAGTCATTGAAATTCTTCAGTTAAATTATATTAAATTAATATTACATTTATTTCTGTAAAGTATATCTATTCAATTAAATAACTAATAGTCAACAACATTTTGCTATGTGCCTATTAAATGCTAGGTTGCTAGGTGCTGGGCATTCCCTCAGGGATCTTATTTACTATGATTTGTTTTTGTATTAGAAAGACTAGATGTGATTAAAATCATTTAAAAATTTTAAATGTGTACAATAAATACACATTTAAGCTCTCCTATTGCACGTAAAGCTTTTTACTTGTTTTTAGTTAGTATATATGATGATAAATCATTCATATAAATTCTGAAGCTGTTTTGTTAACGTGCAAAAATTGTATTTGTGCAAGTAACATTAAAAACTTGAAAATTTCCTACCTTGTTTTGACAGACTTAATAACATGAACTTTAAACTCTTCACAATGAAGAATGCTCAAAACATAGTGTTACTTGAAGGAGTTTTATTTGCAGATATTGGAACCTTTTAACAAGTGTAAGTTACTGTCATTAAAAATAACTTCTGTAAAGGGTTATATAGGAAGAAAAATTACCTTTTTTAATTTTTAAGGCCACTTTTTTGCAAATGCAAATAAAGAATCTGAGTAGGCAAAAAGTATACTCAAGGGGGGAATTCCATTACTTCATGATGAAATTTTGTTACTTTCCCATATGAATTGAGAAAAGACTTATTTTGCATAGTCAAGATCAGTCATTAGCACGCTTTATAGAAAACATGCCCAGAAAAGCCTGGAACTTGGAAAGAGGCCAAATTGAAGACCTGTTTGCTTCCACCCTGCTAGCTCTTTTCGTTGTTTCTTTCATTTCCTCTTTTCTTTTAATTCAGACTGAGGTAGGCTAGGGAAGGAAATATGGTTTTGTCTAGTTGTCAGAAAGTTTTCAACTTCCTTCCAGTCTCTGTATTCTTAATTCCTTTATTCCCTGGAGCAGGGTTTCTCAATTTTACTGTCAACTTTTTGGACCCGATAATTCTTTGTTCTGTCCTGTGCATTGTAGAATGTTTAGTAGCATCCTGATCTATACTCACTACATACCAGTACTTCAAGTTGTGAAAACCAAAAGCGTTTCAAGGCTTTGTTATGTATTATCTGGGATCTGAATTACCCCAATTGAGAACCACTGCCTTAGAGGAATAAATTTTTAAAATAGCCAATGACAATTATTAGACAGTATTATGTTACCACCTCTGCTGCTCTTCTAAACTCTTTTCCTATCATAAGTAACCTTTTTTCTCTATGAAAATAGAATGCTTAGAAGGCATATATATATATATATATATATATATTATTGGGTGAGATTTGTATACTGGAGTGAATATAGAAAGGAGCCAATGAAAATATCAGATTCATAAATGTAATCAACTTTGCCAGAACATTTTTTCCTCTTAAAATTATATAACTAAAAGGGGATAAAGGGAGTTCTTTCCCTTTGTTCTTTATTTTGTTGAAGCCATTATCTTAGAAATTTTCCCTTTTTGTGTTTAGATGTTTTACTAGCATCAGTTCATTTTGAGAAAATCATTACATATGCTATGAAATGTGGAGTTTTTGTGTCTTTTGAAATGTTCAAGACTTATTAAGGATCCTCCGATGAGAAATACTGAGAAATGGTGGGATTCAGATTTTTTGTAAATCATCAGTCCATTGATCATCAGTCAGATTATGCTAAGATACTACTTTTCACCTAAGATCAGCAAGTTTGATAACACACTTCACTGCAGACTGAATTGCGTTGCCCTCTCCCAAATTTATGTGTTGAAGTCTTCACCCTCTAGTGTGGCGATATTTGGAAGTAGGGCTTTTAGGAGGTAATAAAAATTAGATGAGGCCAAATGGGTAAGGTCCTTATCTGATAGGATAGATGGCTTTGTAAGAGAAAGTAAAAAAACTCTCTTCCCTACATGCACATTCCAAGGAAATGTCATCCGAGCACACAGCAAAAGGCTGCTGTCTCAAGACAAAAGCTCTTTTTTTCCCTCCAAATTCCTGGTTTAATAAGGATTTGTTTATTTTGAGAGAAAAAAAAAGGTCCCAAACAGCAGGCTGTTGACAAAAATAACCCATACTATATCAACTTTAGGAAACAAATCTTAAAGACTGTTAAGCTATTTTTCTAGGGATGCATTTGATATGCCAACTCTTTCACAAAAATACATTGTTAACGTTTGTGTTGAGTAGCCCCACACAGCACTGTTATGTGGGATATAACACACATATCTCTCAATTCAAAGCTGCTCTCGGGTGCTACTCAAGGAATGACGTTGCCTTTGCAATTAGGGAAGCAACCGCTGAGCTCATGAATCATGAATGAATGGAAAGTACTATACACCTTGCATAACAACATTATTTTGGAGACAGTTGATAAAAACCACACATTTCTTTCATTGTTAAATGATAAAGAGGTATCAAAATTAAAAACAAAGATTACAGATATGACCTCACCTAACTACTTGGAGCTTCAGAGGAAGTGAAACGGGACTAGGCGTAGGCCAGTATGAGTTCATGAGCATGGGAAGGACATAACACTGAGCATGTGCTGAAGATACTCGTGGAGAGTATCTGGTGAATATTTTTATCTTAAGACAAGTTGCCGAGCTAAAGAAATAATGGAACAAGATTTCTAAACCCCACTATGTGCATAAAGAGTCATCCTCATCATTGGGCCATTGGTGCACTCTGTCATCCTCTCCTTCCTTAGCCTTTTTGTCATCATTCTTGATCAATTCCAGTAGGTCCCCTCCTCAGCAGTCATCTGCACTCTGCTTAGACTTCCATCTTCACATTATTCTCAGCTTTCTTCAGCTGCTGCTCTGCTCCGCTTCTGACTTAGCACTCTTCATTTCTCCATGTTTCCTTTGTTGCTTTTCAATTTTTTCCAGGCTTTCCAGTAGGGAATCCACTTTTTGTTTTATCGGGAACAGCTCCTTCTTAATGGCCTGAAAGTCATTTCCTTTCAACTTTCCAGACCCAAGAAGATCCTCTCTGTCCACTCTTAGAAGTGAAGCCAATTTTTCCCCATTATGAGGTACTTGCTGATAAATGCTAGTGATTTGAGGGCTCTGCAGTAGCCCATGCAGGAGGAGGGGGAGGAGGAGGAGGAGGAGGAACACATGCGGGGTAACTGTACATCGTGTCATAGTAGTCCCACTGACAGTGATTGCCCCAGTCAGAAGAAGAGCTGGACATCTCTGCTGCAGATCATCTCACACTTGCTTTTCTCCTTGATTCACTTTTGACTGCAGCCAGATTAATACCCAAAAAATGGCCGACAGTCATTCTGCTGTCCTCTGCTGCTACAGCCGCCCGGTCATTTCGCTTATTAACATATTTTTGTTTCAGAATTATTTATATGCTTTCTTAAAATGTACAAACATTTCAAAACAAGTAAAATTGAACAATATGGTGGATATATGGGTATTCATTATACATATGTTTATATATTATATATACTATGTATATTTGTTTTATTATTTTACATTGCTATATGCGATTTAGGATATTGAATTCACACCTCAATCTGTATGCATTTCACACCTCACCTACCAACAGAGTTCTAGTTTCCTTTACCATTCCTTTTGTTGTTGTTTTGATTTTTTTTTTTTTAGGTCAAGAAAAAAGCGATTTATCACATTAAATACTTATTTCAAAAGAAAGGACAGTACAATATATTGGCTATTTCCAAAACAAACTTCCAAAATGAATCTAGTAGAATATATAAAATTTATAATGTAAGCTTGAGTCACAATTCCCTAATTTAGAAAAGTTAAAAATTGAAATTATCAAGAAGAATAAGGTAAATAAAAGAAAAAACTTAGCATGATGAAAGTAAAATTCAAAAATTTGGATAGCATTGTCTTTCTAAACATAACTATCAGTAACAGTAAAACCATAGAATAAAATATTAAGCACATGGAATTTGGGGATAAAAGATAAATTTGAACCTTGACTTTGACTTGTATACTAACTATATAACCTTAGGCTGATTTCTTAGCTTCATGTTCTCATCTATAATATGGGGATAATCAAATCTACATCATAGACTAATCTTAAGTAAGATAATATACACCACATTTTTGAGTAGGCCCCACAGAACAGTCACAAAGTAATTCGAGCACCTCCCTGAAAACAAGCACCAGACCATGTGACTTTTCTAGTGAGTTTCACCAAACCCTCAGAGAAGAATAAATACCCATTCTACCCAAACTCCTCAAAAACATTGAAGAACAGACAACACTCCCGAACACTCTTCATGAGGCCAACATCACACTGATACCAAAAGCTGACAAAGACATCACCAAGAAAGAAAATTACAGACCAACATCTCTAATGAGCATAGGTGAAATAGATCTTATAATTAAGTGGGGTTTCTGTACTTTATATAGCATCTTTTAGTATTTTTTGTAGAACTGGTTTTGTGGTGATAAATTCCTTTAACTTTTGCTTATTGGGAAAGCTTTTTATCATTCCTTCAGTTCTGAATGATATATCTCTCAGGATATATAGTATTATAGGTTGAAAATCCTTTTCTTTCAGTCTTTTGAATATATCACGCCCTTCCTGCCTGACGTGTTGAGTTTCAGTTGAGAAATCCACTGACAATCTTATGAGGACTCCTTTGTATATGACTCATTTTTTTCTCTGGATGTTTTTAAGATTTTTTTCTTTAACTTGCATTTTTGACTTTTTAATGACAATGTCTAGGTGTAGGTCTGCTTGAATTTCTTTTATCACGGACTCTTTGAGCTTTCTGCATCTGAAGGCTTGCTTCATTCTTCAATTTAGGGATTAGTTAGCTGTTATTTCTTCATATACAGTTTCTGCCCTCTTCTCTCTGCTTCTTCTGGGACCTGTATAATGAGAATGTTGGGTTTTTTGATGCCATCCAATAGGTCTCTAATGCTATCTTCATTTCTTTGCATTCTTTTATCTCTTTGCTGGTTTGCTTGAGTGCATTCCTCTGCCCTGTCTTCTAGTTCACTGATTCTCTTGGAGGCTTCATCCATCCTATTCTTGAGTCTCTGTATTGAATTCTTAAGGTTAGCTTTGTGTTCTTTATTTCTTTGAATATGTTTATCGCTGTTGACCTAAATTCATCCTCAGGCTATTTGTAGAAGTCTGTTATATTCAGATTTTCCCCTGGGTTTTTTTTTTTTTGGGGGGGGGGGCGGTGTCCATCATTTCACATATATTTCTCCATGTCTTTGCTCTGTTTGGTTTCTGTTTCTGTGGATTAGGTTTCCCTGCAGTGATGACCTTGTGTAGGATATTGACTTTCACCAAATAAGCCTGGATCTTGATTTGGACTCTGAGATTTCTTGAGTTTTGTGGCGTCACCACTGGTCAGATTTGTTGAAGTTATTGTGCGGGCCCTCTGTTGATGCCCGAAAGTTAAGTTTATCAATTTTGTGCGGGGGTATGGAGAGCCTTCCCCCAACAGCTAGCTCCCAACCACGATGATCACCTTGCTGTTGGCCCGCAATCTGAAATAAGATGCAGTTTTACCTACACCCACAAGATAAAAGTAGTGGGTAGCATGAACTCTCTCTCTCCCTCTCTCCCTCTCTCCCTCTCCCTCCCCCTCCTTCCTTTAAGCCTGAAGGCAGGATTTCAAGGGCAGATCCTGAAGCACTCTTGCAGTATGGCAGGAAGGGGTGGGGGTGGGCGATTATGGCAGTACCCAGCGTAATTTTCTTGCCAGGCTCTCTGAACCCCTACGTTTTCACCTACCCTTAGTGGTTGCTGCTGTGTCTCTACAGCCTCTTTGCCTGCTTTTCCTCAGTATTTGTTTCTGGAAAGTAGATAAATTCCTACTTGCTCTACGTCTGAGGACGTGAGTCTTGCTCCTAACCATGTCACCATCTTGGCTGGAAGTCCTCTCTCATTAACATCAAGTGAAGGCAAAACTGACAGTTTCACTGTATTTCAAGAAGATTTCCTCCACATCAGACTTCTTGACTACAAGTGTATTTAGATCCAAGTGAATATGCAGGAGTTCATGGAACAAAGATCTGAGGGTTTGTTAGTAACATTAGTGGCCGTTGTTTTTGATGACAAGATTCCTCACAAACCTAAAAATGTAGCTGAAGGTCTAAAAAAGTCTCACTCAAGCAACTTTTCCACTAACATATTTCAAGTGATTTGTAACCAGGAGGAGAAGGTAAAAGAGATTCGATTCTGAGTCTCCTACTCCCTGCTTTATGTGGAGAAGCCGACAGCTGCAAGAGGTCAATAATGCCAGTGCAAGAGTGCTTTTACTTAAATTTGACCATGCTGGCATCCTTATCTCAGACTTCTAGCCCCCAGTAATGTCAGAAGATATATTTGGTTTTTTAAGCCACTCAAACCATGGTATTGTGTGACGTGAGCCAAGAAATAGAACACTCTAAAATAGAATGTGGAAAAATCAAACCTTATTAATATATTAAAGGCATACTTCATTTTATTGCATTTTGCCTTATTGTACATCACAGACCATTGCTTTTTGTTTTTAATTGAAAGTTTGTGGCAACCCTATATTAAGCAAGTCGATTGGTCCCATTTTTCCAATAACATGTTTTCGCCTTATGTCTCTGAGTCGGTTTTAATTAAGGTATACACATTTTTTAGCCATAACGCTATTGCACACTTAGTAGACAACAATAAAGGATACACATAGCTTTTATTTGCACTGGGGAAAAATTGTGTGGCTCACTTCATTGTGATATTAAATTTATTGCAGCAATGTAGAATAGGATCTGCAGTGTCTCTGAAGTGTGCCTGCACTTCAGGACATGTACCTTGTGGCCTCTGAGGAGCATGGCAATATCTAAAATGCCAGCTGTGCATGACGCAAATCTGCTAGGAAGTTACCTATTCATGTACAGCAGGTCCTCAAATAATGTTGTTTCATTTAATGTCATTTCCTTATAATGATAAGGGCAAGTTTTGCGTTATACTCTTGTATCTTTTGAATTTCAAGCCATGTGAATAAATTTTCTATTCCAAACTAAATAAAATTATATTTTAATAATACATTGTATTCCAAAGACACATGAATTCATATGTGTGTGTTGAAGAAATAAATAAGAGAAATATTCCATGTAGGAGAATTCTAGATAATTTCTGTAGATAATCTGCCTTTGAGGGGACGTAACTTCTCACTCCTTAAATGTGAGGGGTGCAGGTTGCCTTCTGAAGGGCTTGGTATTGAGGTCGAGTAGCTTTGCACTGGGAAAACCTGACATTCAGTACCTCAGTCAGATGATCCAGGTTACCAGAGATACATCATGTTGATATTAGGTATTCCTGATGTGATTCACTTTACTTCTGTGGTTTTCTTCCCCGAAGCCCCAATCTAATCATGAAGGGAAAAAAAATTAGACACATTCCATTCGTGAACATCCTACCAACTACTTAACCGATATTTCTTAAAACAGTCAAGATTTTTAATACCCACCAAAGGTTGAGAAACTGGTATAGCCAAAGGGCCCTAAGGAGACTTGATAATGTGCTATTTTAATGGAATCTAGGGACAGAAAGAGGACACTGAATAAAAGCTAAGAGAAAAAATATGAACTTTATGATAATATAGTAATGTTAGTTCATTAATTAAAATAAATATACTATACTAATATATGAAATATTAGAGGCAACTAGGCGTGGGGTATGTTGGGAATTCTGTGCTATTATCGCAATGGTTCTGTAAGTCTAAAATTATTCTAAAAAGTGTACTTTGTAAAGAATATATATTCTACATTAAATAATATAAAAGTAAATGAAAATTCAGCTGTCCATGTCCTGTTCCCTAGAGTTTAACCCTAAACGTGAGAAGAAAGCCTTAGCATCTTTTGTTTTTAACTTCACAGGTGATTTTTGATTGGTGACCAGAGTTAAGATATTGTTAAGGGAATTCATTTCTGCTTGAAAATCTAATTTTGAATTATTTTAAAATCATTTTTAATCAAGCCCTGTATATTCAAATCATTGTTAACAAGGTGCTGTGCATTGTTGTTTCCTTGGTATGATTATTTAGATCCTTTAAAGTGCATGCTCACAATTTGTTTCCTAATTGTTCTTTTCCAGTGTTTATCTTTAATGTATCTGTGTCTCAAGACTTCATAATTTTTTTAAGCTTAGCCACGTGCTTCCTTTGTATTCATTAGCAATATTTAATATTTTCTTGTATTTTTCAGTACATATTTTCTGTTACTTCATTTTGTGCTCTCACTTTCAGATATTCCTAAATATCCTGCCAAACGTCTACATGTCATAATCGTTAACAGCAGAGATCTGTCTGTCACAGACTACTACATCGCCCTGCCCCTGACACAACCATACAAATGAATGTAGTACTAAACATTTGCTAGACTAGAAAATTATTTTGTTGTTTGTCATCACTGAAAACCTTTCATTCTGTGATTCACAGATACTTACTTTAAATATTCTTAATACTCTGTATAATTTTTTTACTTGCTCTTTAATTGCCTAATAATATAAATTCATTAGGTCGTGTGTTTTATCAAGAAAGTTCTTTTATTTTTTTCTAAGCCATAATTTTTTTAAATGTTTTTCTCCTCATTGATATGTTACTCACTTTGTCAGTTTTAGAGTTCTGGTTTGGTCAAAACAATTATATGAATTAGTGCTGTTATTATTTACAGGAATAGTTTCTAGAGAGAAATGTTCCTTGTTATCTTCTTTCCATTTATTACAGTATCATCAGACTCTGATGTCTCTTTCCTTGCTAATATTTTTAGCCTGCGTCAGGAGCTTGCTCTGGTTTGTTCTACTTCTGGTCTCTGCTACGTAGTAATGTCAGCATTGTGTTTTTCAAGTACAGATTGATCCTGTTATAATTGGTTTGCTCTGGGGCCCTTTGTCCCTGGCTTGGCTATAGAATAATGCGAACCACTAGTGTTTATTAATCACAGTACTCCATGGTGTATAGCCATCAAATAATTTAATTTTGACAGGCACCCTATAAAGGTGTTTTTCCCAATTTTTAGACAAGAAAATAAACATAGTTCAGCAGCTTATCTTCTTAAGTACTGTAGTTAGTAGTTGACAAAGCTTGAAACTGGTCTTTTGACCCCAAGTTTCTCTGTTGTACTTACTTTTTAATGTTTTTAAATTTTTGTTTAGTTCACATTGTTTGTTACCCCCAGATACATTTCGGGTCCTTTGGATGCATTCCTTTGGAGGCAGCTGACCAAACCGCTATTCCACCAGGGAGGATGCACCCCTCTATTGTACTTTTTACCCAATTTTTCCCAACCTCATTCTTCGGTTTGACCTTTATCTTCCATTTATCTTATATATTCTCTGATGGCTCTTACCACTTTCACTTTTACTTTCTGCCCATGGAAATTCTGATTTTTTTTTTAACCTGTTCAAATGTCATTGCTGAAGTATTCCACTTTTCCAACTAAAGCTTTTTATTGTCTCTTAGAATCTTATTTTCCACCTTGTTACCATATCATACCTTATATCATCTAATATTTTTCTTTATTTCCATATTCCTACTAGATTGTAAACTGGAAGGCAAGCCCTGTCTTGTTTTTACTAACCATGAGGCCAATATTTAGCAGACATTGTAAAAAGAATGGGGGAATTTTTATTATGAGTTTTGTTTATACAATTATTAGAGATTTCACTTTTTTATAAGAATGGGATGTGAAATCCTCTTATTAAGCCTTAAGAATTAAGTTATGTTTTACTTCCGATTAAATGTTTTCTAATTTAATATTTTTTTAATTTAAAAATTTAAATACAAATTTAATAAAAATATTTTTGATTCTACATTTTTACCCTTTTCACTTGAAAAGTCTTATACTATTATATGTGTATTTAAAGCATATTTTGAAGTTCTGTAAATATCGTTGGTGATTTAATTGAAAGGAACATTAATATTTTAAAAATTCTAAATATTCCTCTGTTTTTCCCATTATTTACCCAGGTTTTTAAAAATCCAAACTCAGTTAAGTCATTGTGTTTTTTTTTTTTTTCTTAATTTAACTTTTTTTAAAAATATGAGAACTTTTAAGCAACACATATTAAGATTTTTAATGGAAATATTAATGTCAGAAATTACGATGAAGCTACTTTGGTATCTACACCTAAAAGATGTGCCACAAGATCCTATACAGATGCTAGAAGTGGGCCCCAAATTTCACTTTGCTTTTTCTAGTGGGCAAAGGAAGCATCACTAAGTGCATGATCGAATTGTTCATATTAGAAAACCAGCCACTGTAAAGTTTTTTGTGGTTCCTCTCAAAGAAGGGCTACCATATCTGAGTAGGTGAGCTCTACCCTCAGCAACACCCTTGGAATAAATTCATTTATAGTTCAATGTGTCTAACATACTTCAGCCATTCTATGTAGACCAGTGACAAACTTTATAGTTCATTAAAGGAAATTTTGTGAGAAACCAAAATAAGTCACTGACAGTATACAGTTCTGGATTTACAAAAGAAACCTGAAATATCTAGAATAGTATTTCCCAAGACACTAGTAGTATAAAAAGAAGGTCTTAGTGTTTGACTGCAAAATTAGATAGCTCTTTTATAATTCAAGTACTTAAATTTTTCTCTTAAATAAATTTATTAAATATGAAAAAATTTAGGACACATACCTTTTAATTTCAGTCTTGGGTGTACTGATCCCCTGAAGTGTCTCAGCACTGTGGTCACAATATGTATAAGCCTTGAAATAATATGCATAGAGCTTATGTTAACACATCTGCAAGTCTGTTCCAGCCAAAGATATTTTAATTTAAAAGAAAGGTGCTATAATGAATCATATTTGTAACTAGTTAAAGAAAATGTTAGCTAGATGCTAGAGACTATAAGGTGTGTTTGGCAAAAATGTTAGAATTGGTATTCTTATGGCTGTAGTTTGGAAATTAAACCAGTACTATTCAAAAGCATTTACTGTGTGTGTAATGTGACGAGAGTAATTTTGTTTGTAGTTAAGCTAAATTTAAATTAATTGCACATGGCTAGCGGCTAACCATATAGGCATCTCAGCTTAGAGGGCAGGAAAAACATCTTTCAGGCGATGTGAGATAGAGTATGAGTAAATTCAAGATTTTGTTTTCCATCAATAACTGAATAAAGAAATCAGCATTTCTAAGAGATAAGTGTTTTAAGATAATCAATGATTATTAAAGTTTTTTTCTGTTTTTTAACTTGAAAATTAATAATGATGCTTGAGCACATGACTTACCTTTTAGATATTAATAGAATTGTTAGCAAAATAATGTTAGGGTAAAACAGTGTATCTGAATTTTTTTCATATGACTGAGATATTAACTTATAAAAATAGAAAGTTCTGGATATACTGATAACAGACTTTTCCTGCAGTTTCCAGAGTGTGGATTCTTTGGCATGTATGACAAAATTCTTCTGTTTCGTCATGACATGAACTCAGAAAATATTCTGCAGCTGATTACCTCAGCAGATGATATACATGAAGGAGACCTGGTAGAAGTTGTTCTTTCAGGTAAGTAAATAGCTGTTTTTATTTTGTTTCCTGTTTTTCCCCAACAAGCTTCATTTGTTTATAGTAATACTATTATATTCGGTTATACTACAGGTACTTCTTTCATCTATAATAACAGTTACCAAAAGACTTTTACTTTCAGTAAGATAATATCAGAGATGAGAAAGTAAGAAAATAAGCCTTAAATTACTTACTTGAGTATTACTAAGCCAAGGGAATAATCAGTTGACTGGAAGAGGAATACAGGCTTCTTTGAATCAAAGAAATAAAACTATTGCACTAAAATTCTGTTCCCTTTTCTCCATTTCTCTGAAAAGCATAGGAGAGATCTCATTAGAGTTTCAAAAAGAAAATCAGGCAAAAAAGGTGAACTAGTGAAGATATGGAAAAGGAAACTGCAATTCCTTTAATTTCTGTGGCTTAAATAATGTTCCTTCTCAGTGAGCATTATCCTACCTCTCCTTTCCCCCCTCACCCATTCTTGCTGTTCATTGTTCTTGTAGAGGAGTTGTAGTAGTCGCCCCAAAAGTTTGTTTGACAGAAAAGGAAGGCAAAGAAGGCCAGCTGGAGTCCGTAGTCTTTCCACTGTCTTTTCTCTTCTCAATTGGATCTTTGCAGCCTCTGCTTGAGATCCTCTCTATCACCTTTCTTCTTTAGTTCCCGATTCTTCTCATTTCATCTCGCCCCTAGTCATCTTCACCACAGCCAAAAACATCTCGTTGCTTGCCAGTCCTTGCCTTCCTCTTCACTCTGTAGGGGCTTCATTCCCTGTCCTCCCTGAGGTCATGTTGACATCCGCTTCTTTTTTGCTGTGTACCCTTCAGCAGGCCTCAGGGATCGCTGACTTGCAAAGGGAGACGAGAGGATGCCTACTGCTAGATGTGTCTCCTGGGCACTAGATGTGTTTAGTTGCTCACAGATGGGAGAGAAACATTGTTTTTAACCACTAGGACTTTGAGTAACAGATAGTGTGTCCTGGGATCCTGAGTTAGAACTTAGTATGTTTGCAGCAGAATCATTGCTGTAAATTGAGGTAAAGTTCCACAGTTTATATTTATATATGTAATATATAATATATATACGTGTGTGTGTGTGTATAACTTCAGTATTCTATTTCCCAACTTATTATTAAACAGTTTTTAATCAGCTAAAATAGGCCTACCATTTGTAATTTTGTCACTATGAGAAAAGCCTTTTTGAAATTTGAAATATCTACTTATAGGCCTACTTTAAGAGCTCAAATTATTTGAAACTGAAGAGCTTCCTAAAATAGTATTTAAAAACCACAGTATTAAATACTGAAAATAATTTCATTTTTATGCTCAGATTTTAAGAGGAAAAAAGATTCTGTGTAGTTTGGCATCTAAACATGGTCAACAATTTTAATCTCATTGCAATCACAAATACAAGGTTTATTTTAAATTTTTTTTTTTTTTTTTTAAGCTTTAGCCACAGTAGAAGACTTCCAGATCCGTCCACACACTCTCTATGTACATTCTTACAAAGCTCCTACTTTTTGTGATTATTGTGGTGAGATGCTCTGGGGATTGGTACGTCAGGGATTGAAATGTGAAGGTACGTGTTCTAAATTTATGTATCATTTGAAGTAGGGTTTCACATTTGCATTCTCTAATCATTGGCCAAAGAATAAGATCACGAGCTGATGATTAGGTAGGAAGAGACCGAGATGGTGTCTGGTCCTTCTGCCACATGCTCCTTACTGTTTTTCCGGGCTGCAACCCAACCAGACCTCTCTCAGGGTCATTTTATCTTCTATAAAATGCACTCTACTTCACTGGCTTAATGAGGATTAAATGGTTAAATGAGGCGATATGGGTAAAATATTTGGCAATAAATATTAACTTTATCTTTTTTAAAACGTTGGTCTTTCACACGCAATAACAGATTTGTTCTGAATTAGAATTGCTTAAAGAGTAATATGCAAGTGCACAATTTGATTAAGAAACCGTTCTTTATGGTGGAGGGACAGTGGCTGTTTTTGTAAAAGTCTAAAGAAGCAATACTTTATTTTTCAGGCTATGTGATTTCTGTTGCAACTACTAAACTGCTGTTATATAATGAAAGTGGCACAGACAAGGTAGAAACAGATGAGGATTCTGTGTTCCAGTGAGGTTATTTATGAGCATTAATATTTGAATTTCATGTAATCATGTTGTGGCAGGGACAGGGTACACAGACCATAGTTTGATGAACATTTTAAGCCATTGGTTCTCAAACTTTGCCATGTTTCAGTATCACTTCAGGGACTCGTTACGTATTTTGCTAGGCACTCCCACAGTTTTCTGATTCGATAGTACTGGAGTTAAGCCTAATTATTTATATTTCTAACAAATTCTTAGGTGATGCCCTGAGGACCGCAGTTCAAAAACCACCATTCTAGCTAACTTAACCTTTCTCAACCTTTCTATTTCCTAATCTTGAATTTGTTTGCCTCCACTTAGCCTGTCATCTGGGTTCTTAGAGTATTTCTTGCTTCCAAGAAAATAAAAGAAGCGCCTGATTTTTAGACAACGCACCTAATGTAATAAAGTCTTTCATTTCTACTTTTTCTTTTTCTGCCTTTTAAAATATATGTAGGCTGTGGATTAAATTATCATAAACGATGTGCCTTCAAGATTCCAAATAATTGTAGTGGAGTAAGAAAGAGACGTCTGTCAAATGTATCTCTGCCAGGACCTGGTCTCTCTGTTCCAAGACTCCTTCAGAATGATTATGTACCCCTTTCCAATGAGGAGGTATGTATTCTATGGTAATAGAACATTCTGCTAATTACTCCTTATGTTTTTGCAGAGTGTACGACATCATTCTAGAACGTAAGTTATATGTGAAAGAACAGTAACATTACTGTAGTTAAAAAACTTAAAATGTATTTATGAATCACATTATTACTTGGACCTTTTCATTAGCTTTCTGACCAGTATCTTGACTCCAGGTCTGCATGCTTCACCTCATCTTGTACACTACAGCCATGTCATCTTACTACACTACCGCTTAATATATAACTCTCGATTCTAGCTCACCCAGTTAGGAAACCTTTATATATTCTGTTTCCTACAATCTGTGCTGTTCAGCATTCTCTGCACACAGCCTTGTTCCCCTTAACCTTTGCTCTTATTGGTGTCCTTTGTCTATGCTTTTTCCAGACCCAACTCAGCTGTTGCCTTTCCTGATTTTCCCCTTCCCAGACATTCTTTTACTTTCTGAATGCCATGGCAATTTTCAGACATCCCCGATGGTGTGTGTACCATTTTACGTAGTATCACAGTGCTTGTAGACTGGTGCTCATGAGGCATTTATTATCTCTAGACAGTGCGCATATCTTTATCTGTCCCCCCACATGCAGCACTTGTGCTTGGAAGGTACTCAGTGGTGAACGAGTGACACATTTATCCTCGTGCTTCTTGAGAAATACACCAATAGAATACCAGTAGATGTGTAAATAGTGAGACAGCTGAGACTCAGAATAGTCAAGTGACTCGACTGAAGTCACAAAACCAGTCAGTAAGCAATATTAGAATTAAATCCCGATCTTATTTTAAGATCACTGACTTTTCCTAATATTAAAGTAAGAGCTTTTACTCAGTTCATTATTCTAATCTCAGTGATCACATTTTAACCAAATACTCTAGATAACTCTTAGCAGTATCTTCCTTCCTTGAAATACTAATTGTCTGCAGAACCTTTCTCACATTCCTCATGCAGTAGAGTGGCAAGCCACTGTCACTGATGAGATTGTGGACGTGCACAGATGGGTTGAGATGGGGAGAGGTAATGATCTAGAAGCCCTGGGTTTATGTCTTGATTTGAATACTAGCACTTGGTAGTTTCAGTCCCCTTGAGCCTGTTTTCGTATTTTTAATAGGCATGATAACATAAAAAACTGTCATTACTGAACATGAAAAAATTAGGTGGGTGTTAAAATCACAGTCCCGTGTCATTCCTTGCACATATGATCTACACTGTGTCTCACATAGCTGGACTTGACAAAAAATAATCACTAACTAGTCATCGACAATATGAGAAGATCAAACTTTGTCTTAGAGAGGTATCTTTATATCTGATAATGACTAAGTCATCTCATTCCAATTTTTGTGTTTTACATTTGAGATAAATCGAAAGTGGTGGGAACAGAAGAAGCAAGAGAAACAGTGTTGAGTAATCACTAGAGTAGGGAGCCAGGGATACATAGAGGACAAAAACATCTGTTTGTGGTTCCTTCTGGTTTCTGCGTGAGCTTTCAGAATCACTGTGGTGTTCCTTTTGCTGCTGGTGCTCCATCCATATCAGCGTGGCAAACGGGTGAGCCAGAGTAGACACCCTGGACAGATGAAGCATGCTCATTTGTTTGGGGTTTTAATTTTCTTTTTTTACAATTTTCTTGAATTAAACTGCTTCATAATTAATTTTAGAAATTTTCTGACTACACATTTGTGAAAAACTTCAACAGAGTCTATATTTTTGTTCGTTTAATAGTGCTTTTGGGGATTTATTTGTCTGAGTTTTTTCCCTTCCAATATTTTTCAAAAAAGCCTTTTTTTTTCCCTTCGCTTCTCCTTTTTTCTTCTCTGTCTCGGTTTCTTTGTACTACTTTTGCTTCTATTGGTTAAACATATCCATGTAGACTGACTCAATTTCTCTGAGTTACACACTTTACTGGTTCTGGAAGGCTTGCAAAAGATCTCAGGACCTCAGTTCTGGCAGGCAAAATGCAATCAGCTATAGCAAAAGTTGTAATATATCCAGGTAGTAGTATGGTATTTGGGTTTTGTTTTATTGTATCTGTTGTTTGTAAAGCTATACTGATTTTAAGATACTGAAATTGCTTCTCAGTCAATGAGTATGACACACCGCACCCACCGCCAGAGTTCCAGTGTCTTCACCACCACTTTATTCTGTCTCCTCCCCGCCCCATGGCAGCCACCATCTTGTGTCCTGGTGTCCTGTGAATTTTTCTGGGGGTCATCTGTTTGTTTTGTTTCATTATATTCCGCATATCCGTGAAACCATCTGTATTTCTTTTTTTTCACCTAACGTGATCCCCTCTGGTTCCATCTATATTGTTGCAAAGGGCATAGTTTTGTCCATTTTTAGTAACTGCATAGAATTCTATTGAGCGTATATACTACAGCTGCTTTTTTTTTTCCCCTCCCCCAGAAAAGATGCAGGCAAGGCAGCAGGCAGGCAGGAAGAGAGAGGAGGAAGAAACATTTATTTTATTTAGTTGTCCATCCCTGCTGTTCCCACCGACCCTGGGACAATTCTGGACCTTGGGATGGAGTGGACCATGCCCAGTCATCTGTTGATGGCCATATAGGTTGCTTCCATGTCTTGGCTGTTGTGAATCATTTTGTTATGAACAGAAGGATGCAGATGTGTTTCCTGCTAGAGATTTTGTATTCTCAGTGTATATGCCTATGTGTGGGATTGCTGGATCAAATGTTAGTTTCATCTTTATTTTTGTGAAGAATCTCCATACTGTTTCCCAGAGAGGTTGTGCTAATTGAGACTGCCACCAACTGTGTAGGAGGATTCCTCTTTCTTTGGACCCCCCTCCAACACTTGTTTCTAGTCTTTTTGATGTAGGGCATTCTCACTGGTGTGAGGTGTTCTCGCATTTGCATTTCTCTGATGAGGAGTGATAAAGTTTTTTGTTGTTTTTTTTTAAAGGAAAGGTACCGGCAGGAATGTAGGTGAGCAAGGCAGGCAGGCAGGAAAAGAGCGGAGGAAGAATCATTTTATTTATTTTCTTTAGTTGTTCATCTTGGTTGTTTCCCTGAGCCCTGGGACGTGAGTCCAGGCCCTTGGGATGTACATGGATTATGCTGGGAGTAGGTCTTTTTATATTTAGAAATTTTATTGTTCTGTCTGCTTCAAATTTTCTGTTCCTTTTTGCCTCTCCTCTCCTTCTGGGATAACCATTATCCTTGTCTGTTCATCTCATGGTATCTTAGTTCTCTTAGGGTTTCTTCAGTCTTGTTTCTCCTCTTCTGTGAGCATCGCCTTCTATCTTGTCTTTAATTTCCAGGTTGTTTCTCTGCAAAATGAGTTTATGGAGTTTTTTCCATGTTTATCTTCAGTTCTTTATTGTATCTCTTTCATCTCTAGCATTTCTGCTAGGACTTTCTTCGTGGCCCCAATCTCTCTGGTGACATGTTCCCTTTGGTCTGTCTTTCTGAGGTCTTTTCATTTCCTTTGGGTAGTTGTGTTTGCCTCCTGCATCTCACTGAGCTTGTTTATAACTTACTTTGAACTCTCCATCTGTTAGATTGTCCCGATCTGTATCATTGGAGTTCTTCTCTGGGCAGGTCCTGGCATCTCTGGGCCACTCACCTTTTTTTGGGTGACTTTAGTTTTGACATGGCTTTCTTCTCGGCCTTGACTTTTTAACACTGTGGTTTTCTTTTGCTTTATATTTCTTCCTGAATAGTGATGTTGGGTCCTGGTGTGGCCAGTACCAGCCAATTGACTTCAGCATGGGGTTGCTACCTGTTCTTCTCTGTAGAATGCATTTGTGGTGGGCTGCTAATGCTGTTTCACTGGTGTCCACTGGCTTCTGTGGGGGTAAGGGCAGTTTGTGGACCACTGATAGAAGCTCTCCAATTCAAGGACCAAGTTCACAGGCAGCCCCTATGAGCTCTGTTGAGTCCTGAGGCAGCAGGCAGCTTCCACTTGTTGGTTCTGGGGAGATGGGATTCATGTCCCACCACTCCCCCATGCAGGAAGTTCACAGGCAGGCCCCATGTGCTCTGCTGGGTACAGAGACTGAAGTGTCTTGTGATGTCAGGGGCTGAGCAGCATCCCAGACAGGGAGAAAGTTCAAAGTCTGCTTCTGTGAGCTCTTTTGATCACTGGGCAGTGGTCATGATACTCCCTGTAGCTCTCCTGCTTAGGGGAGCTCCCGGGTAGATTCCCTGTGTTCTGCTGAGCATAGAGACTGTAGCTTCTTTGGGTGGTGGAGGTCAGCCCCCTATATGAGACCCCCCTGTGTGCTCCTTTGATCACTGGGGATTGGATTCATTCCCACTGCTCTCCAGCTCTGCAGGGATATTCTCAGGCAGCTCTCTGTGCTCTATCATTTTATTCATTTTGTATCCCCAGTGCGAATATAAGGTCTGGCCAGTATTAACAGCGAATGCTGGATAAATGGGGTGAAACACATTGAACAAGCCTATAATGTAATTTGATTATTTTCTTTTCTTTTTTTTTTTTTTGTAAAGGGAAAGGCAGGAGTGAAGGTGAGTAGGCAGGCAGGAAGGAAGAGAGAAAAGGAGGAAGAGCTTTTTATTTATTTTTTATTTAGTTGTTTACATTTATTGTTTACCCTGGTTCCAGGTCTTGAACCCTGGACCTTGGAATGTATATGGGACTGTTCCCAGGTGCACTAGACCACTAGGCCGCCAGGGTGCACCCAGATTATTTCCTTGTTATAGAAAGAGCCATAGTTACAAAAATCCATTTATCCTTCAGGTTACACAAAAACTTTTAATCAATACCTTCTGTAGTCTTCCTTTTTGCTCGTCCTGGGACAGGGGGAGCCAAATAACTGGTAAGTATTTAAAATATCAAGAACTGTCTTAAAGTATAATTACTAGGGCTTAAGTTGTTTCGGTTTTATATCTGCCATTGTTTCATTATAATTACTTACACTTAAATTTTTACATACTTTAGTATTTGTTAAAATAAATTTGAGAAACTAAGACTTGTTTTGAAATATTTTCAGACATGCTCAGTTAATTCAATATGAGCAGTAATAACACTTTCTGAATTTATTTCCTTTTCTTGAGATTAATTCCTTAGTAAGGTTTTTTAAAAGATCTGAACATCTGTTTTAAATTTATTTTAAAGCTTTGTTTTTTTGTTAGTAAAGTGCCATTTGTGCCTGACAAATAATAGTTAATCCATGAATATATATCTATGAAGATGAAAGTTGTCTCTTTTTTCCCTTAGCATAAGCAATAGCAAAATGATTCTGCACTTTTCTCATTCAAGGGTTGGAGAGTTAAGCTTCCAAAGGAAACTGCTGAGAACATTTTTAGACTTTTGGACTTTCATGGTTAAGTACTTCTCTCAATACTTTGTTTTTAATACTGTGACTTACCCTTATGGAAATTACTTGTTTTAGTCACATGTTCATCAAGAACCAAGTAAGAGAATTCCTTCTTGGAGTGGTCGCCCTATCTGGATGGAAAAGATGGTAATGTGCAGAGTAAAAGTCCCACATACTTTTGCAGTTCATTCCTATGCCCGTCCCACCATATGTCAGTACTGCAAGCGGTTACTAAAAGGCCTCTTCCGCCAAGGAATGCAGTGTAAAGGTAGGACTATATGTTTTCCTTTTAAAATGCATGCCTGTTTTTGTTTGCAAATACAGTTTTAAACTATTTATATTGTAGAAGTATTAGCTAAAGAAATTGGTATCCTTTACACTGATGTATTTACAAAACCGCTACTACTCCTGTCTATAGTATGTAAAAACTATGCTAAAGAAAAATTAGACAGTGACAGAAAAGTTAGAATTTGATGACTGCTTCATACTTGCTAGTATCGAAGTTATTTAATAAGCTGATAAAATGATATTTGAGCTTAATAAGTCTTTCGGATTCCAGAGAAGACATACTGCCCAAAATATAAAATATTTTTTAACTTTAATATTCACACACACAAACAGATTAGAAGATTGTTATTGTTTTTGTTCATAATTTTGTAGCTGTGAGAGCAGTACAAAAGCTGTTATTCCAAAGAATAATCATACCGTTACAAGTAGAATATAGTAAAAACCACTGAAATCATAATAGGAATCTCCATATTTGTATGCTAACCTAGCTCACTGTCTTAGCATTCTAAAATTGCTTCTTAAGAAACCTGATTTATGGTGGAATGTTTTTTTGCTTTACAAAGGTGATTTTATCTTTTGTTTTTTTATCTCAATAGTCTGTAAGCTAGAATGCAAACCACAAGACAGTTTCAATGAGCTCTCAGTTACTGAGCAAGGATCAGGGCATAAGTGAGTGGTCCACTATAGTCTTATGTACTTATTTTTCATATGATTATTTTAACTGTGCTTGTTGCAGTACTTTTTTATATTGTAGAAATATTTGTGGAATTGGATTATTGTGTTTAAATAATCGTTAGAATTGAGGTTTTTGCAGCAATAAATTCTGTTCACAATAGAGAATGAAATAATTGTATAAAAATATAAGTGTGAAAGACTTGGCTGTCTGTGGCAGCATGAAATCATCAAGTAGGGAAAAGATTATACATTTGTTGTCAGGTATTTAGTAACTATCAGGTAGGCATAATTAAATGTTGAGGTTTTATTTGAACAACTTACTTTTGAATATGAGTTAATATATAAATTAATATTTTAAAGTAGCAGCACAAAAGTGCATTGGTGAGTAGCCACTAAAGAATGTTTGGGGAAAGAACATTAATAACAGATGTACAAATTTCAGCCAACAGATAATCTTAGTAAAGGTAGTAAATAATGCAATTCAGCTGAACAGAACAGAAACATTCTAAAGCCATATGCAGAAAAGTACAGAATTTTATAGAGATACGAAAATAAAACCAGTTAACTATACCACTGGGTTCATTAACATTTCAGATTTCTAAAAAATGTTTGATTATATCAGTTCACAAAGTAACAGGTTATATTTCTATATAGCTAAGCTATTTTCATTTTCAGTCAAAAATAATCTTAATTTACTTTAGTACTTCCTGTATGTCTAGAATATGAATAAGAAGACTTTTTTTTTTTTTTAAAGGAAATGTGCAGGCAGGAATGAAGGGGAGTAGGCAGAAAGGAAGGCGGACAGCAAAAGGAGAGGAAGCATTTATTTTATTTAGTTGTTCATTTTGGTTGTCTTCCCCCACCAGGTTGAGAACTCTAGTCCTTAGCATACATATGGAATACGCCAGCCAGAGACCACAAACTTAAGCCCTAAGCAACCAAGCCACACCAAATTATGATAATTTAAAAAGTAATGATCATCATATTCATTCACTTGTCAAACTAAGGAAAGAAGAAACAATTTAGTCAAAACCGTTTTGCTAGATCTTTTGAGAAAATACGTAATTTCAAGAACAAACCATTCATTTTCTATTTGAATAAAACCTTCAAAGCAGCTTGAAAACATATGTAAAATATAAGAAAGCATAAACAAGTTAATAAATACATAGGTAGAAACAGAAAAATAAAAGTGCCTGTCATGAGAGCCTACATACTTACTAAAGATAGTCCACAAATTTGACTCTATTTTCAGGGAAAAATGGAAACCTTGTTATTTTCACAGTATGCAAAACTTCTGATAAAAATAAATCGTTTAAGACATACAGAAGATTTTAATATATGAATTAGTTAGGGCCTCTCATTTAAAAATAAACTTTTATTAATATTACTTTTATCCACAAATTATTAATTTTGTAGAACTTTTTGACCTTTACCTTTATGCTATTGGCATGATTCTTAAATAACAAGAGTTACAAAGTCATTCTAAATCAGGATTTGAAATTATTTTTGCCTAGTTACTGCTGGTAGGTGTATTCTAAGGCAATATTAGATAGTATTTACATCAGTGGGTCTCAATTTTGGTGTCACCTAAAGAGATGATTGAAACACATTTCTCGGGTCTTACTCCCAGAGATGCTGTAATAGGTCTGGGGTGGGGTCCACGAATTTGTATCCTAATAAGTTCTCAAATGATGCTGCTGGTGTGGGGACCACAGTTTGAGAAGCACTGAATTATGTACTTTTATTGACTAGTTTATCATTCCTGACACAGATCTTCAGTTCTATCAACTCTGAGGTTCTTGGAGACTGAAGACAACCATTTTGTACAGCAGGAGACCTTGTGCAAAAGAAACTCAGTCCTTACTCATAGGAATGTGTAGGAAACTCGTCACCAATTCCTAGTAAATGATAGAATTTCAGTCTCTTTTCTGCATATATCTCAGGTCCTAATACTTAAGAATTAAAGGTAAATGTGTAGCATATGTTGAAAAAGAATTTTCTCAGCCTAAGAAACTTTAGAAGGATGTGGAAAGAGGAACGTATGTAAGGGAAAGAAACATGAAGTTACTGCCAGCAGTGTTTTTGTAAAGTGTATACAAATAATAGCTTCATTTTACAGATAAAGAAAATGAGCCCTAAGGTGTTAAACATCTAGTCACAGTCAGAATTTGGGACCAACTTTTAGTCCAGGACCTGAGTTCTGAGTAGAGGAAGACATTATTTATTCATTATTTCTAATAATTATTTCTGAATGATTTTTAAAAAGTCTCTAGCTATATATGATACTCCCTAACATTTTACTTAATTAATAAGCCAAATGTTTTATTTTAGACTGTAAATTCAACTGCCATAAGCGCTGTGCATCAAAAGTGCCAAGAGACTGCCTAGGAGAGGTCACTTTCAATGGAGGTAAAATTCTTTGTCTTAATTTCCATAAAAGATCAGAGAAGTTCACAGTTCTTTTGTACATTAAGCTTATATTTACATGTGTTATTTTGCTTACATTGTTTCTTTGACTTTTTTCTGATTTAATAAGAAAAATACAAAGATCATTGATAGAATATTTTTATTCATTAAATGCCTTCTCATCTTTCCTTTTAACCTCCTACCACTTTGTAGTCTAATGTAGGTCTTTCGTCTTTATAAAGACTTCAAGATTTATTTTAAAACCTTGCTTTTATCCCTCGAATTATTTCATAATTCTTAGTGACTACTTACCATATGCTAGATATTGTTCTACTCTATTTACATACATTGACATTTACAACAGCCTTTTGAGTAAGTAATGTAGTACACATAGGTACAGAGACATTAAATCTTGCCTGTGAAATGCAGCCAATAAGTTGATAGAGCTGGCATTTGAACCTTATGTCCTGACTTAGTCCGTGTTCATCAGAACACATTGTACTGCCTCACTGTCTCTCCATCAAATAATCGTGAGCTAAACATTTCCTTTCGGGCCTTTTTTCTTGTTTTTCACTTTACAAAGTATGTTAAACAAAGTGATTATCTTTTTTGGAAGGAAGGAATGAGGATTAAACTGTCAGCCTAATTTTTCTTCAGCATTTACATGACTGGTCAATATTGAATATATGTAGTTCCATAGGAGGAAAAGTTACAGGGAATGGGAATTAAACTGTTCAAGATTTAACAGTTTTTCTTTCTGTATGTTTTCTGTGTTGCTGTTTAATACCAGTGACATTTAATCTGAGTAAATACAGTTTTGTATAAGACAAAGTCTTCTAGATTTAGAGTTCACATACTTTGAAGCTTTTTTACTTTTTGACAAATCAATTTACTTATATTTTAATGTATCTTTATACTATGAATTTAAGCATCTTTCAAATGTTTATTGGTTACTAGGGTTGTTGGGCTTTTTTTTGTAAATAGCCTGTTCAAATGTTTTGTCTATTTTTCTTTTTGATTATTCGTTATTATTGATTTGAAGGAGCTGTTGATAATTCTGCCTACTAATCCAGTGTCAGTTACATGTGATACAGATACCTTCTCTTGGTTGTTGCCTTGTTTTTTTAAGTAACTTTTTTGAGATATAATTTACATATCTTACATTTTACCTATTTAGTTTATTCACAAAGTTATGCAATTATAATCTAATGTTAGAACATTTGCATTACCCTGAAAAGAAGCTCCATACCCATTAGTATGTGACTACTCCCTCTCCACCCTTCCCCACTAACCCTTGGAGACCACTATCTTTCGCTGTGTATTTCTCTGTTTTAGATATTTTTGTTTTAAAAGAATACAGTTAGTCTTTAGATACTGATTTCTTTCACATGGTGTGTTTTCAGTGTTCATCCATCTTGTAACATGTATCAGTACCACATTCTTTTTTATTGATGGAAATTATTCCTCTTCATGAATATACCACATATTATTTATTCAGTCGCCTGTCAATGGACATTTTAATTGCATCCACTTTGGGACTGTTGTGAGCAATGCTGCCTGTGAATATTTGAGTACATTTCTGTGGTATGTTTTTACTTCACTTTGGTGGATACCTAGTAGTGGAATTATTGAGTCATACAGTAACATTTTGAGGATCTGCCAGACTGTCTTCCAAAGCAGCTGTGCCATTTGAGATTCCGCCAGCAGTGTGGGAGGATTTTAATTTCTCTGCATTCTCTACACTTGTTATTGCCTATCATTTTGATTATTGCCATCTTAGTAAGAAATGGTAATCTCACTTTGGTTTTGATTTGCGTTTCCTCTATGGCTAATGATATTTCAAATTTTTACATGTGCTTATTGACCATTTTTACATCAGCTTTGGATAAATGTTTAATCCATTTAACTAGGTAACTAGGTTGTTTTTCTTTTTATTATTGAGTTGTAAGAGTTCTTTAAATATTCTGGCTAAAGTCTATTATTTTGTACAGTTTGCAAATATTTTCTCTGACTGTGGGCTGTCTTCACTTTCTTGAGATATCACTGGCAGCAGTTTATTTTTCCTCTTGTCACTTACTTCTTGCTCTTTTATCTCAGAAGGCTTTGCCTAATCAAAGTCAGAGAGATGTATTCCTATATTTTCTTCAAAGAGTTTTATAGGTTTAGTTCTTACATTTCGATTTGTGATCTACTTTAAGTTTTGCGTTTGGCATAAGGAGGTCCAATTTCATTTTTTTGCGTGTAGATACCCAGATGTTGCAGCACCATATTTTAAAAAGACTCTGTATTCTTTCCCATTGAACTGAATGGAAAATCAGCTGACTATAATGGTGGTGGCTATTCTTTTACCTCTTGCCATATACAAATTTAGAATTTGAATCTAATCAAATCAGTTTTCTATCTTATGAGTTGTGCATTTTATGTATTCCTTAAGTACTTGTTTTATTTCACATTGCTATGTGCTTTTTAGGACACTGAATTTTCATCTCAGCCTGTGTGCATTTCACTCCACACACCACCAGAGTCCCAGAGTCCAGTCCTTTTCTGCCACCTTGTTAACTCCTTCCATCCCGTTTCCCACCCTCCAACCACCAGCACCACAATTTTGCATCCTGTGAATTTTAGAATATTGTCTGTTTTGTTTCTTTATATTCCACATATGAGTGAAACCATCCTGTATTTCCCTTTGTGTTTCTGTCTTAAGAAATACTTCTTTATCTTAAACCATAAAGATAATTTTCTGTATTTTCATATAAGAATTTTAAAAATTTTATATTTAATAGACCTTCTCTGATTAGATGTATTGATATGCCATTAATATATAATTCTGAAATTCATTTAAAACTTTGCTAGAACCTTCCAGTCTGGGAACAGATACAGATACGCCAATGGATATTGACAGTAGTGACGTGAACAGTGATGGTAGTCGGGGCTTGGATGACACAGAAGAACCATCTCCCCCAGAAGATAAAATCTTCTTCCTGGATCCATCTGATCTTGATGTGGAAAAAGATGAAGAACCTGTTAAAACAATCAGGTAATGAGTGTGTGGAGATTACAGGTTACTTCCAAGTGCAAGGTCAGTCTAGGAGCACCATTAAAAAAGAAAAAGCCGTATCTCTTTAAATGAAACCTAAAGTATAGTTGATAAGTTAATTAAATTGTGGCTAATTCTTTTACATGCACCAAAGCATTTCTGAAATAAATTGCATCATTCTTGCTTCCACTTGAAAGTGGGAACATATGAGAATCCTTGTATTCTTAGTAAGAAAAATGCTTTATTTAAGTATAACCTTGATAAAATATATAGCACTGGAGCTGCTTCCATAGATGAGAAAACATGTACTTGCATGTTTCCCACTCCTGAGAATGTTGCACGAAGATGACCATAACGAATTCAAGGGCGGTTTTCATTCTGTTGCAGTTGCTCTGTTAGTACTTGGTAAAAATGCCGTTGGGGTATGAAACTGTGAAATGATCACCAATGTTGTATTAGAAAGTCAGATTTTTTGTATATACAGCTGCATGGTATATACTGCTCTCTAGTAAATAACGTCAGCATTATAGCAACCTAGCTCAGCCCCTCTCCGAAGCTGCAGATTCCCATTAGGAGGACGACACTTTCTGCTCTGTTCAACATTTTCTTGTTTCATGACCCTCCAGAAAATACTTAGGCCAAATACTGAAGACTTAGAATATTATCCTTGTCTTTTATAAGTCAGCTGTGCTATCATCATAACATGATTCATTCATGTTTTCCTTAAGCCATTGTTTGTCTTCCGAAGACATTCTGAAAAAAAGAATGAGCTTACATTATTTTTAATTGAAATTATCAATATGCATTTTGATTTATTCTTTTTCAGTCCATCAACAAGTAATAATATTCCGCTCATGAGGGTTGTACAATCCATCAAGCACACAAAGAGGAAGAGCAGCACCATGGTGAAGGAAGGATGGATGGTCCACTACACCAGCAGGGACACCCTGGTCAGTGATCACAGACGTTTTCCTATGGTCAGGAGACTTCACTGTAGTGTGAAAATTTGTAAAACTCAAAATGAGAATGAGATATATATTCAGACATGTACACTACAGCACTATGTAAAAGTATACTGAGATTGTAGTTAACATTTGTCAAGAGTCTTTAGAGGTAGAATATTTAACGTACAGTGGTTTCCCTTGTGGTTTCAGTTACCCAGGGTCCACCGCTATCTGAAAATACTGTGTTCAATGAGATATTTGGGGGGGGAGAAAGATCGCATTCATATAACTTTCATCATAGTGTATTATTATACTTACTCTGTTTTATTAGTGGTCACTATTGCTAATCTCTTACTGTGCCTGATTTGTAAGCTTTATCATAAACATGATTAGATATGAAAAATAATAGTATATATAGGATTCTGCACTATCATTAGGTATAAGCATTCACTGGAGGTCTTGGATCCTATCTCCTGCAAATAAAGGGGTACAGTTGATTTATCTTTTCAAAGTGATAGAGCTGTAGAGATTCAAAAAGGGTCTTAAATATAATACCAAAGCATAATCCATGAAAGAAAGAAATAATAAACTAAACTTCATTAATAATTAAAAACTCCTGCTCTGCCAAAGACAATGTCAAGATATGAGAAGATAAGCCACAGACTGGGAGAAAATATTTGGAAAGAGATAATCTGATAAAAGGCTATTCAAAATATACAAAGAACTCTTAAAATTCAAGAGAAAAAATATAAAAAAACCCAATTAAAAAATAGGCCAAAGACCTTAGCACACAACTCACCAAAGAAGATATACAGGTAGCAAATAAGCCTGTTGAAAAGATGATCCATATCATAGTTTATTAGAGAAATGCAAATTAAAACAACGAGATAACTATATGCACTTATCAGCATAACCCAAACTGAGAACACTGACAACACCAAGGCAGAGGGTGCGAGGATGCAGGGCAGCGGGTACTTCTGTTTATTGCTGGTGGGATGGGAAATAGTACAGCCACTTTGGAAGAGAATTTGGTGGTTCTTGACAAAATTAAATACACTCTTATATGATCCAGCACTTACACTTACTGTTTATCCAGAAGAGTTGAAAATATATGTCCATCTAAATGCTTACATATGGATGCTTATAGTAGTTCTAGTCATAAGTCTCCAAACTTAGAAGCAACTAGGATGTCCTTCTGTAGATGAATTTATTACAAACTGTCGTACATGTAGACTGTAGGATATATGTATTCACTGAAAAACAATAAGCTGTCAAATAAGGAAAAGGATACCATAATGATGGATGCATGCCTTTGTACCTTTGTCCAAACCCACAGAAAGTTTTAAGAGTAAATCAAAAACTATGAACTGTGGATGATTGCAGTGTTTTATTGTAGGTTCATCAGTTATAACAAATACAGCATTCCCGTGTGGGGCTGCTGATAATGGGGTAGGCTCTGCATGTGTGGAGACAGGATGTATCAGAAATCTCTGTACCCCTCAGTTTTACTGTCAGTCAAAAACTGTTCTAAAAGAGTAAAATCTTTATGGCACACTAAAAATTTCTCCATGGCAGAAAATAAAAGCAAAGACATACAACAAAATGGGAAAAGTATTTTCAACTCTTATTCTGATTAATTTAATAAAGGCTAATTCTGTAATATGCAAAGTGCCAACAAACTGTTGCCACCACAACACAATAGAAAAATGGGCAGAGACTACAGAGAGCACAGACAAAGAGATACAAATGACTCTTCAAAGTAAGAACTTGATCTCTTTTTTTTTTTTTTTTTAAGCAAAGGTGCAGGTAGGCAGGAATGAAGGAGAGTATCAAGCTGGCAGGAAGAGAGAGAAGGAAGCAGCTATTTATTTTTATTTACTTGTGCATCTTGGTTATTTTCCCTGGTCTGGGTCCTGGAAATGTATGGTGGACTGCGCTTCTTCCAAACCACTTCTCTGCCAGGGTGCACCTTGATCTCATTTTTAATAAAAGAAGATGTAATTTAAAATTTCGTTGAATTACTCATTTTTATTTTTCAGTGTAGCAAAGAACAAAAAGTTTCACAATGTACTGCACTAGCCAGAGTGGGCAACAGGCACTCTGTTGCTGCCGAGACTGTAATTGGGACAAATCTTGGATATGATATCCGAGTTAGGAGATAACAATGTCAAGCAAAAGTCATGGGCACATAGGACCCCGTAAGCCAGTTTTTAGAAATGCAACCTACAGGTGAATTAAATGTGTATGTATTTGTGTGCATGCATAATGTTTTCTGAAAGGATTCCATAAAACCTCGCAGCATTGCCTGCGTGGAGTAAGGGTGGGAGTGAGATATGAACAACAGTGGGAATATATATTTTTATACATACCATTTTTACATTTTCAGGATATTGAACCTCATACATTTTAAACCCATTGAAAAGTACAAATTTACGAGTAGAAATGAAAAGCAAAGTACAAGTACTCTGGTGGAATAATGTTTGACCTTCAGTTTTTATGCTCTTGATTTTATAGAGAAAGAGGCACTATTGGAGACTTGACAGCAAATGTTTAACATTGTTTCAAAATGAGTCTGGATCAAAGTATTATAAGGTAAATATTTCATACTTTTGAAAAGTATATTAAAATGTTACATAAATAATATCAGTTGTCATGTTGGACTATACATATTAAGACTCTCCCTAATATTGTTTGTGGAAGTCACTGAGGCAACTGGCCTGCCCTTCCTTTTCAGTCTCCACAACAGTCCTGCTAACTCAAGGTTGTTGTTGTTGCGTGTTTCTTTGTTTTTATCCTGCCTGTCAGCTTGCTGCTGCTTTCCATCTGGATACTGATTGAGATTACACTGTTTGGGAACTCCCATGGTGTTGCCTCTCCAGAAGAGACAAGTGTTTTCGTGGTTGTGCCTCCCACCTGCCATTTTCAGAGCAGGGCCCAGATTCCCAGTTGCTTTTTTGACTTCCTCTCCTTTGCTTTGACTTGCCTGACATTTTGTCTAGTCACAGTCGACACCAAACAAGATGGTATGTGTAGCAGTTGTGTCAGTAAGACGGAGAATGAAAAGTGATAGATTTGCTTTGAACTGGCTTGGCTCTTTAAAGTTCTCTGCCTTAGGACGTGAACGAAACATACAAGATTGTTGCAGTTTATCCCAGTGGACAAAACCAGAATGGAGTGCTTAACAATCTACACTGACACTCTGCTTTTATTTCTGTTTTGTCTGCTGCTTACTCCTCCGGGGGTGCTGTCGTTTGACAGGCATTTGCCACTTGAGAAGAGGTAATAAGTTGATTTAATGACTGTGTGTTCCACGTGCCTCATACTTGTGCCGGTCTTAACAGCATTCATCAGGAATATGTAATCTTCAGTGCTCTGTCTGTTTGAAAGTAAAAGCAGCGAAGTGTTCATACCCGTATGTTTCACTTGGCGCCTTAGGAAATCCCCCTTTCAGAGGTGCTCCGCGTGTCTTCGCCCCAAGATTTCACAAACGCCTCACGAGGCGGCAGCAGCCCACACTGTTTTGAGATCATCACTGACACGGTGGTGTACTTCGCTGGTGAAAACAATGGGGACAGCGGTCACAGTCCTGTTCTTGCTGCCACTGGAGTCGGCCTTGATGTAGCACAGAGTTGGGAAAAAGCAATTCGCCAAGCTCTCATGCCCGTTACCCCTCAAGCAAGTGTTTGCACTTCTCCGGGACAAGGGAAGGATCACAGTAAGCAATTTTAAACTTGTTGGGGGCTTTTCTCTCCTGAAGCATTTTGTAGATGTGGTTGTATTTCTGTATATATTTTAATGCTTCTCTTAAGCTGCATCTTTAGTAATCAATGTCATAGTTAATTTCTTTGTAAAAATCCGTTGACTTTAGTGTAAATGTACAGTCTCCAGACTAAGCTCCAGAGTCCGTTTCCCTGTGTTCAGATCCTCGCCCTACCAGCCTGCTGTGTGATGTAGGCAAGTACTTGACTTCTGTGCGTAACAGACCTTCCTTACAGAGTTGTCAGAATTTAACAAGCAAACAAACACATACTGGTTTTTAACACTGATTCTTAGAGGGTGAATAGATGCTTACTAAGTTTGGAGATATTTTAGACAGAACTTTCTGATATTTGAATGAAAACCATAGAGTTTTCCTCAATCAGTAATATAGGCAAATACACACATTTTACATTAATTGATTTTAGGGACCCTGTTGAGCCCATGCATGAACCTCCCTGGAGAAAAGAGTCCCCCCAGAGAGGTTGCAGAAGGGTCCTTTGTAAGGATACCGGAGAATGAAAGCCTGGTTCTGCCGCTTACTAGCTGTGTGATCTTGGCTTCTTCATTCTCTTTAATCTAAAACGGGGAGAGTAAGACACGTTCAGTTAGCACCGTTCTTGACACAAAAGAACGCTGCTGCTCTGTTGTTGCTCTCTCTCCTTGTGACAGCTCACTGGAAGCAGAGCTCCCCTGGGAGGCAAAAGAAATGAAAACTGGGTGAGGCTGAGCAGTAGAGACCTTCGAAAGTAAATCTTTAGACTAAGAAACTCAGACTGAGACTACTGACTGGAAAGCAGATTTTAGACATTGATGTGTGGCCTTTCATGTTTCATTAATATTTAATACTTGAATTAAAGTCTTCTAGCTTGACTTGATATTTTAAAATGGAATTTTTAATGGTCACATTACTTTTTTCCCTTCCTTCCCCTCACCCCAGGTCTCGAACCTGGATCCTAGCTTTCCATGGCCTGCTCCTTAGCTGCTGCGCCCCGGGGTGCCTCTTGTTACTTTTTTGATGTATCATTTGCTTTTATTTTAATTTCCTTATTAATGAAGTCTTATATTTCTGTATTTGGGATTTAAAGATTTTATATCTTGTTTCTTTGAGTTGTCTCAGAGATTCTAGATGTTTGATGATATAGTCTCTTGCTTTCCATGTTTCATCCATTTTCTCTTTCTTCGCAACTACTTTTTGCTTACAAAGAAATGCAGACATTTAAACTTTATAGAAATATGTAATATAATATAATATAGACACATCCTTACTCCTAATCTTCTGTCTCCCTTCCTGGCCGCCAAACTACTATTAATAGTTTGGATATATTTCTTGATTTGAAGAGGGACGAAAAAGATGACCCTATACCATCTGTATCAATTGTTATATCTTAATTTCTACCGAAAGTGTCATATTCTATATTCTTTCTATAACTTACTTTTACCAAATTAAAATTGTTATGAAAGTAATGCATGCTTTTTGTGTTTAAATCACATACAAGCAGTACAGAAGTGTATAAACACTAAAATTCTTATCCCCAAACACCACTTCTTTCATTCGACAGAATGCAAAATTTTTAAGTCAAATATAGCTACTGTGCTATTTAATTTACCCTTTTACCTTAATGTATCATAGTAGCTTTCTAACTAGGTATATAAAAGTGCACCACTTAATATTTAAGTAATGTTCCTTTGTATGGATGCACCATTTTATTAACCGGCTTCCTGTCGATGGCCTATGTGTGCATGGATAAATTTCTAATATACATAATTATATTAGCTAATATATTAGCCAGTTAAAAGAATTAATATGCTGTCAGCATTATTATAGTCATTACTAACAATTTTGTTCTTTTTCAATATTTTTTATATTTTACAGAAGATTTGTCCACGAGTATCTCTGTATCTAATTGTCAGGTCCAGGAGAATGTGGTGAGTAAAAATTACAGCTAATGTATGTAGATTAGGTTTAAAATAATATGTGAAAATCTTATTAAAGAAATAGCTTTGGCACACCCTGGGGGAGTAGTGGTTAAGTCAAATGCCTCTGAAGGATGCAAACCACATACTCCTGAGTTGGAGTCCCCAGTCCCAGAGGGTTTGCGGGGAACAACTGGTGTAAACAACAAAATGGATGGAAATTCTTTAGAGAGAGAAGGAGAACGGGTGCATCATAGCCCAGAGTACTGACCAGTTTTTCTAAAAACAGCAGGCTGTCTGAGGAGACCTGCTTTATAAAGGAAACTAAGGCAGATTTTTTAAATTATGAAAATAATAAATTAAATGACATTAAAATAGCAGTGAGGTCAGCCTCCTCTAAAGGTGTATAGTCCATATGCATCTTAAGGACCTGGATTCACAACCTGAATCTGGGGGGACAACCAATATGAGCAACTAAATAAAAATAAATGGGTGCTTCCTCCTCTCTCTGCCTGCTCAGCTGCATGCTCACCCTCCTTCCTGCCTGCACTTTCCTTATTATAGCTGCATGCATAGAATAGCATCTGTCTCAGTGAAGTTTTCAGTGAGTTAAGTGAGGCTGTATACAAATGTAAATATAAAGTGATAGTCTGTTCCAAAAGAGGTTACTTCTTGGTAGGTCAGCAGGGAATTCTTCCTGAAGAATGTGGAACTCAGAGCTGTGCCTAAAGATAGACAGGAGTTTTGACAAGAGCAAATCGATGAGGGTGGTGGAACATTTCATGCAAGCCCAGGGAATAAGATAAGGTAGGAAAAGCAGGACTTTAAAGAAGCAGTGAACAGCGGAAGGGTAGCTGTTGTACGAAGGTACATGTAGGGGTTGATGACAAAGGTCAGCATACTTTCTATATAGGGCTAGATAGTACTTTTTCTTTTTTTTTTTTTTTAAGGAAAGGTGCCAGCAGGAATGAAAGCTAGCAAGCAGGCAGGCAGGCAGGCAGGAGGAGCGAGGAGGAAGAAGCATCTCTATTTTATTTAGTTGTTCGCACTGGTTGCTTCCTCCCAGGCTCGGGACTCAAACCCAGGGTATATAGCTTGCTTCTTTGGAGGCAATTCACCCAACCGTTGCTCCACCAGGATGCTCCTGGATTGTAAATATTTTCTACTTGGCAGACCATATACAACTACTCAGCTCTGCCATCGTGACAAGGCAGCAGTCATAGGTGATCATTTGTAAAGGAAACTATGGACACATAAATTTGAATTTCATGTAATTTGTGTGTGTCACAAAACACTATTTTGATTTTTTTCAACCACTTAAAAATTTAAAGTCCATTCTTAGATCAAGGGCCATACAAAAACAGGCAGCAGGCTGGACTTGCCATAGCTGTAGTTTACCAACTCCTGAATTTGAACAGTTAAATGCTAGAAAATGGAGTGAAATTGTTCATTCGCTGTACATAGATTTGTCAGATAAAAACATCTCTTCCTCTTCCTGGGGCATTCAGCAATTACAACTCTGTAACATATGTCTTGGACTTGACACTTTGTATATATCTTCATTATATCTTCATTTAATTCACTCAAAAATTCAGTGAGATCGATGTTATTATATCCGCTTCAGCATTGAGGAAATTGAGGCCTCGGAAACTTTCATATCAGTTGAGTGACTGCGTGAGAAGGGCAGAGAGCTGAGGCAGCAAGCAGACACGGGCCTTGACTTCTGGAGGCTGCAGTGCACACCCAGACAGAGAGGGGCGCCCAGACAGAGAGGGGCCGCCATCTGCGGCTGTCAGGGAGGGACAGTGCCCCCATGCTCTCAGCAACAGCCATGTCCGAAATCAAAGAAACGCATCTGAGTTACAGACTTTCTCACATAGACTCTTTGATTCGTCTTTCAAATAGCCTGATTCAATAATGAACCTTTGAGTTTTTCTTTCATCTCAAAGATAACAAATCTCTTTAAACAAGGTAATACTTTGAACTTACTTAATGTTAATTTACTTTTTATAGTTCACTCCTTAGGTTTTTTCACTGAAAGCATTTTTCCCTCAAAGGTCTTAAAGGAGATATTATACTTTCAGTTTTAAAAAGGGGCTTTGTTTTTTCTGTGACATAGAAAACTTATGTTTCATAAAATATTTTTGTTATAAAAATTAGGTGCCTCTATGATAAAAACAAAACCGTACTTAAGTGTTTGCGTGAAGTGTCAGAGATGTTGACTTAAACAACAGTTTACTCCTTTCTAATTAGGACATCAGTACCGTTTACCAAATCTTTGCAGATGAGGTGCTTGGTTCAGGCCAGTTTGGCATCGTTTATGGAGGTAAGTGACACAGAGCCTTTTGCATATTGTACATACTGTAGAAGAAAATAGTGAAATTTTAAAATATGTGCCAGCTCTAGTCTTTTTCTCAAAATATTGACCTGCATCCTTTTAAAAAGCACTTTCTCATTGTAATCAAGTTTTCCTTAATTTCAACTGCAAATTTTAAAAGATAACAGAATCAGAAAACTGATTTCGTGATAGTCTTTTTATCTTGTGACTCACACATAAAGATGTCTGGGTGGGAAGAATAAAGATTTGAAGTTTACATCGGGCTGTGTGGGCCTATCTCTAATAAAGTATAGATTATTTTTTCAGCCAACAAGCTAATTGAAATGTCCAGCTCTTTGAAAAGATAATGAAATAGCTTTTATTAGGGGCAGCTACATAGCAGGAAAACGTAATTGAGTGAAAGAGAAAGGACAAAATGAACTTAAAAAATATAAGACTACATATATATACATATATATAAACCTCAGTCTGTGCACATCCTGATAAAGCACTTGTTTGTGAACTATCAATTTGCTTCTTGTCTATGTTTTTAAAATAGGAAAACACAGAAAGACTGGAAGGGATGTGGCTATTAAAGTAATTGATAAGATGAGGTTCCCCACGAAACAAGAAAGTCAACTCCGAAATGAAGTGGCTATTTTACAGGTAAAAATAAAAGTTGCTTTGAATTGGCTTTAATTTTTGAGTTTTTAAAGCAAAATCCTAGTGTATTAAATAAGAATCAGATTTTGTTTTGTGATTATATATGACCTTTTGGTTCAGTGAGTGGGTGGTGAACTGAATCCTCTCTATCAGCAAAGTCAGATAGAATGGGAGTTACTGTACTGCCATTGTTTTGCTGTGTGGTAGTAGTTTAGAACACCATTTCCTAAGTAAAATTTTAAAAAGAAAAAGAAAAAAAGGGGGGGGGATGTTTTATTTAAAATTCATCACTCTAGGAGCTCAAAATAATGGTCACATTTCATTAGTAGGTCATTGTTGTACCCATCCAGTTGTCAGATTATGTGCTTTATCAAATATTATTAAAATGAAGATTACTTTAAGATTATATATTCTTTAAGAGTAGCATTCTTATTAATTCAAAACTAAATATTTTACTTTACAGTGGTTTACTCAATATTGTAAGAGATATTAACAGTGAGTTAAATCCTATAAAATTATTATGTTTTTATTTTTATCTAATCCTTTTACCTCTTTTGGGAATCATCTAGAAGATAGAACTTAGCACTTTCTTTTTCAGAATATTACATAACTTATATAATATACAACTGTTAATTCATTATGTAGCTTTTCTGTTAATTTAAGAAATCATGATGATGTAATAGAGCTCTCAGAGCCCCATTTGCTTGTGGGTGATATTTAAGAAGACACAGCCTCCTGACCATATGCTTCCATGCAGAGGGTAAGAAACTTATAAACACATTATTTTATATTTGTTACATTTTTGGTTACTAGTAATAACATTTGCCTCACTTCTTTTTCAGGGAGTGATAATCAAGAGCATGGTCTACAAGCGGCCTGTGGTCACTGGAGGTTCCCTTCTAGAAAGCTACCTCTAAGTAGAATATTATTGGTACTCACACACTGTAGTAGTAATGTGTTGTTAGAGATCATTTCTCATAGTTACTTTTGGAATCTTTCTCATTGTCTAACTAATATGCAAAAATGAATAAACATGGTTATATTTCTAATGCTTGATTTCTCCTCGTTGCTTTGATCATAAACATCTCTGAACTAAACTTCCCTCATGCTATCAACTCTGGATCATAATACTTAAATTGAGGTGTTTCCACACAGTGCATGATGTAGGATCTTTATTGTGATACCCTCTGGTTTTCATTGATATTGCCTGACTGAGAAGAGAATTGGTTTTACTATGTCTCGAAAATTTTTACTTTTATTTTAAATTTAATACAGTAGTCTTTGCTGTAGGTGCTCTTCAAATTTTTTATATATGAAAATTTACATTTTTATATTTAACGAATAGCTTAGTGTCAAGTACTTTTTCTCAACATTACTCAGCAAAAAGATGGCAGATTCAGTTTGAATCTTAATCTGTCTGCACACCACTGGTCTCTGTGCTCTACCACATTGGACCTACTTTAATTTATGTGTGTTATGTGTATACACATAAGTAAAACGATGACTTCAGATGTTCCTCTGTAGTGTATAAACTACAAAAAATTATTCTATATATTTAAAGATCAACTTTAGTCTACTTTGTATATGAATTATAATTGTTAGTACAATGTGAATTTATATTACATAGTATTTATATTTTTCAAACTAATTCATTAAATTTAGTTCTTAAGATTTTCTCACATGAGCATAGGTCGAGTCTTTAAAATGGGTTGAAAGAAACTTACAACACCAATACACTCCTGTACCCCTTGGTGCCCCCTTTACCCTTCCAGCTGTATCATCTTTATGTTCCCATCTTTGCCCTGGGTTCTACTTAATGTATAATCCCTACCAGACATCTAACGGGTCAAATCCCAGTAAGCTGGTTCATCCCATTGCTGGAATATTCATCTGTAGTTCCACTGATAGCCATGGTTTCTCCTCCCCATGTCTGCATCATTCTAAAGGAAGGACAGAATGACGACTAAGCACAGGTTGGGCCTTTTCAGTGGCAGGAAGGAAAAATCAGTCATTCATTTAGAAGTGACCTTTATCCAGAAGCATCTAGTCGCTCTCTTAAGCTCTTGGTGATAGATCTCCGTATTTCTATCAGTTTAGTAGAAATGAGCACATGATATTTTTGGACATCTGTGACTGCTTTTCATTAAGCTTAAAGCAAACCCTTGAAAAAGTTTCTACTGATCAGAGACAGTGTACACAGCAAATTGAATCCCTTTTCCAGATGGTGGCCACACTATCTTCGCTGTTTTTCACACACCAGCTATGGTCCTGTTTCAAGAACTCTGCATTAGCTGTTTATCCCCTCTGCCCTGAATGCTCTCGCCCTCCATTTTATGTATAGCATATTCCCTTTTCTTCAAGATTTTGCCCAAATTACATTTCTTCAATGAGACCATCACATTCTGTTCAGAATTTAGCCCATCTCTCTAGCCCACCCTTACCCTAACATAGCTTTTCTTTTCACCATTAGTACTTTCCACCTCCAAAGTAAGTAAGTTACTAGTTTATTACCTACTATCTATCTCACCGTGTTAGAATAAGCTTCATGAAACAAGAGATCATTGTCAGTTTTACTTACTGATGAAGCCAGTCTATGTACACAGTACAAGGTACATAGCAAATATTCATTATTAACTGAATACATTGTATACAGAGAATTATAATTAAAAAAAATTTTAAAGCTTAAAATCATCTTTTGAAATGATTCCATTTGTAGTAATTTCTTAAAATAATGTGTCTATGTACAAACATTTATATATAAATTATTCCCAACAGTATTAACTGTCAACATGGCCACATATTGTGAGGCAAAAAATAAATGGGAAAATCTTTACTTTCATGGAGATAACAGAAATGTAAACTTTCTTTTGCTCTTGCCTACAGAGGGCAGAGTAGTGGAAGAAAACTGGCATTTTCAAGGCTACCGTTGTAAACAGGAAACCATCAAACGAGAGAAATTTCTAGTTTGAAATTGTGTATTAATTCAGCATTTTCTCATCTGCTTAGAAGTTACCCAGAAACTATATGAAAAATGATCAAACAGAAAAGAATTTTCTATCACAAAAATGGAAGAGGGTTCAGACCTAGAAAGTGGATAGGTTTTCTAAAAGGAAGTATAGATGGAGAAGGAATGCATGCAGAAAGAGCTGCCACCTAAGAACTGTTTGTACTGTCTCTTCTTGGGATCTACCACTCTGATAACCTAAGTGCCTCAAATAAAAGAAAGCCTAGAAGTCATGATCTGATAAGATTGAATTCAAGGGAAAAAAACACATTAAGTGAATCGAATATGAGTACTTTAACAGTGGAGGAATGCAAATCAGACTATACCAAGTAACAGCACCAACTTTATAAAAGATAATATGGGAGAAACAGACAAGCACATTTGTTGTCCAAAATAAAGGCAAAAATAGTTACAAAGACCTGAAAGTACAAGGTAGACCTATTTCATAGTGAACTCTGTTACTTAGAAACAAACAATACTTAGTTAAAAGGTAGTATGAGTAGTATTACTTGATCTTAATGAAATGAAACTAAAAATTGCAAAACCAGAAAAATCCTCATCACTTGAAATTTTTTTAATCTTAATTCTTTAAAGAACAAAATCAAAACTTGGGAGTGTTTAGAAAATAATCATGAAAATCCTGTATATCAGAATTTTTGGTATCAGTGAAAATTTTATAACCTCAAATACTAAGCAGTAAAAGATGAAAAAAATGAATAATCCAGCTCAAGAACTTAAAGAATGAACAAGAAATCAATAAGGGAGTAACAAAGATAAAAATAGAAATTAATAAACAACACAGAAAAGAATCACCCAAAAGCAGGTTGTGGGGTAACAACAGAGTGGGCCAACCTAATCAAAAATATAAAAATATCTTGGAGAAGATCCCACATGCAGAAAGAATGTTAAAATACTATTTAGTACACTTATATCATGTAAATTGGAAAACCTGGAGAAAATGACTAATTCTCTGTTAAAGTATAATTTACCAAAACAGACTCCAGAGGAACTAGGGCCATTAAAATATTTGAGAGAAAAATACTGTAGTAACATACTTCCATTTTTGTGTGTGTGTGTGTATCTTGTTTTCTTGTTTTTCCTACCCCTGGCCCCAGGTCTCAGCCCTGGCCTTGTCGAGCATCTCAGCCCTAAGCTACAGGGTACATGTGTCAATATGTCTTTAAAGGTGGGTAGGAGGAAAAGAAGCTTGAGGTAGACAGTGACAGCAGGGGACAGGATGGAACAACCAGCCATACTTCCAGCTCCAAGTTGATCAAAGTTCTGATGTTCTGATATTCTGAATCCTCACTACATTCTGTCATATTATCCCCCACCACTGTGGGTTACTTACTTTAGTTAACTATGGAATTGTATCACTTTTTATTCTGCTGCTTAGAATAGGTCATTAAATTGATTAGCAAACTATTCTATACTTGCCATTCAGTAATTTTCTACACAGTTTTAAACACACCAAATAAGACTTAAGTCATTGAGCTAAAATGACTAACCCTCTGGAAACTCACTGGGCTTTACTGTACAGCACATAACTGCAGGACCAGGGATAGGTATTACTGCAAATACAGAGCACAGTGGAAAGTGCCGCAGTGGTCCCGAAGACTAATGTTAAAAGCATTTGGGAAATGATGGTGGATTCAAAAGACATTGGCGGTGAAGCTCAGCCTCAGAGGTACACACAAAGTTTGCCCTCTCACATAATTAGGTGCATATATTAAGGAGACAAAAGCATACAATGTTTATATTTAGAAGGAATAAAATATATAACCACTTGAAAACATTTAAGTTGAATAGCGAGAATGAAGTCAGATTACTGAAGATCTGAAAACTTAGCAGGGGAATTCGTGTCTAGGGATAGTGTCATTGAGCAATTTTGAGTATGGTTGACTTGTGAGATTGGTTTTGAGTAAGGTCATGTGTGCATTTTGGGTGTTTAGGAAGATAGATTGCTTTTTTATTAGCAGAAACAGTGTTAGATTCATCATTGTATTTCTCCAACCCTGGTAACCTAGTAGTGCTCAAGAACCATGGGATGAGAGAGAAAAAGAGACTCAGCCTAAAGGAGGAAAGGCCAAATCAAGATATAGTGAGAATCAAGACTCAGATAAATAACTACCTTAAAAACAAAACCATCTCTTAAGCAAAGACCTTCACAGATACAGCCTCAAAGAACCAAAGTCTTTGTACGTGGCTCAACTTTGATGGGCACTTGGTGCCTATTCATGAACAACCTAAACTGAGCATCACATGATTTAAAGGAGAAGGAAAAGTAGTAATGCATAGGGCAGTTATACAATCAAAGTGACAGGATGTTCTTTTTCCTTGGTATGGCACTCCAGGACAAAGCTGGAATCTCTGTTCCGTTTTGTTTACTTAGTATATTGAAGCTGTTCTTCTTTACGCCATGTATTCTGTAGAGTTGTTTGCAGCACCTTGTTAGATATTTGCAGGATAAAACTACTTCTCTACCTAAGTTGGTCAAATAAATATTCTGTAACTCTTCAGAATTTGCACCATCCTGGGATTGTAAACCTGGAATGTATGTTTGAAACCCCAGAACGAGTTTTTGTAGTCATGGAAAAGCTGCATGGAGACATGTTGGAAATGATTCTCTCCAGTGAGAAAAGTCGACTTCCAGAACGAATCACTAAATTCATGGTGACACAGGTATTTTAACTTTTCGAAACTTAAATAATTAAAAACTAAGAATTAGATAGCAGTGCTTTTATGTTGCATGATGTGGAGATTGTTAACCTTTGACAGACAGAATAACTTTTAGTTAAGTCTTGGTGAATGTAGTAGGCTTTTCATATTATACCGACCGCACCAGGGTTCAGATTGGTGTGTAGATGTATTTTTTTCCAGGCACTTAAAAATATCTGCTTTCTTCAATAATAGATACTTGTTGCATTGAGGAATCTACATTTTAAAAATATTGTGCACTGTGATTTAAAGCCAGAAAATGTGCTACTCGCATCCGCAGAGCCATTTCCTCAGGTGAGATAGTCCCCATCTTTTTAAGAATTGTTTTAAGTATCTGACAGCATTAAAAGTTCCCACAGAATGTGCATCTTACATAAATAAAATTTTACTTTGTAATTTCCAGTGAGGATTAATAAAATGCTCCCATATGCTTTCTCATTTGATCTTCAGAAGAACACAGGCAAAGGAGGCACAGCCTCCAGTAAGGACGAAGCTCCCACTGTCTGACTCTGCTTCCCCTACTCAGGGAGCCCCATTAGGAACAGTGGGGAAAAGTCATTGACTTGATACATTTTTTTTTTTTTTTTTGCTCAAGTGCTAGCCGTGCCTGTGTACGCAAACCAAACCGCCAGGTCATCTTTACCTTATCAAGATGTTAGCATTTACAACAACAACAAAGTTCACATTTCTTCATGGTCAATAATCCCGCTGTTCAAAGACTCAGAGAAGTAGCCAAATGCACCGACAAAGCGAACATCACGTATGAGCATCCATGTCCAGAAATGGCGAGCAGCGTCTGAATACACCTTGTTCTTTGCTCTCCAGTCACTGCTTGTCCCACAGCTTTATAGAAGCCAAACCCTTTTTCTCAACATTTTTTGTTTAAAAGGCAGGAAGGGAGAGGAGAAAGCATTTTTATTTTGGTTGCGAACCTGGGTCCTTGGGCTGTAGTGGTCTGTACCTCAGCCTTCTCCGTTGCCTAAGCCACCAGGGCATGCCCTCAATGTTTTGTTTTTCTTAAGACTTTTGAGTTAGGACTTTCTTCAGAAAGTACCTGGCATCTTCTTCAGCATGGATGCATGCGTCAATCACCAAGATCTGAAAGTACTAGAAGATGGCAGCAACATAAGTATTCTGAGTTCTGCCATGGGTATCCTGCTTCCAGAAATCTCTCCCCAAAAAGATAGGGTAGTGACTGGTGCTACCTTTAAATCCAACTTTGTTTTCAGATCTAAATACCTAACTTGAAATACTTTGCCCCTATTCATAGAAATCAGTTACTCTTATTTCGAACAACCCCTAACATTACTTTCACTGTCTATAATGATCTTTAATACAACTCAATCTCATTTACTGTCCTTGGGCAGGAGGATTCTAGGACTAAGCAAAACAAAAGGTAAGTTTTAAAATATACCTTTCATTCAGAGACATTGTTGACTATTATGTGACCAGTGACGAGGCCACTGAGAATTCAGGAATAAAATTCCTAATTCCTGCTCACTAATGAAGTAAAAAGTGGTCCTTAAAAGCCAAATGATAGAAACGACCCAGGGGGAAAGTGCTTCCTCCTTTCGTTCCTTCTTTTCTTCAGAATGCTGCTTCCTACGATCCTTTCCTCTTCAAAAAAAGAAAAGACCAGCACTCTCCTTCTCATAGTTTTAAAAAAAAGAAAGCCCTGCAGTTGTAGCACCAGTCCAGCGCTGTGCATTTTGGAAGCTAGAATTCAAAAGTGGTGTTTTGAAATAGTACTAGGAAAGCTTTCTATACTAAGTTAATAATGAACCAAAGGGTACAAATGAATCTGCTTTTGAGGAAAAGGGTACTTTACAATTCCACAGTTTCCCTGTTTATAATCATTTGACATTCATAAACAGTACAGTCGAACACAAGTATTGAAACAACACATTCCCGTACTGAGGGACGGGGACGTCTGTGTCTACATAGGAATGTAATGACAACATGCACTTCTGACTCCCAGGTGAAGCTGTGTGACTTTGGCTTTGCGCGCATCATCGGTGAGAAGTCGTTCAGGAGGTCGGTGGTGGGAACTCCCGCGTACTTGGCCCCTGAAGTTCTCAGAAGCAAAGGTTATAACCGTTCGCTAGATATGTGGTCGGTAGGAGTTATAGTCTACGTGAGCCTTAGTGGCACATTTCCTTTTAATGAAGATGAAGACATAAATGATCAAATCCAAAATGCTGCATTTATGTATCCACCAAATCCATGGCGGGAAATCTCTGGTGAAGGTAAAAATTTAAGTTTTGTAGCGCTGTGTCTTTGAATCTAGAAGTCTCTGTGATCCCAAATCAACTGGTCTCTGACTTCCTTTAAAGTTGTCTCATTCATCTTCCAAATTCAGTTCGTTTTTGAGCACTCTCCCTTCTAGATGTTTTTTTTTTGCACCTTCCTTACTGTTCCAAGCAAAGCACTCATCCAGGCCCCAGTTCTCTCGTTTAGAAACTACTGAAGAGCTGTCTTCATCCTTTTCTGCATCCGAACATTTTGGCCTCCCTTTAATTACCTTGCAGCTGTACCTCTCTGATACGTCCAGCTTACCTTCTAGTCTCATCTCCCGTGATTCACCTACACAGTGCTAGCTGGGTCCTCTCCTCTACCTGCTGTCCCTCCTCTCACTACTGAAATTCTTCTACTCCTTTAAAGACCCCTTAACTTGTGGCTCATCAGCAAAGGTTTTCCCTGAATCCCTCTAAACAGTGTAAGATCTAGTTAGCCTACTAGTGGGGCATAAATTTTCCCTTAATTGTTCTTTTTCTGATTTTCCTGTGTTCACAGTGAGACTTTGGAAGTTCCTTGGAGACCTGTAGCTCAGGTTCTTCATACCCATGCTTGACATTCAGTAGACATTCTCTCCTTGTTTTCATCTCCTATGGGCTCTATTAGGAAGCTTCGTACATGTTTGTTCTGCCTGACGAAGGTTTGAGTTTACATCGCAAGGTTCTGTGCCCACCAAAAATGACCTGTTGGCCCTCTTTAGTTTACTGGCACTGACAGGAGTACCCACTTCAGCATCACATAAGAGTCCATTAAATGTAGTGGACCCACTGCCTGGGAATCCCCCACGTGGATTTAACTGACCTTTGTAACAGATGAGTCTTGGTGGTTTTTCATGAACCACATTTAATCACAGGGATTGAAAATTAACTGGGAAAAGTTTGGTGAACAACATATAAAGAAAAATAGCAAGTTTAGTTGGTAATGAACAAAACTAGTTGAAGAAGAAGTATACATGAAGGGTTGTAGAGCCAGATCACCTGAGCCCCTAGAACAGTGTCATCTGTGGACATCTTAAGTATAACAATTTGAAACATTTCGAACATACACATTCATAAAATATTTATAGAAAATCTTTGCTAGTTTGGTGGTATATAAAAGAGAGAACTAATGAAAAGCTTTCATTTGATTCATTCCCGAGTTCATACCTTAGTGTCAGTCTTCCAGATGTATCATTTCATTGGGCTATACTCAGTATTTAAATGGCTGCTTTGATTTTATAGTTGGTCCATTTCTCCAAATAACTAAATAAAATATGTGTGCCAAGATCTTACCACATACACCAAAATATTCTGAGCGTACTTGTTAAAACCTGTTGCGTATAAACCTTTAGTAACTTGTCACCTCAAAATATCAACATCTGGAGAGGCAAGGCAATGGCTTTGGCTACTTTTCCAGACCAGGCCAGGGTCTAGAGAGCAACAGGGTGTCATTGGAAAAGGGAGGTGGAAAAAGTTTAGCCTATAATCAGAATTTGTTTATTCATCTTCAAATAGTAATAGATGATACTAGTGCTAAGCTCTATGCTCTTTACACACATTAATTTCATGTTCTCAACCTCACTTTACAGATGAGGAAATAGACAGCATAATATAGTATCCACATTTACATATCTAATTTTGCTTTTTCCCTTAGCAATTGATTTGATAAACAACCTACTTCAAGTGAAGATGAGAAAACGTTACAGTGTGGACAAATCGCTTAGTCATCCCTGGCTACAGGTAAAAAAAAAAAAAAATTAAAAGTACATCTATCTATCTTGATCCTCATTGTGATTTACCTTTAACTAATGAAACCCTTCTAAGGACAAATGCTACACTTCTCAGGGCAGTGTAAGTGTTCTTTAATTATTAATTTGCACCATGGCTAAATCTCTGGGAATTTTGCAGTACACTATTCAAATGCAAGACTGACAGGTAAGTAAACTCCAGTGACTGAAAGCAAAGATTTAGCCTTTATTAGGGCCTTATATGTTCATTTTACCATTTTTAAGACAACCATAACATTATTTCATCACATATATTTTACTTTCAAAATATCCACTAAAGAATTTATATTTGCATTGAAAAGATCAGAAATGCCATTGTATATGTTTGGTTTAGTTCCCCCAAAGTTACAGATGGCATCAATTTGTCCAAAGATACGCAGGAGCTTCAAAACCATTTTAAAGGGAGTGAGGGGTAGAAATAGCTTCAAAACAAATGCAGTCATAGTCTCAGTGGCTATAAATTATCCTGGTAATAGAGGCTAAGCACTTTCCCCTATTTTGAGGACTAAAAATTTAGGCCTCTAATAGTATGGAACAAAATGCAAAAATGTTTTAGTTGTTATTAAGATACCTCAGAGGCAATTTCTTTTTAATTTTGGAAAGTAGTTACTTCAAGATTCTAAATTTTAAAAAGCATTTATTTTTATTAAACATTGCTAATTTAAAAGCCTACAAGTGGAATTTATTATATAGCAAGTACTTATGAGTAGGAGTTGTCAATTATATGACTAGAGTACTAGCAAAAATAAAAAAGCTTGACAGTATTTTGTTTTTGTTTCTTTTATGGTTCATTATCACTTCATTTTTTCTAGGACTATCAGACTTGGCTTGACCTTAGAGAATTTGAAACTCGCATTGGAGAACGTTATATTACACATGAAAGTGACGATGCACGCTGGGAAATACATGCATATACACAGAACCTTGTATACCCAAAGCACTTCATTATGGCTCCCAATCCAGATGATATGGAGGAAGATCCGTAATTATCATGAGCTAACTTCATTAAGAAACTCATATTATGGACTGACATTTTGCTGTGCAGCTGTTGTTCTTTGTAGATTGTCATCTTCAAGGATGCAAGACATGAGGAAGAATTGGTGACACCAGCGCTATAGTTGATAATGAGAAGGTACAAGATGGAACCAAGATGAAGATTTTCATAAATTTTTATAGCATAAGCAATAACTGGTTTTTGTATTTTTTCTTAATCCTTCACTTTTCTACAATAGTGGCACTTAACTTATCTCCCCTTTCCTGTTTTACATTATTTTTTTTTGAAAAAGAGAAAAGGACACACTAGAGTCCAATTGTTGCACATTTTGACCAAATCTCATAAGTTATAAGGTGGAGTAATAAACAGGTTTATATTTAAGATAACTGAGAGAGTACCCACATTCAATTTAACATTTGTTTAATTGACCATTGAAATGAGGCCTGGAGGGTTTTCTCCTTAGATACTTAGAAAAGGAGTAGGTGCTACACTGCTTTACCTTTTTCTTTCAGGTCAATCAATATTCCAAAATCACCCCTAACCTTTTTGGAATTAAAATTCTACACATGTTCTCTATAGCATAAAAATTAAGTCATCACTTTTTATGACTAAGTTACAACAGCCACTAAGATAATTTGGAACAACAGATGTTACCAACCCACGAGATGAACTACTGGACTGAGTGCTGGGTTGTTGTGTCTCAAAGCTCAGCTCTGCTGCTCAATACTCACTTTCCCACTGACACTGCTGTGACGCCACAGTTGGGTTCTGACATTCAGTGGGTATAGCGTTAAACTTTAATCACATGACTTACAAATGATGAATGATGTGAGCAAAGAATCTAAATAGATATTTAAGGAAGGCCAGTGTCTAGGTTTAGTCAATGCTACAGAAAGAATAGCAAAGAATATCCTTTTTATCTTCCCTTAGCTTATGGGTGGGTTTTACAGATAGCTGGAATGTTTTAAAATTATTTTAAAGAGTTAGGAAGAGTGGGTGGGTTGGAACATGAAAGTTTTTTAAGGGTAGACACTATTTTACCAGCAGAGCAAAAGAAGGAATGAAATAGGTTTTACATATTTTCAACTCTAGATGTTAGCTAAAATTTTTTCAGTTCATATTTAATATTTAAGAGAATATAGAAATTTTCATAGGTTTTAGAAAGGTATTAATAGTTTCCTCCCATGCATCCCCCCCCCAAAAAAAAAAGTTTAAGATCTGGGACCACCTACTTACTAAAAATCTAGTGGCTTTTTTCTTCATTCTTCAGTAATCATTGTAAACCTTTTTTTTTTTTTTTAAGAGCAAAATATTTGGAGTCAGAAATCCAGGTTTAAGTCAAGGCTCCATTCTTTATTAGCTGTGTTGGCCTAGGCAGGTGACAATCACAAATAACTATAAAATGAAATAATAATTCAAAAATAAACTGGAATGCTGTTTGTTTGCTATACATATATAATCAGACTTTACAAGCCATGAAATTAGTCGCACTCGTGATTTTTGTTGTTGAATGCCTTGCCTGAGTTTCCTAAAAACATTTGTGAAGGCACCGTCAGATTGGAGCTGAGTGATTACTCCAGACACTATGACCTGCATAATTTTTTTGTTGAAGTCAAGTTGTGTTTATATAAGAATTGCTAGAAACATTTGATAATGTACAAAGTAGTCTATAATGACACTGTTCAGTACATTTTTGTATTTTTTGTTACATCCTACTTTTTGTAAATATTCTCAAAGCTTAATAATAAAATGTATTTCCATATCACCATACTTTTTTCCCTGTGAAAACTTGAGCCTATATCTAGTTAGAAGTATCCAAAGAAAATATTATTTGGTTGTATTGTTTTCCTAGGCTTTGGCTAAAAGAACTATTTTGGAAACAGTATTTGTAAATGAAAGTAATGATATATTTAATAACACTGATTTTTTTAACTGCCTAAAATAATAAACACCTCATTATTATAATTTTATTTGAAATTCGAGGTAATTATCTAAAGGTCTCATTTTTTGGAATTAAAAGTTCAGAATAATTTTAACGACCATCTTTTCTTGAACTGCCACCAAATAGTCACACTGTTGCACCTATTTGAAAGACTTAAGTTAAAATACCTCACATCATCGTAACTTTTCTAGGTTTTAAGATGTAAAGCGCTGCCAGACTTTTCCTCAGTTATAAAAATAATTGAGAAAGGTCAACAAGCACATTTTCATCTTCTACCTTCATTTCTCCCAGCCAGGTGTTTGGGAAAGTCAAATAAAATATGGAAATAGAAAAAAGCAACTAGGGATAGCCTAAGGTATAGGCAGCATCTTAAAAATAAGGCTTTTGTCTTCCTTGACTTCAGAGTAAGATCCAGCATACTAGTCCTAGTCTCACTTAAGCCAAGGAAGTAATAAAAAGCAGTACTTCATCACTCTGTCAATGATCCTTCAGTACACTGAGGCCCTAAGTTCAACGTATACATCTACGTATTCTTTTCCTATAATATTATTTGTAAATTTGTGTTGCTTAATAAAGCAATTCCTTAAAAAGTCCATGTGTCTGATACTGATATAAAAATAATATTAACCAAAAAATAAATATACAGGACTAAAACTTCTATCATCTAAAAGGGAGAATTAGCTCGTTAGACAGTTATTCCTCCTACACAGTAATCTACATTTACTCTAACCCCTACTCCTATTTTAAATACATTTTGGTTTACTAGTTTCTCTTCCTACATTTCAATAGTGATTATTGGCATCCTTTATTTTAATTAATGAATAAATAGAAAAGAAAGCAACAAGTCTGTAGTAATTTATAGTAATTTCTATGAAATTACTTGTACTTGTTTAAATATAGCTTTTCTCCAACAAAAACGGAATCATGACTATAACATTTTGTACCCCACTTTTTTCAGTTATTCTTACAATCATTTTCTTATGTCAGAACATACTGCTTTACCTCATTTTAAAAAAATAATACATGAATAGTTCTATTTAATCTGTTCCCTGTTACATGGCCAGTGAGTTGTTTGGTTTTTATTAAACCAATCAGTGTTCATGTCTAGTCTTAAAACAAATATCGCAACTAGCTTTATAAAATAAAAGACTTGATTTCACAATAATTTGCCTCACTGAGAACACACATTTGTTAAATTATACAACCTTAAAAATTAAATGTTTTAGATGGGCTGTTTTTATTATCTGTGAAGAGAAAATATTTTAGTACTTATTTTACCTGTGAGATATACACACACACACACACACACACACACACACACACACACACACACACACATATATTCCCTTTATTTTGGTTTCTTAGGCAGACGGGTAAAAAAATCCAAAATGAAATATCACCGCCAAACAAGTTCACCAAACCCAGCAACAGGTGATGAGGAGGGTTTTGACTGATATGCATTCATCTGATGGCTTGTGCCATGAAGTCTCTGATGAGGTAGTAAGGCAAAAAAGTTAAATCTTTCTCCCATCTTTTTAGGATTCATTAACATATCATATCCCTGAAGTAACTGCTGCTTCATTGATGGCTCATCTGATTTATCTAAAAGAACCTAGAAAGAAAAAATTTCTTGTAAAATTAACCAGAAGAAAGGATTTCTATTTCTATACAGCCATACTAATGACTATTAGATAATCAAGTAGTGCTCGGAATGAGATTTCTGATCCCCTGTCTCAGAGTCATGGGGTGCTTATTAAAAATGTAGGTTGCTATGACCGTAAGAATTTGTATGTTTAACCAACACTCCCAGCTGGTTGGTTTGATCTGCACAGATGGGTTAAGATGTCCCCAGAACAACTGTGAAAGTCATATCCATTAAGGCAGTCAAGTTTTCTTAATAAACATGAACACTATTTGCAAGTCTTCTAGGTCTACTTCCTACAGAGACGCATGAAACGTGGCCAGGCTTCTCCAGCCCAGGCTGAGTTTTGCTGCTACACAGCCGAATGAGGACGGGAGCACCCCGGATCTAGCTAACAGGAACATTAAGGCCGGTGAACTTACTGTTTCAAATTGTTTTTTTGAAATACAATATTTAGTGATAGTGAAATAAATCATTACCTTCAGTCGGACATCAATGCCCATATTTTTTAAAAATGTCTGCTGTTCTATTGGGCCCAGAGAAGCTACTTTTCCCTGCGTCATTCTACGCAAATAGCTGAAGTCCACGTCAGCTGTTAGGTCTGCTGTTCCAGGGGCCATTAAGACATCATGAAGCTTGTGGTCACGAAATCCCTTAAACAGAATTTTTTAAATGATGAGTTTTTAATCCTTTTAAGGTCATCATTGTCAAGAGTATCATCTTAGAATATTTTTCATAACAACTGTTGGAAATATGGCCCAAATCAGTGGCTTACAAACTCTCACTGCAACAGTACTCTTTCTTTATACGAGATGCCACGTGGAAAGCCCACTAGAAAATGCAACGCTGAAGTGCCTGAAGATGGTGGTCTTAATAGTTATTCACATTTTCATTAATTTTCATGATGTTGGGACAAAGAAGATCTCATGAATTCTCCAGATGAGTTCAGGTTACCACCACCTAGACAGTGTCTTACAAAGTTTATCCATGAACCATGTATATCAGAATCACCTAAGAATGTGTTACTGGACTCTACCCAGATCAAGTGAATCCAAATCCTAGAGTTAAGAGTAGGTAATCAACAATTTAAATAAATTTCCAGGGTTTTTCTTAGATAAAGTTAGAAACTGAGAACCACAGATCTAGAAAATGACATAGGTTCCAGTTAAATATATTTTAAAGTATCTTGATCATATATATTCAAAGAACATAAGAAAAGCTGTTTAGGAAGGGTGAAAGAATACCCATGGAGAGGAAAAAAATGTTAAAAGTAAGATAGAAAAATGTTTGAGGCACACCCTGGTGTGCTCAGGTGTTAAGCCCAGGCTTGGAGCACAGTCCACATACAGCTCAAAGACCTGGGTTCGCAGCCCAGGACTTGGGGGAACAACTGAAATGAACTAAATAAAGTGTTTCGCCTCTCTTCATGTGTGCTGCTTGCCTGCCTGTATTTCTGCCTGCTGCCTTTCTTAAAAAAAAAGTCTGAATGATTACAGTAGCTAGATCAAATTGGAAAATTTCAAAAATATTTTAAATGGAACAGGAGAAGCTTAAGAGCTTTAGGAAAATCTTTGCTTTTGTATTATTCGGATGCTTACTAATCTATGCAAATCTAGGTTCTGCTTAAGGAAGCATGTAGACAATTCAGACCCTATTCAAAGGAGGGTTGGGCAGTGGACTTAGGCTTAGCAGTGAAGATCTAGGATGAAGGGCAATGATATCAAAATTATAAATTAATATCACATGACAATGCTATAAAAACTGTTAAAAACCCAAAAATCCTCAATGAACTTCAAGCCTAATAATATGATCATTTTAAGTGAATCATACCAATGAAATGCTAGTAAGTCATGTTAATGAATTACACGTACGCGGAAGGTATCTGTCTTCGTTCCGTCATGACCATAATCAGCAATCAGTGCAGCACCCCCATTCAGTGCAATGCGTTGAGAAAGTTCCTGAATAATAACCCCAGCATCGGGACACACTTCCACATGATCCCTTGTTTCGTCATGCTAGTAAAGGAAACAAGTTGAAAGAATCAAAATCTATCAAAAGTAACTTTATTGAGGGCTCTTCGTGTTTTCTGTATTTTCGGTTTTTCTACAATGAGCATTTCTTAGTTAAAATAAAAATAAATTCAAGCTCTATAAAAATGTTCTCTACACTCAACTTTTCATGACATCCTTTTATTGTGCAGAATTCCTTGGTTCTTAGATGCCATTCACTAAGTTTATAGACATTCCAATTTTAATTGTTTTTATAAAAATGTCTGTATCCTCGCAAACTCCCAGATAGTCAAGCAGATGATCAATTTATTACAGTGAAATTTTGTATCATAATTCCACCAGGTTGTTAGTCTGGGAATTTTTCTCTGCTAGAATAGTGCCTGGTCCATAAGAGGTACTGCTGAAAGAACAAATTATACAAACCCAATGTAACAAAACTGTCCCTATTAAGTATATTATAATGCCTTCTGTTGGGGCTAAAAGTCGTCCAGTGACGCGCCTATCACATGATCTAGAACAACAACTTACGAAACAGTCCCAGTGTACCTGAAGCCCTCATTCCCACAATGCTCAGCTGTTAACTAAGCGTCCTCAGTACATATCAACTTAAAAATGACAAATACCGATACTTGTCCACCAGACTATACGAAATTCCACTAATTCCTGAGATAACTGATAGTTATTTTTTTCCCATCATGAAAACATACTTTAACTTCTGCTTCCTCCTAACACCCTAGCAAAATGAAGTAGTGACCTGCCCTGATGTCTCTGCCTACAATGGCACAGGTCTAACAGCTAGTCAGACAAATTCAGAGACACGTTACTTAACCTTTGCGATCTATTTCCTTATTACATATATATTAGATTTGTGAGAATCGAATGAAACAAGCCACTAACCCCAGTCCTATTAGTTACAGTGCCTTAACTATAAATATCCATTCAGTCACTTCAAGCATAAGCTTACACACCTCTGCTTATTAAGGACTACTACCCCATTCAAATGAACGGGGAAATTATTGCTCCCTCTCTCATAAGTGAACAATACTCAAGAACTTAAAAGAATCACAATTCCCAGAGGATGGGGTAGGGGTTGGAGTTAGCTTTTGTTAGCATTATCAGTTTGTTTCTCATGCGGGTAAAATTAAAATTAGGTAGTCCAATTACGAAAAAAACTGAAATTTTCACACAAGTGTTTAGGTTGATATTTTAACTTACTCATATTCTGCAAAGAAAACAATTCATAGGTTTATGTTTAAGATTTGAACTTTTAGAACTGATAACTTCTGATCAAAGTTATTAGTTATGATCCAGAAAGTAGGAATGGTATTTTTGCTTTGTTTTTTTCAGAGCTGGAACAAAAGAAGCACTCTAACACCCAAACATTCCTGAGAAGTGCAGGTTTTTGTAAATCTATAAAAGTACTTCCAAGCTCTTGTGAGGATAAGAGAAAGGAGCAGTATAGCTACCATTCTGACACAGGAGAAAGAAATTTATATTTGAGTGGAAAAATGATGAAAAAGATGTGCTCTAGCAATAACTCAAAGGGAATAATAAAACTTCATAGAGTTATTTTGGGAATTAAATGAGAAAATACAGAATAATACTTACGTACTTTGTAAGTACTGCTGCTACTTTTCCATACACTTTCATACCTTGTTTTCTCAAGTTTTCCTGTAGATAACACTGTCACCATTTGATAATCAGGGAATTGAGGTAAACAGAGAAGGTAAGGGGCTTCCTGAGTAAGCACCCAGTAACTATCTCACTGCATTGCAGAAGGTCACACATCTAAAAAATTCTTTTAACCCAGGTTCCTGGCTCTACAACCTCTGCACTGTGCTTCAATTAATAAAATGCACCTCATGTTACAAGCATCTCTTCCCCGCTGCAAAGGAATTCTGAAATAATAACTCAAAAAATAAGACAGTAAGGATTGTTTTTGGCTAAGAGGAAAAAATGTATTCCTACTTGTATGAAGGCCTCTGCTGGGGTGGCTCCAGGCGCCAAAACAAACCTCAGTTTGTCAGAAGCTTGAGGATCAGTATCAACGAACACTTCTCGCCATCCTTGTGGTGTTTTCTAAACAAAAAACGTGTGAAAACAGATTTTGCAAATTTTTCCTTGAAATTGCCTCTATCGGAGAATAACATAATTTTTTCTCATATACAAGATGTAACATTTAAAGAGCACTTCACCACTTAAAATTATTTAAATGCAATACTTCATTTCTTTTGAGCAATTTGAGTAGACTGATGGATGCAAACTGTGTTTAGATAACAGAGATGGAGCTGTGGGAAATAAGATAAGCAGCAGGCGAAGTACCCCAAAATGGAAAACAGACTCAGGAGGACTAATCAGAAACTCACTAATAAACTACCACATAATAATATATGCTTTTAACCTTAGAAATCAGCAGTACAGAGAGATTACCACCAAACTGGGAGGGGATGCCTTTTTTTTTTTTTTTTTTTTGATTACTGTCTTACTCATTTACAAGACTAGGCATACCACTAAAATCTTAAATCTCACAGAAAGAAGAAAAATTCTCATCTTTGGAATTAAAAAATTTTGTACCATAGTCATTTACCACCTTACATTCTCATGTCTTTACCCCAGGAGAATTAATAACTTAATTTTTAAAAAATAAAAAATTCTACTTAATTTTCATCTTTGCTTTTTAATTCCTTATATTCATCAAAAATCCAAATATAGTTAACTTTAACAATTAATGCTCAGATACTTAATTAAATATTGTTTATGTTTATTCTTACAACACAACTTTGCTATTCATTTTTTATAATAAAATAATTGTATTATTTGTTTACAAAGGCAATCTCATTTTAAGATGTTACTCATTTGTAAATGTGACTTTTTAATCAATACCTGAAATTTATGCACGGGAAGAACATCAAAAAATTCATGTGCAAGATAAAAGCTGTAACCTATTTAAGAATAGAAGAAAAAATTAATGATTCAGCACATCAAAGGAAGGCAATTAGTTTTTTTTGTTTGAACATTAACAAAAGAAAATGCCTAATTCTTCATACTGGGGCCTTCCATTGTTGCTTCCATAATTATCACTACCACAGAATCATCAATCTCTTTAGGGCAAACCTACTCTGTAGAACTTACCAAGGAACAATGATTGCTATTCTCATTTTCTACATAACAGAGCTAGAGAGTCATAATATCTGAATTGTCAGTTTACTCTTTTTATTTTTCCTTTTTTAAAAGGCAAGGTACAAGCAGGAATGAAGGCAGCAGTACAGAAGCAGACAGGAAGAGAGGCGGCAGCAGCACCACCTGCAGTCTTCATTCAGTAGTTCATACCAGTTGCTCTCCCCACATCTGGGACCAAGACCCGGAGGCCACATAAGGCCTCTTTCCTTCAGAAACAACTGACCCAACAACCACTCAAGCAGGGTGTACCAGTTTAATTTTTTTTTTAATCACTATATCTGAAATAAATTAGAACTCAAATCTGTTCACTGGAAGAGATTTTTAATTTCATACAGTCTCTTGAGAATGCTGACGCTAGAATGGCTGAGATGTCTTGCCCAAGATCAGACCACTACTTTAGCTTCGGGCTGGGCTCATCAATATAAGATTCCTGACTAGTGCGAGATTTTTACCACCTCGGGTTGCTTGTCTATGCAAGTAAGGTTGTTCAAAAGAGGAGATAATTAAACCAACCTACTGACACTACTGCCTTGGGCTGCTTCATTATCAGCGTCAGCTTAGTGGAGGGAAAACTGTAAAGTACAACCGAAATCTGTTGGATTTTGTATGATTTTTTCACAATCACATGAAATTAATTATTCCTTACTGTTAGGCCTTTCATTTTCTAATACAATGCTGTTTTCTGGAAGAAAGTTCAATGTTCTTTCTCTATGGATAAGGGATGTGGCAGCACTGATTCCATCTATAATATTACTCACAAGGCTGTGGTTACCCACCTATCACTATGAGGAGTTGTGATCAAAATTCTTTCATTAATCAATGTAAAACAATTACCTTCTGGAATATCACGAAGATCTCGGTACCAGTAAACTGGAAGCCCAGACTTAGTAACACCTTTCATATATACAGGGGCTCCAGCATCGCGCTCCAATGGGACTTTCTCTTTAGTCAATGTTAATGCTTGAACCTCACTTAACTGTTGGCTCACCTCTACCAGATGCACTGAAATGTCACATGTTTTCAGCACAGATCCAAGCTGACTGAACACCTAAATATAAAAAGGGAGGGAGAGGGTGAGTTGACAGAATACAACGTATTGAACGGATTTTAGGCTTACTAACCATTTTCCTCAAAAATTTGCTCATGTCACAGAAGTAATAGTTTTCAGAGATATTTGTTCCTCATACTAGTCACTTTCCAGCAGTACATGAGAATCATAACCTATTAGAGTTATTAATCACAATCAAAAAATGAAATGAATAGCACACTATATGACTTCCTAAGAATAAAAATTAGAATTGTGATTAACAAATTAAAAAAAAGATCTATTTTCCAATGAAAACAATAATTCACATTAGGGAGTCTAAAATAAAAAAGACCAAGGAAATAAAACATACATGTCTTTATATTAAAAGGTTCCTACTTCTGTGAAGTAATCTTTGAGATGATTAAAATATATCCTCAGGGAATCAAATTGAATGGCACTAACAACTTAGCAGTTCAACTTTGAAATTCTTTCACATTTCTAATTTTTTCTTAGCTCTATATATTTTAAACTGTTGTAAACATGAGGAAAAAAACATATACTGTTTTATCAATATTTTAGTGCTAAAAATTTGATGCTAAAAACAAAGTACATCAATATTGTTTTTAATTTGAATTTAATTTTCACTTTTGAGATCTGAATATGCAGGTACAGACTGATAATATAGACAAAATAATTTTCCAAACTGAGCTTTGAGTTGAACTACAAATGGAAAAACTTCTTCAAATCCTTCAGAGAGTATGGTCAGAGGAGGCAGTCCTGTGGCCTTGGTAGAAATGAATAAACTGACAGAAAAATCCTTCAGAAAGTAAGTTCAAAAATGGAAACAGGTTTATATTTACTTCCAAGGCTATTTTCATTAAATTCCTTTAAATGCATTGTTTTTAAGAGTTCCAGGACTTGATCTAGGAAAGCATCCTTCATACACTTTAAGGGTTTTAGACATTATTTCTAAGATACTTTGAAATAATAAAATATTATTTGAGACTCAATAAATATTTTATATTCAATTGACTTTGCCAATTTAAAGAGAGAGATAATAGTCTGGGAAACATATTGGTGGCTTCTTTTTTATTCCCCCTCAACATGATAAAACTAGGATTCTTATTTGTCAATGTTTATAAACATTCTTTAAAAAAAAATCCTTCAATTCCCAATTTAACGTAAAATCATGAAACATCAAGAATTTTATATTGAGTACCTATTTTGCTTTTTACACTGAATTGCCGGTACACATGAAGTAAATTCTAAAACTCTAATGGGTTCCAAAATAGTATCAACTACAGAAGTTTTACAAATTGCTTACCATGTACTATAAACAATACTTCTTTAATGTTTTAAAATATTGGGTAGATCAATAAAAAGAACAATGGACATAATATCCACCATCTGGTTAAAGAAATGGCACCCTTCCTTTAGAGTCCTCATGTCTTTCCTCAGCCTGAGAAGTCACAGCATTCTAAACATCAAGTTTCTTATTTCCTACTTTTTTTTGATAAATGTTACTATATTTGTATCACCTAATATATATTGTTTAATGTTGACTATTTTGGATATTGCATAAAAATTTCCATTTTCATTCATCATTTTGTTCCAAGTTGAGGATTGTTGCATTCTGCTATGACCTCATACATTTTTCAAAGCATGTGGCATTCCACTGTATGATGGTACCACAATTTATTGATCTATTTTCCCTTTAAGAGGCTTTTTGGGTTGTGTCCAGGTTTTTTTACCCTTCTAACAATGCTAATATCGTCTACAAGTCTTCTGGTATACACACTGTACTAGTTTCTCTACGGTATACACCTAGAGTAAAATTGCTGGTTCGTAGAGTATAAATAATTTTGATGACAACAGATAATGTCCAATAGCTTTTCAAAGTGACTGTATGACATTTTAATTAAGTTTATGAGAATTCCCATCACTCCACACCTCCCCATCCTCACCAACACTTGATGTTGTCAGACTTTCCAATTTTGAGATACAGCAATACCTCACTGTGATTTTAATTTTAATTTTTCTCAAGATGAACGAGTCTGAGCATCTTTTTGTTTTTATTGGCCATAAGGATTTCCTCTTTTATGACAGATTTATTCACATCTTTGACCTGATGTTTCTCTTGAGTTCCTGTCACCCTCTTACTGATTTAAAAGAGTTCTTTTCATATTCTAACTACTAATTCTCTGTTGGTTATATGTGTTCCCAGTAATTTCTCCCACATTGTGGCTTGTCTCATAACCCCTTTATGGTGTCTAAGGAAAACAGTTCCTAATTTCTTTAAAATAAAAACCAAAAAGTTCTTAATTTTAATGTAGTTGAAATTAATCTTTTCCTTTATAGCTCCTGCTTTTTATAGAATTAAACTCCTACTCAGAAGACAAATATACTCTTCCATGTCTTCTAATATTTTATACTCTAAGCTTCAACATTCTCCCACCACTCTCATTTTTTAAGCTTACAGACAGTAAGTAATAAGTAACAATTCATTACATTTTTCTGACATTATACTTTAGCTGAGAAACATGATTCTAAAGAGGTAGGACAAACAGTCAAGAAAATCAACAGTTTTCAAGCAGAATCAAAACTACTAGGATTCTCATACATGATTTTTAAGACATTCTTTTCTTACCTACCCTCAAAATATCTTCTGCAAGAGTACCCCTACCTGGGCCCAGTTCCACCAGTTGGAAAGCTGACTTTTTTCCAGTGGCTATCCATTCACTAACAAACCATATTCCTAGCAGCTTTGACAAGGAAAAATCAACATATTAGTATAAAAGTACACCACAAAAGAAAACTCATTATAAATACATACTTTACAGCAGAAAGCAAAATGTTTGCAAATAACCATATGTATGTTATTTAATATGTTCACATATGTATGCACACATAAGAACTGCATTGAGACTATGTTACAACAGATACCGGTTAGGAAAATTATTAACCAGAGTGAATAGTTAAAAGACTCCAATATAAATGGTCTATAACACAGATAAGAGAATACCATTTACAGAGAGGTACTAGTGTTTGAAGGCAAATAGACATATGAAATATGACTACTATTTCTTAATATTCATGTAATTTCAATAATGGCTTTTAGGCATAATGGGTATTTTTAATACCCATATACTTTAATATTTCCTCTTACATACTATTCTAATTTAGCAATAGGAATATTGTTTCATATTATCAATGTTTCATATGGCTATTAACTGGCCTAAATTTCATATAGATATAAATGAAATAGAATTCCTTGAAAGAATTCATTTTCTTAAAGGGAAACTATGGCTAATCATGGCTGGGGCTAATAATAGAGCTTGTCTTGATCCCAAGAGTTCTTCAGTGTTTATCTTTTCTCTTTCTTCTTTGGCTCTACATCTATCCACCTTTCTTCCTGTCTCCCTTCTTCCATTCTCATATTCACCCAGTTCTCCTCTTTTCCAGCCTCTTCACCTCCATCTCTTTTCCTTCTTTTCCTCTTATTTCTACATTTCTTTTTCTACAGTAAAGCATAAATGTTTCAAAAGTCCTCCAATGATTTTCTTTCTCTCTTGCTCTCTATTCCCTTAGTATATAAACTACTGAAAATTAAAACTTGGGATAAATCACAAAAACAAAAACTATGAAACACTATTATGGAATAAATAATACAACTTGATTCTGTCTGAAATGTTGGGAATAACATTTCTTATATAGTTTACACTGACGATTACCTCCCCAAAGATCTGACTTATTTCAGGTGAAGTAATGAAATCTCCTTTTTCTCCCAGCATGTCACGGTATACATAATATCCCTCAAAAAAAGAGAAAATGGAAAAAAAAATTATTAAATAAGGCTTTTCAAAACCTCTCCAAAATCTTACCTAATATATGCAATGAAATAACCAATTACTAAGAAAATTCTCTTATATAAATAAGCAAGAGTTTCTTTACCTAAATTTTATCATCATTTTGCAGAACTTACAGAGAAACCACTGCTCCTTAACTGTAGAGGTGAAGCCTGCAAGGTCCGTCTCTACACTCTGTACCCTCCCTCCCTCTGTTCCCACAGTTCAGCAGTAAGACCCTGCCTACCCCTACATCCTCCTCTCCCAAATTCTCACACTTTGTTTCAAATTAGCTTTGCCTATTGGTGATACTGTATCTTTATCTGTGTGTTGATTACAAGAGTGTTCAATGTGTAAAAATTCATCCAACTGTATATTTGTGATTTATGCTCTTTTCTATATGACTATTATAAACAACTCAATAAAAAGGTAGGTTTTCTTTTTTTGTTTCAACTACCCCTACTTGTCTGTCTATGCCTTTGCAAAGACTCTCTGTTCTCCTATTCCATATCTCCCTGGCAATCTTATATTCAGTAAGACATAATCTGCTCAAATGCCACCTTTCCTGACCTGTTCCTTCAGCCCTCCAACCTCAGGTTAAATCACGCTTTTCTTTCAGAAATTATTTATCAGTATGGCTATGTTCTCCACCATATGCCCAGATATTTGGGGGAGAGAATTCTGTCTTCTTTACCTTCATAAGCCAAGTTTTAGCTATGCCTAACCTCCAAGAAACACAAGAATTGTTTGTTTAAAAGTTCCTCAAGTCCCATTTGCTACCACTTACCTCTCAGCAGGTAACCTGGGATCCTGCCCACAAGGAACACAACTTCCTTAGCTTCCTCACCCCTCCTGGTCTCCAGCTGCTTTTTTCCTCTGCATGAAATGCCTTCCCCTTCCGCTCTTAACCAAACCAAATCCCTCTACTTCTGCTCTGACTCATTGTCATGCTTCACACAACTCTCATGGGACAGGATCTTTCTGTCACCTCCTTTCTCTTAAAATGTCAAATTTTCCCTTTTACCATTAAAAAGGTACCTAAGTCACTCTGATTTTTAAAAATTTTCTTCACTCTCCACAGCATGGCTCCCCCTGCCCCCCCAGCTTTTCTCTTTCACTTCACAAGTAAGCATTTCAGGGCTTTTTGTTGTTATAAACTACTCCAGTAGTCTGGTGAAGACTATGGACCACTTCATAAAATGTTTCTATGCACAGGACTTAAAAGCCACAGGATTACAAGTGAAATAATTTAAAAATACTTGACAAACACTTACTAAATACACTTTTGATACAGTGAAAAAGACTTCTTTGTAGATGTGTTTTAAAAAAGAAAAGAAAAAGAAAATCAAGCCAAAGGTCAAAGAAAGTTTTGAAGTAGAAAAGCACATTGCTACTTGGAGATACCTGTGATCCCTCTATCTGATATGACAATAACATCATTTCCACTGATGACAAAACCACAGGTGGCCTATGTTCATAACTGTATAAAGGCTCAGTTTCAGTTAGAAGTTAGTGAAAAATAGGTGTGATCATTTTTCCATTCAAATTCATAAGGCCCCTGATTTCTATTCAAGGATCCCTAACTTAGGAACCTCTACTCTAAATTTAAGTTACCCCCAGGCTTAATCCTGGGAAATCTTCCTTTCTCTACATGATTTCTCTAACATGATTCCTTGGGTTTTAACACTATCTCTATACTGATGAGCAAATTTATATTCATACCCCAAATTTCCTTTGAACTTCAGAGTCTTATAGGAAATCATTCAGTATCTATCTCTACCTGGATGTCATTGCCAACATAATATGCATAAAATGCATCGCTTAATGGTTTCCCATTACACTAAAACAAATATTTAAATTTATTAAAGCCTTGCAAGAACTGACTCCCCTCCAAAATCATTTTATACTCTCCTGAGCAGCTCCCTATCGCCCCCACTCCACCCTCCATCACCACCCGCTTCCAGTCGCACTGGCATCTTGTTCTTCTCCGTATGTGCCAAGGCCCCTCCAAGTTCAGACACTGTACTCCCTACTCCTTTGCCAGGAACTTTCTTCTTCCAGTTCTTTGCCAGCCTGGCCCCATTAAGCCTCAGCTCAAACATACTGGCCTTCCCTGACCACCTACCTGAGGAATTTCTATACACTTCCATTCCTACAGCAAAACTTATTTTCAATCCTATCACCCTGTTTTTTTGTTTGGTTTTTGTTTCTCCAGAGAAGCCCTTAAAACAACTATAATTATCTAGTTAACTAATTTGTCCTTGTTATAGGATATTTCCTCATGAGATCACGAGTGTCATGCTCCATTGTCCACTGCAGTCATTTCAGGGCTGGGGATAGTGCCTGGACATTTGGAACCTCATTAAGTGAATAAATGAATAAATGACCAGTGAACTCTTACTCTAATCCAGAGCTGTTTGTTCTAAAATTTCTTCTTATATGAACTTTTGATACACGGTAGCACTACATACAGGCATTAAAGAATCCCTGCCTTTACTAAACCTCTGGACATTGGGTCTCTCCATCACATCTAACAGTAATAGCCTAAATCACCCCCAGGAAAGACCTAGAACTTTCATTCTCAATCAAATTCAGCATATGCTTCCAATGCCTGCTGAAGTCATTCTGACAAAACACTGTCCAGGAAAATTTGCATTTCCAGTTGCCTACTGGAGATTTCCATCTAAATGCGCTGTATTCACTTCAAATTCAAATATCCAACAGATTTGTCCTTCCACTCCCTCCTAAGAGCTGCAACTCCTGCATTCCATTCTCAGAGAAATAACTCCATCTATAACAGCGTCAGTAGGAAAGTCAGCCTTCCCTCGTGGCATAAATCCAGTCGGTTACATACTCTCTGAACATCTTGGGCATTTCCCCCTCTCCTCCTCCTCCCCACTTTTTTAAAGGAATGATGCAGGAAGGAATGAAGGAAAGCAGGCAGGCAAAGAGAAAGCACAAACACTATTTTATTTAGTTGTTCATCTTAGTTGTTTCCCTGGCCCTGGGTCTTGAATCCGACACCTTGGGATGCAGACGGACTGCGCCCATTTAACCCGTTAAACCGCCAGGGCGCGCTCCCTCTCCTATTAACCGCACTGCCGCGGACTTTACCCAGTCTTGATAACTGACAGGTTAATTCATCTGTCCCCAGGGCCTCGGTGAGGACCTTAGGAGTCCTCTCTGCGCACCCATCCTGACTCACATCTTGAAAACACGCTGACCCCGGCCCGGCTCTCCGGCTCTCCGGCTCTCCTCTCCTTACCTTGGCTGGGTTGGTCAAGACCTCCTTCATGTACTCAGCCACAGTGATGGGACCAGTAGACTTGATTTTGTATATAAGATGCCGAAACATCGGAGTCACCGGGTTTTCTGCCGGCTCTTTCCCGGAGCTGAAGAATCTCCCCCTCCAAAAACAGGGAATGGCTGCAAAAACACACATTAATCCGGTCCCATTAAAAAATAAAAAAAAAAAAATTTCAGGATTTCAAAACAGCTTCCTTTAACCGTTCATCCCGCCCGCAGCCAGGGAAGTGGACTCTAGCCCGTCGCACCCAAAGGAGACGCACTTTGCCCACGACCCCACAGCCATCTCGGGTCTCAGTCCCAGAGCAAGTTCCCAGGGCACGCGGAACTGCACGAGACACTTACCCGCGCGGGCCGCGGCGCTCAGCGACCCCGCGCCAGCCCTCGCGAGGACTGTCATGTTTAACTTCTGAGCTCTCACGCCTCCCGCAGCGGGGAACTGCAGCCATTTCCGGAATAGGATCCGCCCCTTCCGGAAATACGTCACTGGGCCAAGCGGAAGATTGGTGTGGTCCCTGCGCATGTTTGTTAGTTATGGCGGCTTCCAAGAAACCTCTGGAGTTTCACGCCAAGCAGCCCTGGCGCCCAGAGGAGGAGGTAGAAGATCCAGACGAGGAGGAGGATGATGAAGCCGGCAATGGGTTCTCCCTGGAGGACGTATTACAGCTCGGTGGCACCAAGGTAATGGCCTTGGACTTGTGGTGCAGTGGGACCGCCGCGGGGACTGGTGCCGCGCGTGGCTGCCTCCACCTCCCCTGTTGAGGAGTGGGAGGGTGTCCTGGACCCAGATCCCGCTTTAGAATGTGCTCTTCCCACATTTCCTCTTTTCCACTGCTCTTTACAATTTTTTTCAATTATTTTTAATGTTTATAAAATCAGGATATGGAAATTAAGTAGACTTAATTTCAATGCTGTAATGACAAGGAACAAATCAAACCAGTCTTTATAAAGAAGTCGTTTAGAATCGCACGTTTTTATTCAGTGCCTTCCTTAGGCTGTAGGTAGTCCTCTCATTTTATTGACATATAACGGGAACGGGCACGCCATCAGGTCGGAGAGGACTTTATTTATTTATTTATTTATTTATTTATTTATTTATTTGGTCCTCACCTGGTGTCATTAGTGTTTTGAACTTAAGTGGTTTTGCAATTTTAATTTCTCTTCTCACATAATATTGGTACCTGTTCATACCTACTCACTGGAGAAGCCCTCTTCTTTCTTGGAATTTACATGCTAACTAAGGGAAAGAACTAACCAAACTTTGTAATATATTGTGCCTCAGACGCTGAGTCGTGCTACCGAGGAAAATTACGCAGTTAAGGACAAAGAGTGGGAGAGGGTGTTAGAATTTTAAATGAGGTTTTCTGGGAGCCCGTTATTGATGTTTTGAGCAGAAACTTGAAAGATAGGAATGAGCCATGTTACTCCCCTACCAACAAAAATATGCAGCTGTGGCAGAGTGAGGTAAGGGGAGAAAGTAGTTAAAAATGAGATCAAAGAGGTAAGAGTAGGATTTTTCTCCGAATTTCATGTGAAAACATTGGAGGATTTGGAGCAAATACATGACAATTTTTTTTTTTTTTTAATAAATACTGTTTTAAGTCTAGTCTTTAGTGGGAGGGTAGAAGCAGGAGAAATGCAACTTAAAGGGTAGATTCACAGTTTGCACTGTAATTTTTGAATAGGTAATATGCACCACGCTAAAAATAAATAGATTTTCAACAAAATAATATATACTGAAAAAGAATATTTTTCACACTGGTCTCCAACTCTGCTGTTTCCCTTCCATGAAGCAGTCATTTTGTATGTGTCTTTTATAGATTGAAAGTAAATATACTGTTCTTTGTATGTGTCTTACACAAAAAATACCATACTATATATTTTTTTCCCACTATGTCTTAGAGATCTTTCCATAGCAATACATAAAATTCTATCACATTTTTTATGCTGGCATACATCATTGTGTGTTTTATTTTAATCTCACCATTTATTAATTTATTATTTGTATATTTAATAGTCATACTATACATTTTGGGATGTTAAAATTTTCAGTCTTTTGCTAATTTAAATAATACTTTATTAAATAGCCTTGAATATATATTGTTTCCATATTTGTAATCAGATGCGTAAGCCAAATTAGTAGAAATAAAACTGCTGAGTTCAAGGGTGTGTGTTCTTGCATTTTGATTGAAGACGGCTAGTTGCCTTCCATAAAGATTGTGCCAGTCTGTACTCCTCACCTGTACTGTTTTCCTGTAGGAAAATAGCTTTCCTCACCAGCACCCCCCCAGCAATACCTGTCATAATTTTCTTTTTGCTCATTTCCTTAAAAATGAATGTATCGTGGTTATAATTGGGTTTTCTCTTAAGTGTGAATGAAATTAAGCATCTTTTCATACTTTTTGAGATCAGTTTTTTTTTAACTCCTGTGAACCATTTGTTTATATCCTTTCTGTTGGGTTTCTTAACTGATATATAGGAGCTTTATAGTAATTATTAAGGCTGATTACACTAATATATACTGTCAGTATTTTTCTTCGAGCTTATGGTTTTTTGATTTTTATACGTTTTTTGTTGTGTGAGAGAATGATCACTTTTTACCTGTCCTTTCCTTTATGAGGCAGAGTTTTATGTCAGATTTGGAAAGGTTTTCCCTACTCTAAAATTGTTTTTCTTTTTCTTTTTAAATTAAGGTTGTGCTTTCTCCTATTATTTTATAGTTTTATTTTTCACATTTAAGTGTTTGTGTCCATCAAGTCTTTATTTAGGTATAGGATAGGATCCCAGGCAGTACCATGATAATTCAGTTTAATTGATTTCAAAGATATGTATTTCACATTAACTTTTGTATTATATTAAACTCAATATATAATATAAATACATATTATATTTGAGTTAAACTTGAATTTGCAGTTTATTTTTTAACTTTTCTGTGTTTTTATGCAGCAAGATTATCTTATGCTGGCTGCATTGGATGAGAATGAGGAAGTGGTAGATGGAGGCAAGAAAGGAGCAATTGATGACCTTCAGCAGGGTGAATTGGAAGCATTTATTCAAAATCTTAGTTTGCCCAAGTATGGAAAAGCTTTCTTAATTGAAGAAGATGAACCAGTTAAAAAAGAAGACACCAGCAAAAAAGAAACTAAAGTAGATAATAAAAAGCAAAATGTGCCAGAAAGTGAGGAGACATCAAAAAGTAAAGTGAAAAATAAGAAGAGATCAGAACTAAATTCTGTTGAGAGCAGCAGTACCATATCAAAAGTAAAGAAAAACAAACAGCAGGACATCTTTGAATTTTTTGAGAGACAGACATTGTTACTCAAGCCTGGAGGCAAATGGTATGATCTGGAATATAGCAGTGAATATTCTTTGGAAACCCAGCAACGGGATGTTGTGTCTAAATACAAAACCTTGGCTCAGAAGTTGTATGAGCGTGAAATCGACTTATTCAAAAATAAGACAAATAATCAAAAGGGAGCCTCTTCAACATGGATGAAGGCAATTGTGTCATCAGGGACACTAGGGGACAGGATGGCAGCCATGATTCTTCTTATTCAGGATGATGCTGTCCACACACTCCAGTTTGTAGAAACTCTCCTGAACCTTGTTAAAAAGAAGGGCAGCAAACAGCAGTGCCTCGTGGCATTGGACACCTTCAAAGAACTACTCATCACGGACCTTTTGCCGGACAGTCGGAAGCTGCGGGTGTTTAGCCAGCATCCTTTCAACAAATTAGAGCAGTTGTCCAGTGGCAACAGAGACTCAAGAGATAGGAGGCTGATCCTGTGGTATTTTGAACACCAGCTGAAACACTTCATGGCCGAATTTGTGCAGGTCTTAGAAGCGTTAAGTCATGATTCATTAGCAGCCACCAAAACTCGAGCCCTGGCCGTGGCTCATGAGCTGCTATGCAGCAAACCTGAGGAAGAAAAGGCTCTTCTTGTGCAGGTGGTGAATAAGCTGGGAGATCCTCTGAACAGAATAGCCACCAAAGCCTCCCATCTGTTAGAGACACTGCTTTGCAAACATCCCAATATGAAAGGAGTTGTGTGTAGTGAAGTTGAAAGGCTACTCTTTCGCTCAAACATCAGCCCCAAAGCTCAGTATTATGCAATTTGTTTTTTAAATCAATTGGTCCTTTCCCATGAGGAAAGCGAATTGGCTAGCAAGTTAATAACTCTTTATTTTTGTTTTTTCCGGACTTGTATCAAGAAAAAAGACATTGAATCTAAAATGCTTAGCGCCCTTTTAACGGGAGTGAATAGGGCCTATCCCTACGCGCAGACTGGCGATGACAAAGTGAGGGAGCAGGTCGACACGCTGTTTAAAGTGTTGCATGCTGTAAATTTTAACACCAGTGTGCAGGCTTTAATGTTGCTTTTCCAAGTAATGAATTCTCAGCAGACAATATCAAATCGGTATTATGCAGCTTTATATAGGTAAGTACAGAGAACTATGTTACATGCTTTGAATTCAGTGTTTGTTTTTTGCTTTTGTTTCGTTTTTTGTTGTTGTTTTTGTTGTTTTTGTTTTTGTTTTTAAGAAAAAGAAAGGCAAGCAACAGGCAGGAGGTAAGAAAGAGGAGAAAGTATCTTTTAGTTCTTTTCAGCCCCTCTTGAACCTGGGTCCTTGGGCTCTGTGTGCATGGGCTTAACCCCTGAGCCCCCGGAGTGTGCCATGTTGTATTTTATTTTAATATTCTTATTTTAGAAGTTGCTATAGTACAGGAAAGTATTCCCTTCCCCACCCCTCCCCTAAACACCTATATTCTAGCACCTGATAATTCAAAATTAACATAGTGCTGTATTTGTTTTAAATCCTTTTGGATTTTACAGAAATACAACTGCAGATAGAATTGAATCTCCTACTCCCACCCCCATCCTTATTCCTCTATTTCTTGTCCCTCACACATGTATTAATTCTTTTAACAACAACCTTTTGAGTGCCAGCCATACGCTGGACGCTGTTCCAGGTGCTCAGGATGTAGCACAGTGAACACATTTTCTAGCCCTAGAAGGGCTACGCTTACCGAGGAGAACAAGGTTGTTAGGGAGGAATGGGGTTTGCAGCTTTAGAATTTTTTTAACATTGGGATGAAGATTTTGTTTATTTTATAACTATCCTGCCTGCAACTTACCCATTGAAGGATAGTATTTTGAATGGTGTGGAAACACTTTAGAACTGTTCAAGTACACCAGGTGATGTATTTTCTTCCAGTTCATCTTTGTAAGTGTACGTATATACCTGTGAGAAATGTAGTAGAGTGGTTAATAGCCTGGATTTAAGCGACATTGCCTGGATTTGAATCCCAGCCATTAGTTCTTGTGTAACTTTGGACAGATACTTAATCTTCATTAAAACCCAGTTGGTAAACATGATTGATCCCATTTTACTGTGCCTCACTTTCGTCTATAAAATGGAGAGAAAAACAACTATCCTGTAGGGTTGCTATGAAGATTTCCTAATGTGATACAGCCAGAAAATGATAGAACTAGGACTTCAATAAGATTCATGAGTTAATGTATGTTAACCCATGTAAGCTTCCTGTGTATGTCAGATGCTTACCAGTACCTGACAGTTAAGTGCTCTGTTTGCTGCTGTCATTATTAACGTTGATCATACGTGTATCTTTAATCCTCTGAGGAGCATGCTAGTGTGAGTAATTTGTGCATGGTGCATGGTTATACAGATATGACAAGGCCGTGTAAGGTAGCTTTGGATTTCATGACACAGAATACACTAAAAACAATCTCAAAGCTCTTTTCATAACTCTTCAAGAGTCTACAATTTTTTTAAGTATAAATGTGTAACATTTTTTAGTTTAGAATGATTTTCAAGAGTTCCAAAAAGTTTGGGAGTTTTGGGTTAAGTTTTGAGATTTATGAGAATTTCTGATCTTTAGAAGAGTTTGGTATTTATTAGAAAACATTTTTCTAATATCCATTTAAAATCTCAGCATTTGACAAAACAGGCTAACATCTATGAGAAGTACATTCCTGAATTCTTTAAATTAATTGTTTGCCAACACCTCTCACAGATGGATTTCTTGAAAGGGCTTTTAAACTTTCTTAAGTACTTACTTGCTCTTTGTCTTATCAAGAATCCTTTAAATTAAAATTTTGGAATATTAGTTGAGGAATAAAGGAAATGAAGTGATTTGGTTTATAAAAATGATTTATCAAAAATTATAGGAGTGCGTTTTCTGTCAAATGGTGGAGATCCAGTTATATAAATTCCTCTCAAATGTTTCTATTTATGGATGCTGGAATTTGTGACTAGAAGTAAGTTGAAAATGGATGAAGATAGTGAAAAATTTGAATATGAAGACAAAATTGAATAACAAAGCTTAAATAATACAGAATATTTGAGAATATCACCAGAAGTTATTAGCATTATGGAAGTAGCAAATGGGGAAAATTGGGTATAAAGACCAATATGAAAATACTTCACAAGCTTAAGTGTTTTGATTTCTAGTATTAGTGGAGAAAAGTTAAAGGAAGTGCTTAGAAGAAAAGAATTAGCGATACCTGAACTAGCTAAAGGATTATGTTAGCTCTGGTTGTGCTGTTTTCTGGAGGTCCAGACCAGCGGGGGCATCTCTAGAATTCAGCATCCTGAGTAGAGGTTATTTATTTGTCGTAGGAGATAATAGTTGAGCAGCCTGCAGAAGGGATACTTGGCGGAGAAGACATAACAACTATATGAAGAGGTTTAAATATCTTAAAAACTGTCACCTAAAAGTATAGTTAGGTTATTCTATTGTGGGATTTTGTTCTAAGGTGTAACTGGAAAAAGTTACATATTTTAAAGTGTCCAGTGTGATGATTTTATGTGTGTGCATTTAAAGGGTGCCCTTCACCGTATATATTTTCCTTTTTTTTTTTTTTGGTGGTAAGAATGTTTAAGATCTACTCAGCAAATTTCACGTACATAGTACAGTGTTACTAACTTTTATCACCATTCTACATAGTAGATCCTCAGAACTTAATTATCTTTGATCTGAAAGTTTGTGCCCTTTGACTAACTTCTCCCCATTTTCCCCACTCCTGCCCCTGGCAACTACCAACTAACATTCACATCGTTACTCAACTATCAACAGATATTTACATTGTTTTTAATACTTTTGACTATTATAATAAATGCGATGAACATAGGGGTGTAGATAACTCTTAGAGACACTGATTTTGTTTCTTTTGTCTGTATACCCAGAAGTGGAATTACTGGATCATATGGTAGTTTTAACATTTTTTTTTTCTTTTTTAAGAGGAAGGAAGCTAGCAGGAAGGAAGAGAAGAGGAAGCAGCATTCATCTATCCATTTGTTTTTTACTATTGGTTGTTCACCCTGGTCCCAGACTGAAACCCAGTCCTTGGGCTTTTATATGTACTACGCCATCCTGAGCCTCAGAACCAGCCACTCATCCACCAGGGCACACCCTCTAATTTTTTGAGGAACTTTCATACTGTTTTTCATAATGACTGTTCCAGTTTACATTCCTTCCAACAATGCATAAGGGTTCTCATTTCTTCACATCCTCACCAGTGTTTGTTATTTTTTTGTTCATAGTCATCCTACAGGTGTGAGTTGATACCTGATTGTGACCTTAATTTGTATTTCCCTGACTAGTGATGTTGAGCACCTTTTTATGTACCTTTGACCAGCTGTGTATTTTCTTTAGAAAAAATGTAGGCCTTTTACGCATTTTTAATTGGATTATTTGGTTTTGAGTTGTATGATTTAATTTTTTATGTTAGCCATTTGCAAATATCTTCTCCCGTCCTTGCTTTTTCATTTTTTGTTTCCTTTACTGTGCAGAAGCTTTTTAGTTCGATACAGTCCACTTGTTTATTTTTGCTTTTGTCCCTTTTGTTTTGGTTATTGTGTGTTGCTGCAGAGGGCAGTAGCAGAATTAATGGTTGGAAATTACAAAGAAGCCCATTTCTACTGTGGGAAAATAAGGAATTTTTCTGACAAGATGAGTTGTCTGAAAGTGGATTGAATTCCTAGAGAAAGTGAGCCACCCACAATTATTAGAGATATTGTACACTTACCATGGAAATTCATTTATTCATTCAGCAGATATTGAGCACTTTCTATGCGAGGCACTGGGATTACAGCAGTGAATAACAAAGGCATGATCTTTTCTATTGAACTTGGAGAGAAAAAGAGAGAAAGGCAGGGGGCAGTATGTTAAACTATGAAGAACATGGACACCATACTGACACAGAGAACAGCAGAGGACCCTACTTTAGATACTGTGGCCTACAGATAGTGGGATAAAGTCTCTCTCTTGTGTTTTTCTTGTCTTTTATCTTTTCGTCTGGTACAATCTTTTTGTTCTGGTATTGAGTCCCCTTTTACCTCTTAGGGCAGAAATGGTCTCTTCTAAACTTAACAGGAAAGTTATTCCTAATTAAGATTGAGTTAGTAGTTGCCTCTACATGTGGCTGTTAGTTGTAGAGATGTTTTATGAATAACCACTTGATCTTTTGTTTTACAGGAAGATGTTGGATCCAGGGTTGATGTCATGTTCTAAACAAGCTATGTTTCTTAACCTTGTCTACAAATCTCTGAAAGCGGATATCGTGTTGCGCAGGGTGAAAGCTTTTGTGAAAAGGTTGCTTCAGGTCACTTGTGAACAGATGCCACCATTCATATGTGGAGCTTTATATCTTCTCTCTGAGATCCTTAAAGCAAAACCAGCTTTAAGAAGTCAACTAGATGACCAGCCGGTGTGTTTTACAACTGTTTTTAAATTGAGTGGATTCTGGAATGCATAGTTCTTTTGTATTGTCTTTCTTTGCTTCAATGGCAGTAACTTACTTAGTTCTCTGGAGCATGTAAGAGTGTGAGTCCTGGATTTTAGTCCCAGATGTACAGTTCACTAGGCAGACATGTTCCTTCACCCCCATTACTCCTAATAAGCTGCACTATACTAAACTTCAATTATATGAACTAGTTATGGAAGATTATAAAGCTAGTAGATCTTTTAAGCCTTTTTCCTCAGTATTATTATGGATGTAATAATAGCACCTGGCATGTGAAATTATTTATACCATCAAATTTATTTGAAGGCTGAATTTTTTTTCTTGGAATAATGTCCCAAAGTCTCAGGAACTCCTGGCTCAAAACTTAACTGTTATATTAAGAAACAAGGATTTGGTGTCTCTTTCTAAATTTTGTTGCTGAAACTTTCGTGTTTCACCAGAATTGCAATAAGTGCATCGTCTCCAAAACTACATCATATAAAGTACTTATTCAGGTAATTCCAGTTGATTAACCCAGATTCATTAAACCATTTTTAGGAGTCTGATGATGAAAATTTCATTGATATTGAAGATGATGAAGGCATAGAAAAATTTACTGATGCAGATAAAGAAGCAGATACAGAGAAAAATGTTGAGACAGAAGAAACTGTATCTGAAAGTTCTACAGAAAACAAAAAAACGGAGTCTGCTTCTTGGGTGCACTTTGATAATTTGAGAGGTGAATTTTATTAATTCTTTATTCTCTTGAGCTTAAATCAGGAAATGGTTTGTCCTTAGATCTTAAATTAATACTACAATTTTAGAAATCCTGTGTATTGCTTGCTTTAAGGTGGGAGTGCTCAAACCAGATATAGTAAATGCCTTATATATAAAATTTTAATATAGTGAATTATTTATTAATAATACAAATGAGAAACAGTTTTTTAAAAATTTAAGTCTTAAAAAGTAAAGCAATTATCTTTTGGAGGTGTGAAGATTAGTGAGGAAACTATAATCAGATGCATAATATATATCATTTCTTTGAGCTATAAATGTATTAAAACTTATTTCTTTGAGCCAGCTTTAGTTTCTTGGCCTTTATCTGTACATATTCTACCTAAAAAATGGAACATATATGTAGATATCAAATGTGTGTACAAAAAAAGTTGTTTTATTAACAAAAGTATTTGGTTAAATATCATAAATTTTGTGGAACTTTTGGTTCTTTAGTCTGAGCATCATATTCACTATCGTTTCTTAAAGTAATATTTTAGAATTAAAAACGTTCTATGAGATAACCTTTAAGTTTCCATACAAACACAAACAGGATTAGTCTACTAATATTAAAACCAAAAGAAGTCTTAGAAATGCAACCTCTTGTTTTGAGACTGTAAAGAAAAGAACTCTGTAGCATTGAGGAAGAAACATGTTGGACCCACGTCTTAAAACTTTCTGTAGAACACTTGCTCACACTCTCTCATTTCTGCAAACTTCACTTTGCCTGTGAAATATCAAAGAGAAGGTTTTTAAGTGCACCATCAATTGCCCAGAAGTTAAACTGAGAATAATCCTTCTGAAGGATGCAAGCAAGTACATTGTGGGGTGACAGTTATGTGTGTTCTGAAAGTTATTTTATTTTAAAATTTTAATCCTGCCTTTCTGAAAACATAAAGAAGATAATCCAAAACCTGTTCCAAGTGAGAACTATTTCTCAGCATAATTTAATGATGTACTTAGGGAACTCATTTTAAAAAACTTCAGACCTATTTAGTCTTGAGGTTACTTACTGTTTAACATTTGTGACCAAATTGAGCCAGAAATAGATACCTTTTGCTGCTATTTGAAAAAGTAAAATTTGAAGGGAAGCTTTTAGCAGTTGGGATAACACAGTGCCTGGCTTCTTTCATAGCAAATGCTATCTTCTACAGTCAAGGCTTGAAGGAGTTGAACTTTTTAATCTAGGTAGAATGCCCGGCTAAAATAATTGAAAAGTAGATTTATCAGTAACACCTATACTAGTCTAGTGGCTGTTCTAGTGAGTTCATGAGCTAGGAATAAAACTTTTGAGAAATAGTGGATTTTTTTATTCTCAGGTGGCAAACAGTCAAAAACTTACGATCCATTCAGTAGAAATCCTTTGTTCTGTGGAGCTGAAAATACAAGTCTTTGGGAACTCAAAAAGGTAAAATAATTTCAAATTGTCTTTATTTGTGCTATATATGTGTCTTCATAGATTATCTCTCTCTGCGTCCCGCCGCAGCCCGACCCTGGGTCTCAAACGCGGGCTTGGTCTGTACACGGCCTGCACCACAGCTTCCTGAGCACGAGGGCGCGCCTGTCCTCATGGATTTGCTACCTTGGGTTTCCATTTTTCGTGCAAATGATCAATATGGCAACTTAGTTATTTAGAGACTAGTTAATAGTCATAAGAAAGAAATCTGAATTGTCATAACTAAGAAATTTGAAGTATCGCATAGCTGTAATGCTTTATGACCCATATTTCTGTTGTTTCCAGTAAACACTAAATTTCTACATATATATCTTTTTGCATTCACATGTAAAAAACCTCAAGGAATGTGCATGCAAAATAAGGATGGCTGTAAACTTTGGTTTTTGTAGATAAATTATTATATATTAACAGATCTATAAAAATTGGAACATTTTGCTTTATGCATTAGCTATCCATGAAAAGTTTTGTGATGGCAGATTTTCTTTTTTTAAACAGTCACTTTTTAAATGTTTCATTTTTAACAAGTTTTCCGTGGTTTCTTTTATAAAGTAAATCCGTGTCTTCCTATACAGCAGTTTTCAAACTGGGCACAGGCTCCTGGGGGCCCCTAATCCCTTTTCAGTGATTCTGCAAGGTCTCAGCTACTTTCATAGTGACACTACTTGTCATTTGCCTTGTTCCTGTGTTGAAAGTGGCACTGACAGTATTAGAGAAATGCTGGAGAAATCTTTTAGTTGCCTTAGCACAAATAAGACAGTAGCCATTATATTTTTCACTGCCACATACTGGCCATCAGAACAAAATAAATCAAAAGCCAGTATTCTGTAAGAATCATAAAGCAGGAAAAATTAATGAGTTTATCATCTTGGTTCTAATGAACAGGTCTTTTTAATATTTTGTGTACAATGCATAATACACTTCTGCCGCATATGTAAGTATAAAGTGATATCTCGAGGGAAGGTGCTGTGTAGTTGTCGAAAACTCTTCTGACTGCTCTTTTTCCATTGCACACTGCCCAGCACTGATTATTCAGACTTGGGTGTTCGGGAATTTTGGGAAGCATTTTCTTGAAAATGAGTGAAATGAACCTGTGGCTTCAAGCAGACACTGAACTATTTTATGTCAGTGTTAAAATGCAAGCTTTCAAGCAAAAGTGCAAATTTTAGAAATGTTATAACCACTTGAGCTTAACATTCATATTGAAAAAAGACCTATTGAATTTGGTAGTGATACTAAGCAATACTTTTTGGTTTTTGTTTGTTTAAATGAAAGATGTAGCCAGGAATGAAGGTGAGTAGGCAGGCAGGCAGGAAGTGAGAGGAGGAAGAAGCATTTAATTTTATTTTTATTGAGTTGTTCACAGTGGTTATTTCCCCCGGGACTCAGCCCCAGGGGTATGTGGCCTGTGCTCCTTTGGAGGCAATTGACCTAACTGCTACTCTTACCAGGGTGCACGATAAACAATATGCTTTGTTTTGTTTGTTCCTTTTAAGGAAAGGTGCAGGCAGGAATGAGGGTGAGCAGAGACAGGCAGGCAGGAAGAGAGGAGGAGGAGTATTTTTATTTATTTTATTTAGTTGTTCATCTTAGGTGGTTCCCATCAGTCCTGGGACACAAACTTGAGACCTTGGAATGTATGTGGACTGTGGCCAACATTTGGAAGAACCTGAACTGATGTTTTCAAAATACCCAGCACACAGTGTTACAAAGTTCTGCTTGGATAAAAAAGATTCATGTAAAGTAGACCAGTTAATTGTAAGTGGCAGTTCCAAAAGCTGATCAATATGGTTTCAGAATCCACATCTCAACTAATCTTTTGGTTTAGGTATAGTATCAAAGAAGAAAATCCATACTTAATATGAAAGGAGATTTAAAAATTCTCCTTTTTCTAACTATTTATCTGTGATGCCAGATTTTCTTCAAATATTTAAAATAACAAGGATTACGAAGTAGAAGAAGCTAGTGTTTTCTATTAAGCCAGACAAAACTGTAAAACAATGCTACTTTTCTCACTAATGTCCTGAAAAATAATTTTAAAACAATACTTTGCTTATATTAACATGTAATTGATTTATTATTTCAATATTTTCTGTTGCATTTTCTAGTAAGGTGTAAATATCAATAAGATGTAACCCACTTAAGACTACTTTTGAGTGCATTGATTTTTAAGTGTAGAAAACATTTCTGAGATCAAAATTGTGAAAATCACTTCTAATGGGTTAGCTTTCTAATTCTTTGTATTTTCTTAAACAGTCTTATAATTGTAAAAATTACCTTTTTCTTTTTAGCTCTCCGAGCATTTTCATCCTTCTGTGGCCCTTTTTGCAAAGACTATCCTTGAGGTAAGTAATCTAGTGTTAGGTACTCAATAAAATCATACCATGTTTTCTCAATCTTACAGATTCATAAACATTTTTTCTGTTCTTGTAAAGAATCAGTTTAATACAGAGCAGCATATAGTTCTTCCCATTATGAGATAAATGGAACTAAGGGACATTAGAAAACCACAACAGTGATTTATTACATTCTTCTGGAGAAAGATTACCCTTTCTCTTTGCCATTTATTTTGTTTGCCACTTCAGTGTTTGGTTCTTGGTTAATAGTTAGAAGACCTACAGTGTTCTTATTATTTACCTATTCATAAAATCAGCAGTGTATCATAGAATATATGTATGTTTATGTGTGTTCAGTTTTTTCAAATAATAATGTGCATCGAAGAACATTTGAAGGGTTATTTATCGCACATTTGTGCCTTTGATACAATGTCATAGAAGCTTATGTTTTCCTTTTTTTCTTATTTGGATGTAAATTAGTATTTTGAGTTAAGCTCTTAAAATCCCTTTCACCTTTCAGGGAAATTATATTCAGTATTCAGGGGACCCACTGCAAGACTTCACACTAATGAGATTCTTGGATCGATTTGTATACCGAAATCCAAAGCCACATAAAGGCAAAGGTATGCTTCTATATAATGAATTATTTGATTTTCACTATTGCTATTTAATAAATAACATGAACCATTAGCTTAGGTTTTACATAACACTGTTTTGATTTTTACATTTTAGGAAACACAGAGAGTATTGTGATGCAGCCAAAAAGAAAACATTTTATGAAGGATATTCGTAGTATTCCTGGTAAGTGTAAAGCATGAACACTTGAAACTGATGAGATATACAAATCCGTAATAAATGGTGTTATTCTTTGCTCCACTTTATCTGAATAAAACCTAATACCAAAGATATAGCTCTCTTTCGTTCCCAAGAATATGTTCTTCCTCAAGTCTACTCTGTCTGACTGGACTCCTATTTAACTTTATTACAGAAAATTCCAAACATACCTAAAATAAATAAATTGTAAAAAACTCCCCTTTAGTCATGATCCAGCTTTGTTTTGAGCTGCTATCATTCTTGTATCATCTATGGCTCTATCAGGAACATCCCTCTCTCCCTTCCTATCATTCAGATAGACTTAAAGCTCTCTGAAATGGGTTTAGCAGAAAATCCACAACGTGTCTTACCACAGAGTATAATTTTCAACTTAAGTTGATAACCTTCTGCTTCAGCGGGTATATGGGACCCAACTTGTAGGTCTGATTCTGTGGGGGGTTTTTCATTCAGAGCAGACATCTCTGCATTCCAACTCCTTTTTGTTTAGAGACTAGGGTTAAGTTATACCTTATAAATCATTCCATTTCCAACAAACTTATTTCATAATAAAATGTAAAAGGAATTAGAAGCCAGATCCTCTTTAGTCAAAATATTTTTATTATAAAGGAAGAAAATTATTCTTACAATTCCTTGTTTTAATTTTTATCCACAATAGAATTGTGGATGATTCTATTGTTTACATTTATTTCCTGGTCCCAGAATGGTAGGCATTATTGTCTTTTTTCTGAGATGAAAATGGCAAGTTTAAAGTGATTAAGAGAATTCTTTCCATTTGTATTTCTTTTGGAAGTTGGATCCTGAAGTAATTGGAGGACCATGAAAGAGTTCTTTCACTGTGATGCTTTGATAGCTATGTACTGCCTACTTTTCAGTGGAAAAGTAGCTAACAGTTTCAAATGTTGGGTCTTCTCCACAGACTTTTCTAGATTGCCTTTTTTTTTAAGGAAAAGTTCAAATGGAAATGAAGTCAAGTTAGGCAGGCAGGAGGAGGAGGAAGCTATTTATTTGTTCATCCTGGTGGTTCTCCCCGAACCTGGGTCTCAAACCCAGGTTTAATGTGTGTGGGATACATGTGGACTGTGTCTGGTGGCCTTACGTACTTACCCACCAGGGCACACCTAGATTGTCCCTTTTACTATTCGGGTCCTTTTTCCACCTTCTTTATACTTTGAAACTTTAGAATTATATTTAGAATTGCTGTATGTAGTCTTACAAATTATTAGTCTTGAATAACTTTAAAAAATATTTTAATAAATTATAAATTTTTAATTTATTTTCCTAGTGAATAGTAAGGAGTTCCTTGCAAAAGAAGAAAGCCAGATACCAGTGGATGAAGTCTTTTTCTACAGGTAATGTCCTTGCAGTTTCATTTGCAGAACTGTTAAAATTTAAATTTTTTAATTCCAAAAAATGCTTTGTTAACAGGCGTATCTTGTAAAGGTCAGAGGATATGTCAGTATCCATGTTTAAGAAGAGAATTTATAAATCAGTCATTTCAAAATTCTTAAAGATATTTAGTGAAACTAAAATATTTAGGGGTTTTTTTAGTAATTTAGCATAAATTTCATGAATCTTGATTTGTGGAACTTAATCTCTTTTTTAATATAGCAATTTTCTTACAGGCTTTAAACCTGTATTACTCTAATACAATAATGATTCCATGTAAAGGAACTGTTATTTGATTATTAAGTTGGCTTGATTTAATTTACTTTTTAAAACATTTTGTGAAGAATTTTTAGGTTATGATTTTATCTGCAAATGCTAGGTTTCACTGTGCCATAAGATAAAAATAGGTCTGATTAAAATAGTGAGATTAGAGATCATTTTGAGCCACACTTTAGATATCCTAATACTTTTAAGTCAGTGTTAACCCTGAAGCCTGTTGTTGTGCCATTTATGATCAGTTTAAGTACTTTAATGAAGGACTAGTTTGTACAATGCTTAAATCTTTGAAATTAATTATGCCTCACATTCCAGTTTCCAACTATTTTGTTGAATTTAAAACAATTTTTCTCTAATACAGGTTTGGTCATTTATATCCAACTGAGTTAAGTTTTTATACTTGTTATCACTGATCATAGGTGCTTTGATTATAGTAAAATGGGCCCTTCGATAAAATTATCAGATATATAACATACGTTTTATTTTAGGTATTATAAAAAAGTTGCTGTTGTTAAAGAGAAACAGAAAAGGAATGATGATGAAGAAAGTATAGAAGACGTGGATGATGAGGAATTTGAAAAGATGATTGGTAATTTGTCTTTGTCAACTCTTCAGTTTGTAAAATCATCTGTTATTTGGTTATGGAACCATGTAATATTAGTAGTGGAAGTGGCCTTAGTTTTAAAAAATGATTTGGCTGAGAACATCATGCAAATCACAATGGAGGATTAAAAAATGTTTTGGTGACATATAGTAATTCACCTACATTTGTTTTACAAAAACGACTGTGCTTTAAGCAGTTTGTGGAGAAAAATAATTTTATATGAGTATATTCTTTTAGTTTTTATTTTTTTGAAGAGAGGATGGTTAAGTAGGAACGAAAGCAGGCAGGCAGGTGAAAAGAGAAGGAAGAAGCATTTTAATAAATTTTTTAATTTTGTTTTTTGTATACCCCAGTCCCAGGTCTGGATCTGGTTCTTTGGCTTTTCATGGTCCATGCAGTTCTTAAGGCCAAATCTCTTATAAAGAGAAATAATTTTTACTGTTCTAAACTTGCACTGTTGGTAGCAAGAGTCTGCCATTTGACCTATTTTAATAATCCAGAGCTAGAAAACTCGTTGAAACAGACTGAAACAAAAAAAAATGGAAGATTTAACATTTTTTTGCTTTTGTAGTGTAACTGCTAAAATAAGCTCTTAGTTGTAATAGTGGAAAAAAGGACTGAAGTTACTCTTTCCATAAGAACTGTAGAGAAAAACTCAAATAAATTGCAATCCATTTAGTTTAAGAGATCTTAAAGTCAGAGTATTCACAGGTTTATATAGATTAATAAAGCACCAGCAGTCGTCAGGTTTCTGTTATTTTGCTGTTTGTCATAGCAGCAGGATCACACTGTTGAATCACGTAGATGTCGACTTTGTTACTCTTATTTCACAGTTTGATATTCTTCTCCTGCAGATACATTTGAAGATGATAACTGTTTTACTTCCGGAAGGGATGACCTTGATTTTGCTGGGTAAAGTACACTGTTTTTCCCATCAGCATTTCCCAAATTGACCCTCAGAACAGTAGCCCACAGGACAGTGCTGGATAGGAGAAGGTACTGAAATCAACCTGGGAAATGGATACAGTACTTTCATCTTAGATCTTTATGATATACATTCATATATTAAAGTCTGAATGGTCTGTACCTTCCCTTTTAAATCTGTAATAGCCTAATAAATACGTTGGTAGTTAACAAGACACACTTTAGAAAACGACCTTCTCAGTTACAAGTTGGTTTGGTTTGTTTTTCAGTAACATGAAAAAGAAAACAAAAGGATCTAAAGATGTCCCTGAAGATGAAGAGTCAGAGGGTAGTGATGATGACCTTGATAACTTGGATGATGATGAAGTTTCTTTAGGAAGTATGAATGAAGAATTTACTGAAATGGATGAAGATGGAGGAACATTCATGGATGTGTTGGATGAAAGTGAAGGCATTCCAGGTAAGCGTTTTTTTTACATATAAGACAGGAACAAACCATATGTTCCTCAGTGGAGGGTTGTTTTCTGTTCAACATTTTTTAATATGGCCCCATATTTAAATATACAGATTGGCCAGAAATTTAAAGTGGACTCCCTCTCATTAGGAATTAAAGGCTTTTTTCTTAAAGCAGCTTTTCTATTATAATATAGCTAGAATGCCTGCATAGTACCTGTTGAGCTATTTTGTTGCCTTTCAAAATATTAGGATGGTAATTAGCAGTTTACAAATGTTAGTCAATATTCATCATTCATCACAAGCCCTTATATATGAAGAGGTAAGCATTTTATCTTTTTTTTTTTTTTTTTTTTTTTTTAAGGACAGGTAGAGGCAGGGATGCAGAGGAGTAGGCAGGCAGGAAGAGAGAAGAGGAAGAAGCATTTTACTTTTTCTTTAGTAATTCACACTGGTTTCCCCCAAGACTTAAACCCAGGGGTATGTGGCCTGCACTCCTTCAGAGGCTATTTCCCTAACTGCTACTCCACTGGGATGCACTTCAGAGCATTTTATCTCATTGTCACACACTAAACAACTAAAAGAACACCCAAAATTGTGTCCTTGTGTTGTCTAACTTTTCTTGTCCTTTCAATATCTTTAATATACATACACAAGCCCAACATCCTGCTAATTGTTCTGGGACCAGAGAAGTTTCTTCTTAGGTTTTTTTATTATTTGGTCTTATTAGTGAACCTATCTAGTATATTATACACTTGTGCAAAATATGGAACTGTACCATTAATAACTAGTCTTGATCTTACTTCAGCCTCAAAATCTATGCTGGTGGAATTATGACTCATATGGAATGGTAGTGTAGTGTCTTGCCACTGAACGAAATACTTCACCAATCTTACAGTAATATTTTCCAGTCCTACTGAGGTTTTGTTTTGTTTTGTTTTAGGATTTTTTCAAATTTTTTTTAAAGTGGCTTTTTTAATTAGAGGAGTGAAGCAGGCAGGAAGGAAAAGAGAGCAGAAAGAAGTATTTATTTAGTTTTTCATGTTGGTTGCTCTGCCCGCCTCCCCCAACCCTGGATCCTTGTACTTTACATGTCCTGTGCTAGAGCCACAGACTTAATGTCTGAGCCACCAGGTCACATCCCTATTTTTAAATTGCCTAATAGCAGTTTTTTTTGGTAACAGAACTTGATAAAGTCAGCACTAAAGGAAACAAGAGAAAAGGTGCAAATGATTTCGACTTTGCTGGATCCTTTCAAGGTAAGAAAGTACATTTAATCTGTGAACTAAGGAGTAGTGATCATTTTGAGATACAGACTCTTAAATTTGTTAGTGCAATTCAGTTTTGGGGTTTGGTTTTGTTTTGTTTTTTAAGAAACATGTTTTAATGGATAATGTGTCTTATGTACTTCTGGCTATGTGAAGTTATTTTCATATAACCTTCAATTGTTTTGTAAATTCCTTCCTCATATTTAAATATCTCCAGATCATCTTTCTATGTTTAAGCCATTCACTTAACATGCAAGCCCTGAATTTTCCTTAGACATCTATTGCCTTTTTCCTTTTTGTCCAACAACTTTTATACTTTGTCATTTGACCCTTTTAAACTTTTCATTTTCCTTTAAGATCTGCCATTGTGTTACGGTAGCAGAATTATTCTAATCTCAAAAATAACCTTCCATAATACAGAAGAAAAAAATACTTCTTTCTGCTAATTTGTTCTCTAGCATTTTATTAGGTTTTTTATTTAAATGTGGAAAGTACTATGTTATTCCTTAATTTTGTAGAACACTTATGCTTATAAAATTGTTATCAGCTCTTGCAAATACAGCTATCATAGTCCACTTAATAGATTGCTTTACCTGATGAATATTAAAATTATAAAATTATCATCCAGATTTTGTCTTCTACTGAGTGATATAAGATCACATTTTAACAGTAGCATATGCTGAAATATAAGGCCAAGTTTTCCTCAGAATCACCCTTCAGAAAAGAAATGATGCTTTACCTCACCTCCTCCTAGCCTATCATGTTAAAAGATGCTCTCTGGGTGACCTTATTTTGAATAATAAAGTACTATTTCAGAATATATTAGCATGAAAAGATCATAAATCTGGGTAATTTTGGCAGTAAAGGATATCTGACTCATGATTAGAACAAAAAAAGGCAAAGGAATTTCAAACAAATGTATTAATTAATCCTGGGGGGTTATCACCCCATATTTATAAGTGTTGGATATACTGACTGTTAAACAAACCTTAAGGCAACTTTAAGAAAGCAGTGCAGCAGAAGTGCTCCTAATCGAAGTTGATAGCTAGGCCCCTACAGGATAAAAGCCAGAACCTTACTAATGCTATATAAGTGGGCTTTTTTAGTTTAAGAAAAAATACTCATTGACAGCATTATTCCTAGTTCTTAAATAATGTAAAATATATTTCAAATTGATTTAAAAAATTAAGATGAAATGCTCTAGAAACTTTTAACAAAAGTGGCTCTGCTCTGTCCACACAGACTTGTATACAGCTATTCCTAACAGCATTATTCATAAAAATCAAAGAATGAGAACAACCCATTGACTGATAAGTGGATAAGCAAAATATGGTGTGTCCATATAATGCAATAATATCCCACAATAAAGGTACAAATACATGCTGTAATGTGGATGAGCCTCAAAAATGGTATGGTTAAGTGTCAGCTGGATACAGAAAATCATGTATCATGATCCTCCTTATATTAAATAGCAAAAAAGAAAAAAAAGGCAAAAATTTGGGGGGGGTAATTTTAGGAGGCTATGACTGTAAATACTCACCAGAAATCTTGGAGTTGATGGAAATGTGTTCTAAAATTGGATTGTGATGATATTTGAACAACTCTAAATTTACGAAAATGTATTGAGGTGTATGTATACTTAAAACAGCTGAATTTTATTCCTCAGTAAAGATGTTTGTTTTCTGTTTTTTTTTAAAAAAGGCTCTAATACGAGATTAGGCAGGTTAGCTCCTGGTAATGGAGCCTGCCTTGCCCCAAAACAGCCACTTCTAGAGATTCTTCACCAATACCTGTGATTTATGGGCCTAAAGAAAATTACACATCCTTGAAAATGTCATCTCCTGAGATGTCCCACAGGCAGACTATCTCCCTTCCTCCATAAACCTGCTTATTCAGCACAGCCCTGATTCATCCACCAGTCCCAAAGTAAAACTTCTGCCTACTTCTGGAGAGAAGTGCACAGGAGAGAAGGAAGAGAGGGTCCCAGTCAAGAAATGAAGAGCGGAACGGTGTTCTTATACCCAGCTCTTTGCCCTTAAAGACAGATATCAGAGACAGAAATACCTTAGTCTCCAGCAGATGTAATAACTTTCCAGCATCCTGAAGCTTAGTTACAAACAGGTTGAGACCTGGTTCCAGAATCAGAGAATGAAATCTAAGAGGTGGCAGGAAAGCAGCTGGCCAAAGAATACCAACTTTGTGACTCCTACAGAATGCCCTGGCAACTATCCCTACCATTAGGGGTGCCTAGTGAACATGCCTGGAGGCCCTCCAGTGTGGGGCAACCAGACCTGGTGCACTCCAGCCTGGAGTAACCAGAATTAGAACGATTAGTTCCACAATTAAAGAGAGGAGTCTCTGCAGGTCCATTTCCAGCCGTTCTCTCTGTGATGTGGATGCCACATTAAAAACTGCTAGGGAAATCCATAATTTAATATAGCATCCCACTAAGTACTTTAGTGCCCAGCAAATCCCAAATTGATTCCCAAATTATTCTGTGAACCTAGAAGCATGAAGAGCTTATTTTATTCAGTCTCGATTTTGAAGGAGCCATGCTACTTCCTTTTAGAGTTCTATATCTCTGCTTTTGATATCCTGCTTGTAATATACCTATTGTATCAATTTCAGGGGTGGGGTGGGATATAACCCGAGTCAGTCAGACTTTGATAACCTTGGCTGTTATGGACATGATAAAAGATGTCTCTACTTCAGATAACTAGATAAAACATTTGCTTGGATAGTTCTAGGATCTAGAATCCAGATTCTATTCCTATTCTAACCTGGAGAATAGGAACTATTTATATATATTTATAATGAAGGTCTATTCATATTTTCTGGGATTAGGAGGCCTTTACTTAACAGAAACTTAAATAATTAAGGTGAAGGGTTAAGCTTAATGTGCTTCACAACCTCTGCCCTTTTTGCTGCTTTACTCTGATGCTTAATTTGCTCATTATGCTGATATTTTTAGAAAGATATTTTTTGTATTTTGCCGCATTATAGTACCAGTTTGGTTTTTGGTTTATAAGTTTAAGTACAAGTAAAGGAAATACTTATCTTTTTTAAAAATGGCCTTAGTGTGCCAGAGACACTGATGTTCAAAAGTAAAAGGAATTTAAACTATTGTTTCTGAAAAGTGAAAAAGAATAAAAGCTTTTCTAGTTTGTATAGTTTTTAAATGTCTGAGTTAAAATTTAGTGAAAATTAAAATTAGGCGCTTACTATGTTATGTATTTTGCAGAGTTTATTCAGAATTACAGGCGGTGAGGGTTTGTTTTTTCTTATAAGGAGGACCACCTTGAGTAAAGTGAACTTCGTTAATAGCATGATAAACATACCTTCCATCGGTTTCTTAACAGTTAAAGAAGAAAACCTCTAACTTAATTATAATTCACATTTTGCCTTAACATATTCCAAAATTTTTCCATGTCAGCTTTGGAGTTTTAATCTTGCCTGATAATGTGAATTCAGGTAAACCTTGATCAGTAGTCAAATCTGGAAAGCAAAAGGACAATATTGTCATATGAATGGTTCTGTTAGGATGGTCACTTTCCAAAATATACTGTTCACTAAACTCTTATATTTTTGTCTTTAAATACCAGCTACCTATGGTGCTAGATGCAATTATTTTAATCTAAATTTTTTAACAAACCCATGCTGCTGTATATTTTTTAAAAATCATTAGATTTACAATTGAATAATCTAGGCTTACACTTTTTTTTTTAGGACCAAAAAAGAAAAAGAAAAAGAATATCAATGACTTTAACGACCCCAACCTATTTGTGTCTGCTGAAGAGGTAAGGCTAATGCACTGCTTTAAAAAGTTAGCTATTCAACACTATTTTAAAAGTTCTCTAATAAATGTATTCCCCTCCCTTTTTTTTAAGTTTGGTCACCTATTGGATGAAAATATTGGATCCAAGTTTGATAACATTGGCATGAATGCCATGGCTAACAAAGATAATGCAAGTGAGTACCTTTGATTTTGTACTGAGGTTTAAAATAGTCTAAACTTCTGAAGATGCAGGTATTTCTGGAGGACCTTTTACAGTAAGAATGAGTAAAATTATTTCTTATAACCTGAAAGGAATGGCTTTATCATCTCTTTATCTGGGCAACATGCAGGATTAAAGTATCTAGACTATAGTAAAAATCTAGTCTACGGATTTTCCTCTTCCTTCTTTTTAGGGAGGCAGGCTATTTTGGTACTGTGGATGCAGTAAATAATGTTGTAAGTGCTTTATTTATTTCTGATATTGATAGCTACTGGCTTCTATTTAAAGCATGTGTTCCTTTCTTGTTCTAGTCTTTTATTTGTAAAACAGTAATCTTTGATAACAAATACAGGAGAGCAACAAACAGGCAATAATTTACAAAAGTAGGGAGGAGATCAGGAGTTTGTTACTCAGTAGGATGGCCTATCAGCCTGGCAGCCAACATTCTGTAGTGCAGTATGCTAATCTTTCTTCTCCCTCCAAGGTCTCAAACAACTTAGATGGGAGGCTGAACGTGATGACTGGCTACACAACAGAGATGTGAAAAGTATGATCAAGAAAAAGAAAAATTTCAAAAACAAGAGACTGAAAACCATTCAAAAAACTAAAAAGCAGAGAAAAGGAATGATTTCTAAATAAATTATAAATTAAAATTCTACTTACTCCTAATTTTTGCTGTTCAACCATTTTTCTTGATCTTGTTGTCTTATTCCATACATTCCAGTCTGTTCAATAGATTTGTAATAAACTATAAATAAAAATAGCTGTCATTTATAAAAACATGTAAAATGTTAAAATTAAACTATGCTAAAAAAACTTTTCTCCCTTTTTGCTATATAGTAAAATGAAAAATAGGATACATATTTCATGTACAATTTCTGGTATCTCTGTTGACCATTGTAATGAACACTGGTAAGTGTATTTTATACCAAATACTGTGTATTTAACAGGTCATCTTTTTTAACTCCTAGCAGCAATCCTAAGAGGTGAGCATCATCTCTTGACAAAGAATGAAACAGCTCCAAGAAACCCTGAGATGGGTTTTAGTCTTAAGGTGTGGTTTGATTCCACCACCTCAGATTATGTCTCATTCCAAAACAGCGCTTAAGAACCCAGCAGCCCATAAACCACTCTCATCTAAGTAACTAGATGAGAATTTTCTCCATCTCAGAAGGAGCTAAAAGAGGGATAGATAGTTTTGCTGGAAATTGACATAAATCTTTCAGCTCTTAATTGGATCATAAATTACTTAATTTATAGGTTACCTAAAAAAGTTTTGTATTCTTAAATTAAGGAAAAATATACCTTCCAAGATGAAGGGAAATCTCTTGCTCATTGTTTGCCTGAAATCTGATGGAAAAAACAAAGCTTAAAATTAGGCATAATAAAAAACTCATAATATTAACATGGAGCTAGTATATTTAGTGCTAGTTTGGGAATCTATAAAATTGGAATCCTATACATTAGAAATTTGTGTAAGGTCCTTATAAGTAGCCTAACATCGTTTGGAGTTTGCTTTTTTAATTTGTACATGTTATAATTTATTTAGAAATGGGATTTTAAAGCAAATTTTCAGTGTTATAATTCTCTTATCAACTTTATGTGTTGTTTTTAAGGATGCCATTTTCCTTATAATGGAATTAGAAATGACTCCACACAATTTTTGAAGGTGGTATTACACTTTCTACTTGTAAGTAACGTCATTTCTTGTACACCCTTTAAAAGTATAGACTATCCGCCTGTGTCCTGGAATAGTATTCCAGTGAAGTACTTTGAGGAAGACAGGACAAGTTTCCAAGGTGGCCATTACCCAGGGCTATTATTCCCTGCACATTTAAAAAGCTGAGAAGAGCTCTAATATAAAATTTCCCTCCACTTCCTTCCCTTCACTAATAACCAGTCAATGGGAAAGTTTTCAGTGCTGTATTGGCACAGGAAGAATTCTAGCCTGAGAAAACTGGCTACCTTGACAATTCAGCTAAGCAGTACCTCTGTCTTTCTCAGTCAACACAAAGGTTTTGAGCAGGCTGAATTTTCTCCCTCTGCTGCCCCACTAACCCAGATCAAAACACTTGCTTTATGGCTCCATCAGTAAAACCCATGAGTGACATCTCTAATTTACAAATTAACCGCAGGGTAAAGTAAGTCTACAATAATATCTAGCTTCCTCCTTGTGTCCATAAAAACACCCAATAATTTAAAGACGTAATTTCTCTAAAAATGTCATCTACACCTAAAATGTATTAGCAAGTTGTGCAGCCCTCTAGAAAACATTATGATTACCTTGGTTTGTGTTCATCTTATTAAACAACAAATATGCTCCAAAAACTCCCAGAAGTTCAGCAATTAAAATTCCTTTAAAGATCCTCTTTGCCACCGGTTCCATAGTAGGGGCCATCCTGAGTTTAACAACAGATGAAGGTGAGTGAACACATTCCGACTTACTGTCACGTCTATAAAAATCACTCCATTCCCACAGTTTGATTATCTGTACAGGAATACAACTTCAAATTTACTGTATATTTATTTGTATTAGCATATTCCATTCCTAGTTTTCAATCTCCATGCTTAAGAGGCAAAATGAACAAAAGACATGAAGGAAAAAACAGGAAGAGAAAACTGAAGGCACTAAAAAGAATTCATGGCAGATTTTAAGTTAGGAATACAGAATAGTAGAAGATAGGTTAAATCTTTTTTAGCTGAACTAGGAATTAAGATCTAATGAGCAAAACAAGCAAAAGCTCTTTGTAATGTATAAGGTTATTCTATATAAATGGTGGTATATTTTTTATAGCTGGGGGTTTCATTCATATGAATATATATTAAGCCAAGTGTTATACATGGTTCAGGAATTGGGCCAGATACTGGGGACGCCACGCTGAACGCACGGATTCTTGTTTTTGGAGCGCTGCGTTTTCAAGCTAATTTCGTCACCTAAGAAGCTTGCTTAAATGTACATCCCTAGACCCCTACCTGAATTACCCAACCCGCCCCCATTCTAATTCAGCAGTCTAGGGTGGTCACCCCAATAATCTGTGCTTTAGCAGACAACTCCATGATTTTTATACCAAAGGCCCATAGGCCCCACAAAGCGGCAAAACGAGACTTGATTTTCTTCCTGCAATTAAAATGAAAACTAATCACAAGAAAGGATTTATGTCTTTATTCTCTTTAACTAAAATAAAAGCTAAATGAAGGCAATATAGCAAGGAAACAGAGTATGACTCAACTGAATAAATCTCTGAAATGTAAACCTGTGTTCACTCTACCTCCCTGTAACTCCAGTCAAGAAAACTAAGTCAGTTTTTAATCTCTACATTTTTATATTAGCCTATAAGTGCCTTTTATCACACGATTTTCTCTCTGTGCAGATCGTGCGTTCTTTAATACTGTATAATCCAAGGTCTCTGCTGTCATATATTTATACTCCATTTGCTTTGACCTTTTCACAATGTCTGAGGGTGAGGGGTAACTACCCTATTTTTGTAGGATTGTTATAGGTGGCTCATTCCCCCAAAACTGCTCTTCTTTTTGTCATTATAGTATCACCCTCAAGTAATCACATCACATTTGTTACCTAAAAGAAAGGAAATTTACTCCAAGAAGGAGGTGTTTTGGTGGACAGAAGAATTGTTTTGCTGTTTACAACAATCCTGTGCATTACTGAACCGGGAAGAAGTCATGATCAGTACAGGGAGCTTTCAGGGATATTTTTAATGTCCAAGGGGTGAAAAAATAAAGCCTGCCTGCAGTTATATCAACAGTGTAAGGAATTCAAATCTTGGTTTTCTTTGTTGGGAGTGCGGCTAAGGGCTCATAAAATAAAGTTCAACTAACACTATAATAAAGCATTTACCTTTCTTAAAAATATACAAGTTACATTCCAAGTCCCTCAGCTTTAAGGAAAGCTGTTTATAACTCTGAAAAAGACCACCAAGGTCACACCTGTCCACTACAAAGTTAGGCTACTAACTAGCAAAGGAGACCCACTAGAGGAGGCATGAGATTGCACGAGATTTGGGGAAAGAATGGAACTTTGGTGAAGTTTAAAAGAAAGCATGGGCTCCAAGAGCTCACCTCTAGGCAACACGCTACCCAACAGCAAGGTTTCTCCTAACCTGGAGTTTACTGAACAAGGTTTCGCCGCCACATTCTGAGTATATTCGCAAACCCAGGTTTTCCCGGTTCCTACTAGCAAAACTCATGCAACCAGGGAAGCCTGTGAGCGCTGCCTCAGGCTGGGACCCACGACCCTCAGCCCCAGCAACTCGGTCTCGGGCGTACGCACCACCCGCCCCCCAGCCACTCCGACTCCCAGGGGGCCCAGGTCCCAGCAGCCAACCCGCCCGCAAGGGGCCAAGGTCGCCAGGCGACCCGGAAGCACTCGGCCTGCCGTGTCCGCTCCAGCAGACAGGAAACAATGATGCCCGAGTATCCTTCGTAAGACCCCAAAATTCTGAAAGTCCCCCCCAAAACGGTCCCACTCGCTGCTCTGGGGCGCCCAAGCCAAGATGCCAAACCACAGAGACTCGCCAGTCTTACCTAACGCGCGGACGCATGGGACTGCGCATGCGCAAGGTTGGCGGCGCCCCGCCCCTTTTGGCTTTGGTCCCGCCCCCCCAACCAAATCACCACTTAACTGTGATTTTACATTGTCTACCGACTTCAAGCTGCATACGTTATTTTATTTACTGCTTGCAACCCTGAGTGCTGTGAGCAGCTTCACAGAGAAGGCGAGAGACTTACGTGCCCACAAGTCACAGTTATTAAGAGGCAGACCTTGGTCTCGAACCTAGGACACTATCTTGAAAGCCTATGCTCATTTTTCTAAACCCTGAAAGCCATGTTGTCACCTAGGAGTGTAATAGCAATACCGACCAGCTGAAAATCTATATTTTAGCTAGATTCCTAGACAATTCGTTTGAAAATTAAAAGTTGCCACGCACTCTCTGTACTGCCCTCTAGGTCGGTGGGAAGAGGGAAGAAGAAGAGGAGGTGAAAAGACAAGTAAAGTTCTATTAAAATACTGCTGCAAAATAAAGCCTCGAATGCTCAAATTGGTTAGACACAGATCTACCTTCAATGAAGTTACAGTCTCACAGAGGATAAAATATATCCACAAATAACTGAAAAAAGAGTAATGATTGCCTCTGATCTGAGGGCTCCAGGAGGTTTTAAAGAAGGAGTGATACCTGGAGCTGTCTTTGTCAATGCCAGGTTAAGGACATGCCTCTGAGGGGTTTGATATAACTGCCCCAGTTTTCCTACCCAACCCCACAGTTTAAGCCTAGCAGTTAATTTTCACAATAAAATGATCATAAATTGTGATAAATATGGACGTGCAACCTACATTCATTTAAAGCATATCATTATTAGTCAAGAGAACTCAGGTTTGCAGAGCTCCAGGGCCCCAAAAAACATCTTTTTTTTTTTTTTTTAAGTTAAGGTGCAAGCAGGAATGAAGTTGGCTGGCAGAAAGAGGAGGAAGAAGCATTTTATTTTATTTTTATTTAGTTATTCACATTGTTCCACCTGAACCCAGCACTCAAACCTGGGTCCACAGAACTGAGTCCCTGTAATTTAGATGGACTGCACTCCTTCAGACGTGGCTGACTTAACCACTGCTCCACCCAGTCGCGCCCTAAGCAACCTTTTGAAATACATTAATTATTGGTATCTGTTAACATCTGGGCATGATACTGTCCTTGATCTCTTCCATCTACTCTATGAAAACTGCCTCTGGACTGAACCACCATTCAATTAATATTGTGTATCTAACTTTCTCTGAAGTTTTTCTCATAAGATTTCTTTTTGTACTATGTTGGGGTTTTGTGTGAGTGTGTGTTATTGTTTTTGCTTTCATAAACTACTTTTCTCAAAACTTTTCAGAACTCTGTCTCCAAGTATCATTTCCTCTGTTAACCCTTTCCTCTTCAATCAGGACATCCAGTCTTTCACCATTCGTCCCCAATCAAAAGTCCAACAAAATAAATATGTCTCATTCTAAGAGCAACCCCTATGACTTCTAACAAAAACACAAGCAAGGTACATGTAACTTTAACTACTTACTCTATGCCTTGAGCTGCCAGTCTCGATTATATTGGTTTGAGATACCAGAATATTAGTGTTAAAGAGACAAAGATGACAAAACTAAATGAAAAGATGAGAATCATCTAGATTGAAAACTGAAAAGATAACAACAGAAATAATTGTACAGACATTCAGTTGAACAGGTAGTGAATATAAACTAATTAAGGGAGATTTTTAATTGGGGTAGGAATTCCCCAGTATCACATTGAACGTGACATCCTCATATACATTTCTTACACATACTGGACCCCACTATAGATTTCATACACATGGTTTCAGGAAAACACTGACATAAAGTTTAGGGCAAGACAAGTGAAGACTAGTGGAGACTCTTAGCAAGTTGATTTAATTGATGAACTGGGGAATCAGGCAGGTGGGAGAGACAGATTTTTAAAGTGGTATTATTCTCACCAGTGTTAGGTGGAAGGATTCACAGGAAGTAGAAATCAGAGCTGTGATGTTACATAATTTGGGTGAGGGGTATAATTAATCTGCCCCAGTTCCAGAATGCCCATGTTCAAGTGCCTCAGTTCAGAAGTCTCATAGATCCTCCTCCAGATGTCCACCGCCCTTCCCAAAGGGTCTCTTGGGGACTGTGCATTCCAAAATCCTGATTCTGTGATCCTGATTTGTTTAATTCTAGTGGAAGAATTCTCCTTGAGATCACACCAAAGGCACAGAAGTTGACTGAGGGCACAGTCTTCTGCAAGGGCCACAAGAGCGAGGGCAGCAGGGATCTCCCCATCAACAAGTACCTAGGTCTGTCCACTCTGCCGTGTCACTTCAGAGGAACAGCAGCTCGCCAACCTGTCTGGGATCTCAAAATAAAGTTCCTTCAACTACCTGACTTGAGGCCTAGAGATTAAACTAGATGACCCACTGCTGCTGGATGCCAAAGGGCACCTTACTGGGCAAGAAGAGCCTTCAGGGTCCTGACGATGGCCCAGAGCAATGGAGGGCTGTGGCTCCTGGGGCCGCGGTCCCAGCAGTGTGGGAGCAGCAGGAACAGGCCCACCCCCTACTGCTGGCCGCCAGGCACTGGATTGGGGTGGTTTTCCCACACCCCCAATTTAGGAGGCCAAAGTGTTATCATATAGATCAAACTTCCTGGATCCCAAATCTTGCCAAGCTCCCCAAATACAAAGTGGTTAAACACCCTTTTTGCTACAGCTGGGATTCCATGATACATTTCAATCCTGAACTAGGCTCTCCTGCTAAAAAAGAGCAACAACGCGCTGTTTAATCTTGAAGGGGCACTCCACTGCATGCAGAGGAAGACAGCACCGGAGGCGTCGATTTACCCATCCTGAAAACCAGCCTTCAGCTAGTCAGGGAACGGGAGTCAGGTGCTACTGGACCCTCACTTTACTAATCAGATTTCAATCACCCCAGACCTTTTTGGTTGGGGGTTGTTCGCCTGTTTTCTCTCACGTGCTCTCTCTCTCTCTCTTTGTGTGTTTGAGGGGGAAGGAAATAGATCCATCGCCTGGAGGGGCGGGGCAGAGAAGAGAACAGAATTAATCTCTTTAATCTCAAGGAAAGGAGCTTTAAAGACACCTCCCATATCGCTGCCACCAGGGGCACAAGCCCAGCCAAGGCAGCCCCATCTGAGAGGCCGACCACCATTGATCCTGGACCTCTGTGGGTGACAAGGACTGCAGAGGAAGCTGGGCTGTCACAGAACATGAGTCCCCGCTGCATTCAAAGGCATCTCATGGATGATGCTTCCATCATCCATCCTGTTCCCCCCACCTCCCATCATTCATGCCAGACAGTGGAGTCTGTAGACTTACGAGGAGGCTGACAGGTTGCCCTGAGCCTAGAAAGACCAACAAGATCAGCTCTCACATTACTAATTCCCAACAGCCTCCCAATCCTTCTGCAATTACAGGCATTACAGAATCCAGTCCATTGTCTTTGTCAGTGTTTTACTCACTAAGCAGAAAGCAAAGGACAACAAAAGCATTTGAATTAATGTCTTAAATTCTACCTTACCCAGAGAAACAAAGACTCTTTATAATGTTAGAGACAATCTCACTAAGCAGCTTAGCTGGGAGCTCAATTCTACCCCTTTCCTTTTTGGAGACAGAGATTTTAACTACACCTTCCCAAATACAGTGAATAGCATCCCATTATTACGTAAGGTAATAAGACCTTTGAGTAGGAGTGCTGCATGGAAATATAAAAATAGTAAAATACTCAAATATTCTAATTTTAACAAACTTTTAAAAGTAATTATAAACATAACCAAAAGCCAGGTACCTATCCCAAACTAGGAACCCTCTTTTGTCAGTTCTTTCTCTGCTATAAAAGAGATTAAAAGATGTTCTCCCATATCTACCACCGGCCTTCATAAGAAACTTGACATACGAAATTTCCTCAATTCCAAGATGCAGGTGTTCCCATCTATTTACATTTCTGAAAGTGGAATACATCTCACAGTATATAATTTAATATATTCTTTATCTCAAATTGTTGGTATTAAGGAAAGTGTTTTAGAATCCAGGAAATTTGTTTCTCTGGTGGTAACAAATACGTCTCTCAATGAAGGTAAGAGTATTTCGTGTTGTTATTTTCATTGAAAAGTCCATTGGCTTTGTTTTTCATGTAGAAGACAAACACCAAGAATGAGGCAGGATTCTAAACCTGGAACCTCCAAGAGAGATCTCCTGTCTTTTTGGCAGAGAACGCAGCTGCATGCCCTCATTCCCACAGCTGCTCCTTCAACAGCTGACTAATTTTACCCCTTGAGTCTCCAATTAATTAACCTATAATAGTAATAATAATAATAATAACACACGCTTCATAGGTCCATTAGAAAATCACCTTAAATCACCCACTTTTTTTTTTTTTTTTTAATATGTAAAGGTAGGCAGGAAGGAAGACAAAGAAAGTTAAAAAAATGTTTTAGCTAGTTGTTCATTTTAGTTGTTCTCCCATCCAGCCAGCCCCAAACCCAGGTCCTTGGGCCGTGTGTGGACTGCACCACAGGCACAGGCTTCGCACCTGAGCCACCAGGCACACCCATCTGAGCAATCTTAGCAGCCTGACCACATGTCTGGGCATACAAATGATCAATAATATAAGCTATTATAGGCACATGTCAAAGATAGTGTGGTTTGATTCCAGACAAGCTCCATAAAGCAAGTCACAGAATTTTTTGGTTTTCCGGTGCATATAAAAGTTATATTTATACTATATGTTAGTCTAGTAAGTATGTAGTAGCATTATATATAAAATAATAATGCACATACCTTAATTAAAATATACTTTGTTGCTGAAAAATACTAACCATCATCTGAGACTTTAACAAGTTATAATCTTTCTCAGCTGGTACAGGATCTTGCCTCCAAGATGATGATTGATCACAGTGGTGATTGTTGGCTGCTGGGGTGACTGGCAATTTCTTAAAATCAGACCATAATTATGTTTGTCAAATCAATGGACTTGTCCTTTCACACACACACAGACACACACACGCATGCACACATGTCTTTCTGTTACATGTAATGCGGTTTGATAGCTTTTAACCAAGAGTAGAACTTCTTTCAAAATTGGAGTCAATCCTTTCAAATCATGCTGCTACTTTATCAACTAAGTATATGTAATATTCTAAATTCTTTGTTGTCATTTCGACTATGTTTATAGTATCTTCACCAGGAGCAGATTCCATCTCAAGAAATGATTTTCTTTGCTCATTCAAAAGAAGCATTTCCTCATCCATTAATATTTTATCATGAGACTGCCACAATTCAGTCACACCTTCAGTCTCCACTTCTAACTTGAGTTCTCTGTCTCCACCACATCTGCTGCTACTTCCTCTGCTGAAGTCCTGAACCCTTCAAAGACATCCGTGAGGGTTAGAATCAACAGCTTTCAAACTCCTGGTGATGTAGAGATTTTGACCTCCTCCCATAATTCACGAATGTTCTTAATGGCATCTAGAATGGGGAATCCTTTTGACAAGGGACAATGCAAGAGGCAGCCAGGAAAGGGCCTGAAAGCAGGCTTAAGAGCTAGAAGACAAGCCTAGAAAATTAACGGATGCTCAAATCAACTGCCCTGGCCACATGTCTGCCTGAGATAAGCTGCAAGAATTGGTGAGGGACAATAAGAGCAGAACAAAATGTGTAGCTCCACACACAGAAAGCCAGCTAGCCCTGCTTAAAGAGCAAGAGTACAGGAATTAGATAAAAAACAAAAGAAATGTCTTCCTTAACGAGCCCCTAGCAACCTTGAGGTAAGCAAGTAGTTAAGTGGAAACTCCATTCCCTGGGTATCTGAGACCCTCCCCGAACTTAGTGAGGCACAGCCTTACTGCCTTCAGAAAAATCCACTCTGTCTCTCTGTGCTTCTCCTAAGAAACTTGCTCTGTGCCATCACTGAGCATCTCCTTGAATTTTCTGGACTGACTTCATGCCTCAGAACACATCAGTGCCCTGAACCTACTTACAACATTTTCTAAAAGGTTTTCAATTAACTTTGCCCAGAGAAAGGACTCTCCAAGGCTGGTTGGTGCAGGAGGCCAGCCTTTCAGTCTATCTTAGCTTTTAACATGCCTTCCTCACTAAGCTTAATCATTTCTAGCTTTTGATTTAAAGTGAGAGATGTGTGATTCTTCTTTTCATTGAATCCTTAGAGGCCATTGTAGGGCTATCAGTTGACCAGCTTTAATCTTATGTCTCCAGAAATAGGGAGGTCTGGGGGGGTGGGGGAAGGGAGGGAGAGAGAGACAGAAGTTGGGCAGTGGAACAGTCAGATTTCACACAACATTTATTAAGTTTGTCTTATACATGTTCAGCTCATGGCACCCCATAACAATCACAAAAGTAACATCGAAGATCACCATTACAGATACAATGATAATGAAAAAATTTGAAATATTCTGTGAGTTACCAAAATGGGGCACAGAGATAGACACAGAGAGCTTGCTGTTGGAAAAATGGTGCCAATAGACTTGCTTGATGTGGGGTTGCCATGAATCTTCAACTTATAAAAGCTGCATTATCTGTGAGGCACTATAAAGCAAAATGAAATGAAGGGGTGTGCTGTATTTCACCTGATAGATGACTGACTAGAGGATAAGCCAGGTTGCTACTATGCATAATGAGGAGGGAACTTAATGGTGAGTATTGCTTTAGAGAAAGATGAATATAATAAAACCTCTAACTTATGTTCCTAGATTAAAGAAAAAAAATTAGAAGAGAAAGGAGAATGACAAGGAGGAGTGAAGAAGGGGGAAAGAAGAAAATATCAGTATATGTTTATGAAAACTTGAGTTAAGGAGACTAAATATTGACCCAGAGAGTGTACTAGATAGGAGATAGATTAATGGCTGTAACACAGACTGTAAAAATTCAGTGGCCCCAACAGGAGAGCTCACTGTTACACACAGTTCAGAAGGAGGTTTGCTATAAACTGGGTAGGTTGTCTGTACAATATGACCTGGTGAAACAGAGTCATTGGTTGTCCAGTGAGTTAGATTTTCTCCATCTTGTTAGCCTACCATTCCCAAGAGCACTGGTTTTCTCAGGTTTAGCTCGTTTTCCTGGCAGCATTCATGTGTGTGGGAAAAGAAACAGAGAAGCATTAAAGAAGAATCAGATTAAGGCCATAAAGTTGCACACATTACTTCTGTTCACCTCCCACTGGTCTCAGGCCACATCAGGCAGGAATTGGAGCCCAACTTACCCAAAGAAAAATCCAGAAAGCTACTGGGGAAAGACTAGTGCAGAGTGAGCATCTCACTACGGAGAACTTGACCAGCCAGAAATGGACTTGGAGGACAGGGATAGCATTGTATTACGTGCTCCCCTTCACAAACAAGCTCATGCCCATGAGCCTTATCATTCTGTGCTAAGTAGGTACAGAAGAGCAGCTACCACCTTTCACATTTTACAGAGAATTTTGAAGTTGTCCTGTGGACACCGAATAACACAAATAGAGCTAATATTCAAACTCAGATCCTCAGACTTAGAAATCTGAAATAATGACAGATCAGAGCCTGATAACCAAACCCCAGCTCTTTTCCATCTCCATTACATTGAAATACCATTTCTTCCTTGTCACCCCATGTTGAATGTATGTGTAAAGCTATTAAGTGAGCAATTATTCCCTGAATTGCTTTTTGTTAAGAGGACAATTGCATGCCTGCTTCAATTAAATAACTGTTTGTTAGATAGTCAATATCTATTATCATCTATTAAAAGATTCCATTCTTACTTTCCCTGGGAGAATTGCCTAAAATGGTAATATAATCAACCCTTGGGATAATGTTCCCTGATCCTCAGCCTGTTTTGCACCTGTGGTTTGCCTTTTGTCAGGAAGGGGTACACTAGGTGGGGTGGATGAGAATTAAAGAGTTTTCTCATGTGAATGGGAGTAGCCCTTTATTCCATCTCCGGAAAAGCTCCATTAAAAGCAATTTGTGTCCTACAGAGCTGGTTCCTTAGCAAGGAGTCAGCATGGCTGATAAGTCCAAGTTTATTGACTACATCGATGAAGCTTTGGAAAAATCCAAAGAAACTGCACTCTCTCGCTTGTTTTTCACCTACCAGGGGATTCCTTACCCAATCACCATGTGCACCTCAGAAACTTTCCAAGCCTTGGACACCTTTGAAGCCAGAAGTGATGACATAGTGCTAGCATCTTATCCGAAGTGTGGTAAATAACAAATTCTTTTCTACACAGGCACTTTCTTCAGAGTGAGGAAGTTGGGCAAGGGGCGAGACAAAGGTGGGAAGGATGCAGTTCATCCAGGCGTGGAGGGAGCCAGAAATCAGGAGGGAGGATGTTCAAGATGGTTAAGAACAAGGGTTGTAAAATCAATAATTAGAACAGCTAGATTTAGGAACCTCAGTGTTCAGGGAGGAGGGCTGTGTGAAAAGAACATGAGAGGTGATGGAGGGTGGGTTAGCAGACAGAGACAAATGCAGGAAAGCCCAAGCACCATTGAGCACTGAACATAACAGAGATTTTTATCTTAATTTTTGATGAAGACTAAAGCATGACCATGACTATAAGTAAATGATGAATTGCACATAATAGATTACTTTTCAGGATCAAACATCAATCCTCCAGTTTCTCAAACCAGCTTTGCAATGTTCATTTATCACTGAAGGATAAGACATGAAGAATCTAAACTCTCCTATCCTACACAATCTACTTTTGATTTTTAAGTAGTTATTTCATCTCTAATTATTTAATATTTTTCTCTTAACTGACTGCTATTTTTATAAAATCAAAATTATACTTTTTTGTAGAAAACATTCATTAACTTAAGGTAAATAATACATGAAAGACATCACTTCTATAGCATTACATTGTTCTCTAAGGAATATATTCTAGTTTCAAAAATAAGCATTGTCTCTTGCTCAGGGAGAAATCGGAGAAGTAAGATAATTTGAATTTTATACTAATGTAAACAAATGCTATTTTTCACAAAACTGTTTCTTACCAAAACCCAGGTTATATCAAATACAGAAGAACCAATTGTCAACAGCAGGGGATGTTTGCAGATTTTACTTGTTATGATGTAGATGCTAAAGTAACCAGCCTTCGTTATATCAAGTTTCCTCTATGAGCTTCGATTCTCTGATTTTTCTTTATTTCTCTGATTTTTCTTATAGGTTCAAATTGGATTCTACATATAATTAATGAATTAATATTTGCTAAAACTAATAAAAAGTATGAATATCCAGAATTTCCAATTCTTGAATGTGGGGACCCCGAAAAATATCAGGTTAGTACACAGCAATTTTTAAACTTACCATAGAAAGATTTTTTTTTTTCCATTTGAGGGATTTTTTTCAGTTTTGAGTTGATTAAATATACTCCTGCTAATTATTGCAATGTGTTGTCTTTGTAGTTATCATATCACCAGCACTTTTTAGGGACTACCTTGTTTTATTGCAAAATAATGTTACAAAAGATTAAAACTATTACAGACTTGCCCGAGGTCAAGTGGTTAATAAATGGCAGAGCCAAGATTTGAACCTATGTTTTTTTATTTGAGCTCTTAACCTCTACACTGTGTAGATAATGCAAGCAGGCAGCAGGCAGGAAAGAAGGAAAATCTCAGGAAGTGAACTGACAGACACAGACACGGCAGGCAGAATTCTAATAGAGGGTTACTTTAGGCCTGGATCATTTTTACTTCAGAGTATATTAATCACCTATCTTTTCCTAATAAGCCATTACTTTTGATTTCCCTGTCTCAATTCTGACTCATGTGTTTGTGTGTGTGTGTGTGTGTGTGTGTGTGAGAGAGAGAGAGAGAGAGAGAGAGAGAGAGAGAGAGAGAGAGAGATCAAGTAGAGACCAAGAGAGTAAATCACTGATGTGTGTGAAGGTTACACAGGTCACCCTGCCCTATCACAGGTTGTTTCTTATTTTACCACATGCTGTTACTCACCTCACCAGTTTAACCAACTGGGGCTTCTGTGTGTAGCAGCATGTCCTCTCTGCCCTGAGAAGGCATGAAAAGGGTGGGAGGAAGGATCTGCCTCAGGACTTTATCATTTGGACAGAACAGGTAAGAGATGCTCCATGCCCATCCCACTCCAAGACACAGCAGAAATGAATTCGGGAAAAGAAGACTGTACTAAAAGTGGGAGCCATCGTCTTGGGGGGAAAAAAAATTTTTTTTTTGAGTGAAAGGAAGAAGGATTTTTGAAGGACGGAAGCAAGAGGAAGAACCAGTTTTATTCATTTGTTTATTTAGTTTTGGTTGCTCCCCGCAGTCCAGGTCTGGAACCCTGGTCCTTAGGTTTTCTTTACATGGTCTAAGCCCCAGCAGCCAGCTTCGCACCTGAGTCACCAGGACATGCCAACAGCAAAACCTTCAGAAGTATTTACTATCTTGATTCCTAACTGTCAGACAAAAGAACGTAGTTACTAAGAATAAAGTCACTAGACATATATATAAATATATATATATACATATACATATATACATATATATGCAGAACGGGGACCCTATACATACGAGTTTATTTTAATGTGTAAAAATAAAAAAATGAATTTATTAAAAAAAATAAAATAAAATCACTAGATAGGAATTTAGGAAACAGTTTCTGGAAAGCAACTGAGATACTTGGAATGACGACAAATACAGTCTTAAAAGTTGGATCCTATGTGGAAGGACTTCCATGGGTTGAGTCAAAGTGACAGAAGAGAACATTGTAGGTGGGTGCTCAGGGATTTTGGGGTGGGTGGGGAGTTGAGTGTTGGATCTTGAGTCTGCTTGGTTTTCACCTCTGGAGGCATCAGAGGGTCAAGCTGTGACATGAGGACCTGGGAGGCTCATAAGCATACCAGATGTGGGGGGAGTCAAGACAAGTGAACAGAAGGTTTAAGGTTTTTTCCTAACAAAGAAATGGATGGGGCAATGAAAATACCTGTTGATTTCTTTTATCCAGGCCATAGTGTAACTTTCTCCAATGAGAATGTTCAACATGATGTTTAAAAATGATGCTAACATTTGTCTAGCTTTCTGTCTACCTTCTCTGTTAAAAGCATATTACATCATGGGTTACAGATTGTCTTACCTGTTATCACTTATCTTACAATATAATCACTATTACTTTATTTGCCTGTATTGTTACCTATTACTGGGGTGAATGGTCGAAAGGTTTGTACATCTTTACATTATTCATGTAATTATTTCTCCAGGAAAGCCTGTTTTAACTTCCAAACAAATGACCTCAAACAAAATTTTCCAACAATAACCATTTATAAGTAGAGTATTCCTGTGATATTGATTATAGACCATTAGGAAGTATTTTTATTCCTTATCATGATTTTGACTTACTGAGACCTAAATCTGAGCTTATGTACCCACTACTGGAAACTCTTTCTGGAAAACCTGGTATTCCTGTTCCTTAGCCACAGCTCTTTCTGTTTTATACTTCACAGTGAAGGTTTGGGTCTGTTGTCAATTTCTTGCATTCTAATTCTCGTTTTAATTATGAAATACTAAAGTACTGTGAAGGGAATTTCCAGTTCCTCCCCACCCACACCTCCCCCTTCCAGTTCCCTGCCCCAAGAGGAAGAAAACTGTAAGGAATAAAGGCCAGCAGGCAGGCAGGGAGACAGGAAGAATGAGAAGCATTTTTTATGTATTTAATTGTTCCTTTTGGTCCCTTCCCACCACCAGCTCTGGGGTATGAATGCTGGTCTTTGAGCTCCACAATCTTAATACCTGAGCCACCACTGAAGAAGCATTTTTTTTTTTTTTTAAAGAAGGGAGAGAAGAAAACTTTTTAATTTATTTGCTAACATTTTTTGTCTCCTGCCCTCACCCTGGGTCTCAAACCTGGGTCCTTGCGTTTCACATGGTCTATGTCCCAGCCACCAGTTAGCACTTACACCACCAGGGCATACCAGAAATTTCCAGTTTTAATAATATATCCAGGTGATTTTTAAAACCAAGGATGTCTTCTAGGATCATCTTAATTAGCATCAAAATGATTACGTCAATATTTTTTTTAAAGCATCAAAACATTTTAAGAGGTGTGTGAGACATGTAATTGCTTCAGGGCTTCTGGAAAATGTTTTTAACTCAGTATATATTTTGGGTTTTGAAACCTTTTGAAATCTATAATTTATCAAAAGTATTTATCTGGGGAAGTAAAGTTTTTTGTTTTCTTTTAATTGGAAATCAGTGAGAATATAAGCTTCATTTAGTAATTATTCACTTTACAGAAAATTTTTCTAAAATACATTTTCTTTTCTTTCTTTTTTTAAGAAAGTTATTATCAGGAATAAAGGTAAGTAGGCAGGCAGGAAGAGAGGGAGGAAGAGCAATTTATTTATTTCATGTAGTTGCTCATTATTGGTTGTTTCCCCCTTGCTGGGTCTCCAACCGAGGACTTTGTGTTGTATGTGGGCTGTGCATGATTTAAAGCACTAGGCCACCAGGGCATGCCTGAAACTATATTCTTGAACTATATCTAGTTTTCACATTGTTTGCTGTTTAGCTATATCACATTTTGTGGACATATTATTATATGTTTATCTAGTTTTGTTACAGTTCCTCCTTATTTCCCCCCTGGATATTTTTCTAATCCTCTTAGGAATGCTACAATTTCTCATATGTCTTAGGTCATTTTTGGCTGTACAGTTTAGTGGAAACCACACTCTAAATCTGAAAATTACCATCTATGTAATTTTGTACAAAGCATTTAAAACCTCAAAGTCCATTGTTAATCTCTTAAATGGGGGTTACAATAACCACCCAAGAGGATTGTTATGAACATATGCAGAAGCACTTTCAAAACAAACAAGTGAAACAATATAAATCAAATATAATATCTTGGATCCATAGCATTAATTTACATTGTTATTCATTTACTTATTTAAGGAATAGTGCAAACAGGAATGATGGCAAATGGCAGGGAGAGAAAAGTTAAAGAAGCCCTTTATTTTCTTTAGTTGTTCAGCTTGGTTTTTCCCCACCAGCCTGGGTCTTGAACCTGGGGCCTTGGGATGTATGTGAACTGTGTTTACTGAATTAGACAGGTAGGCAACCAGGATGTGCCCTGTTTTTATTTTTCTTAAAACCTCATTCCCACCTCCCTTGCTTAAGTTTGAATGGCCACTAAGTTTTTATATAACAAAGGTATGCAAATACCTAATTATCATTTAATCACTTGAAATGACATGAATTCTACAAGTATGGAAATTAACCTTGGAAGCCTCATCCCCTGAATTTTGACTCTAAGATAAAACCCTTCACCCTGGCGGATTAAGCAATTAATTTCACTTTTTTTTTTAATGATCACAAGTAGATTTTTTTAAAATAAGGAATCAATCACCAAGTATTTAGATTGAGAAGAATTTCTCTTGTAAAAAAGTTCTCAAATATTCAAGTGATTCTGTGCACTTTTGGGTTCTACTGGGATATTTAATTGCTTGGAGCTTTGTTGGTTTAAAAAAGATCTAAATGTTAAAAACAGATTTGCAGAAGTCTGGTAAGTAAATAGAGATGAAAAGAAGTTGGAGGAGAAGGAAGAGAAGACACAGTAACAATGCTGTTTGTAACTACCACTCAGATACTAAACTCAGGAGTGATTTATCCGCCCTCCCCACCCCCGCCACACACACACACAAAGACTTATGCTTTCACCGTGTCCTGTATGTTTTTTAAGAGAATGAAGCAGTTTCCATCACCAAGGATTTTAGCAACTCACCTCCATTATGACAAATTACCCGGGTCCATCTTCAAGAATAAAGCCAAGGTGAGTGTCCCTGGTTACTACTCTTTTAGTTGAAGTTGAAGCTTTTCCATGCAGATATTGCTTCTGTGAGTTAGGTGGTATTTGTGATTCATCAAAGAATTTTAAAAAATGAGTGTAAGTGAGGAAATTTAATATATCTTTTGTGATTTCTTTCTTTGTCTATATTTGTTATTGCTACATTAAAATCAAATGCATTTTCAGCTAGGATATAAAACATGTATAGAATAAAATATGCCTTAAAGATCTGTTTTATACTAGTGGGATTTCAGAATCCCACTAGGTTATTTGAGTGTGTAACAAAAAAATACAGCTTATGAAAATAAGCAAAAACTCTTCCTTTTTGTTCTTCCTAGTGAGCACTATTTTTACCTTACATCTGAAACTTGTATTTCTGTATTTTATATATAATAACAAACTTCATGTCACACTGACATAGCTCCAGGTGCTTGGTTGCCCTTATCATTTGTTTAAAAATCTTGTTTCACTCATCTATTGATCTATTCTCATAATTATTTGCTTTTATCCAATCCCTTTTGTTTTCTGTCACCTGATCTCCCCCCATTCCTTATATCTGGGTGCCTCCTTTTCCTGACTTAAGGGGAAAAAGTACCATTAATTCAAGATTTAAACTCTTGAATGCCACAAATAAGAATGGGAAGATAGTGCAGTAATGAAGAAAGATGGCAGGAAACAGTTAAGATAACCACATGCAAGAGGGGGGAGTGGAAATCAAGGAGGAGAAAAGGGAGAGTAGGAAGTAGAAGCTTAGAATTAGCAGCCCTGTGGCCATGGTGCACAAGTCCTAGGAGCTGAGAATTGGAAATTACCTTCAAGATGATTCTCTGCTCCCCAATAGGTGTTTGAATTGCGCTAAGTGCTGATTTGGACTGGAACAGGCACCTCTAAATAAAGGAAGCTCTTCTAGCCCCTAGGCCGGCTTCGGACAGCTCTGTTAAACAATTTTTTTTTTACACTGAGAATCTCCATGCCAAAAATACTACTTTCACATGCAATTCCTCCAGCTCAGTGCAGTTAAATATAATCACCAATCTGGGTAGCTCTTTTTTTCCTTGATTCCACAGGAAACACATCTAAAGTAATTTATAAAGCATTTGGATTTGGAGCATTCAGATTTCTCACAAGAACACAAAGGCAAGAGAAGAGAGACAAAACTAAACTAAGAAGTCAGTTTCAGGATTTGTCCACACTCCGGCAGAAGGCCCCTATCAGTCAAGTATGTCTTTGTAAAATAATTATGCGTTATGAGCCAAGATGACTGAGGAGAGGAAACCAAAGCCCCGAGTATGAAGCCCTTAAATGACAAGAATTTGCTATGTTTGAACTGGGCCAGGGATGAGTTTCAGATCTGAACAGAAGACACCAACACAGCCTATTTATCTCTATCAATTTTGTCCTGTTAAAATTTGTTCATTTCTTTAGACTGACAAGGTGTCTGAGATCCTGATTCACTCTTAGTTAGACAGCATTTACACATTTATAACCATAGCTACTGTGTCTCTACCTAAATCATTCATTAAAACAATGACTATGGTGTATCAGGACGGTAGAAATGCAATTAGAAACCTCCAGATAGTTTTATGTTAATTAATTACATATTTAGTCTCCTTTGTAGTAATTTTTATACCCCTAATTGTTCCTGCTTCCAGCTTGTAGTCTTCCATTTTGCAGAAAAAATCATAAGCAACCTATCTACTAATTTAGAAACCATGTCCAAGTATGACTTAGTGTTAGTTAAAGTGATTAGCTCTTAGAGGATCCACATTGCCCCTAGTGGTTACTCTTTCCTATTTTATGTGGCCCTCAATCATCTATTCAGTAATTTCTAGAAACTTTTCCCAAATGGAAGTCAGACTCACAAACCTGCACTTTGCAAAAATTATACCTTCCTCCTTTCTGAAAGTGACACGACATCTGTCTGTTTCTAGTCTTCAGAATCTCTTGTGTTATCTCAAATTCCTCAAAGTTCCTTAATAGTGCTTGATAAAGTATTACCCACTTTCCTCAGGACAGAAGGCCTCCACACACCTGGAAGAGCCAGGAGCAACCCTTCAATTCTTTGATCCTCTTAAGTTTTACATGTTTAGCATCATTATTTCATTGGCTTGAATGTTTTCCTTCACACTTTTCAATCTGAAGAATGAATTTATTCCTCATCAAAAAAGATGACAAATTGTGGGGATTCAGTCTGTTCTTTACCTCCATCACCCATCACATGTCCAGTCCGAGCGAGCCTGCCATTCTCTGACCTTCTCCCACCAAATTCTAGACATTTTTTTCACTTTTGCAGCTTTTATTTTAACTTGGTGGTTTCACCATTCATATCATGCTCTTGTGAACTTGCTCTTTATTCCTTTTTTATATCTTATCTATATGCCCCTTTACTGTCTAACCTCATTAGCGAAAGTTCTCTGCTACAACATCAATCTTCTTTTGCTGCCTCCTTTCCAGATTTCCCCATCTGCCATCTCTTTTTCCTCAATTTGTTTTTTTTTCCTCTACCTATTAATAAAATTGTGTAATATATGAGGATTTAATGATATTGCTTGCTCTTTCACTTTTGCAAAGTTTAAAGCATACACCTAATTAAATCAACTTAATGATCTCTCCTAGATACTGGCAATATTTCGAAATCCTAAAGATACAGCGGTATCTTTTTTCCATTTCCACAATGATGTCCCAGATATTCCAAGCTATGAGTCTTGGGATGAATTCTTCAGACAATTTATGAAAGGACAAGGTAGGGCTGTTGGTAGAAGACGCTTTCCTGTTCAACAGATGACCAGAGAAATATGAAAATTCAAATGTGTGTGGTTTTATTCTTAAAGAAAAGGTGCAGGCAGGAATGAAGGTAAGCAAGTAAGCAGGCAAGAAGAGAGAGGAGGGAGAAATTTCTTCATTTCTGTCTAGTTGTTCATCTCGGCTGCTCCCCACCAGGATGAGAACCTGGGTCCTTGGGATGTATGTGGACTGTGCTCAGTTGGAGGCAATGGACCTAACCAGGGTGTGATCAAACGTGTTTTAGGACAAAGGAAGAAGGTTAAGGTGAATCCAGCACCATTAATAAATATTTGCTTTGTCTAATAACTGCTAAGATTGAATGGAGGCAATTAATCACATCTGAAACATTACCCGATTAAGACTAATAAGATGTCACTGGGTTGGTTTTATTCTCCCAGTTCTTTCACGGATTTTCATATGTTGGTCCTTGTGTCCCCACAGGAAAAAATTAAAGTGAGGCACAGATATGCAAAAGAAGTTTTGTTGCAAAAGATGTATTGCAAGCAAAAGCAGTGGGTTAGCCACAAATGTATTTAAAGAAATAGTCTGTCCTCAGAGAAGAGGACCAGCTGAACCCAGGCGGGCTCATCAGAAGGTGTAAAAGAGCACATCCTCAGAGCAGAGGACCTGGCTGCCCCAGAGTGTGTTCAGCAGCCCATGTATTCCTTCCTGGGGCTTTTATTTCCCACTGGTCCTCCCTGAGGTGATCCTGCTTCTGTCTTTCATGTTGATTGACAGGTAGAGTTATATAACCAAACTCTTACTACAAATAATCTTTCCCATGACCACCTAAGAAAATCAGCTTGGGTGTGTGGAGCGGGGAGACCAAAACTGCAATGCTGGTTTTATTGTAATGCCATTATGATGAGAGAGGTCATCCAAGGACAGGATTTTTGCTCTTTCTGTGCATGTGTCCCCATGCAGTTCCTACCAGATTGGCTTGAGACAGGACTGACCGCTGTGTCTGACTCCTAGGTTTTTGATAGGTTGTGTCATTAAAGAGATACTCCCTGTCTCATGTAACTGACTCAGTGCTCAGGAAGGTCATGGAGCTTGAAAGATGTCTCTGGGCTTGAGAGGGTTTAACTGAGTCAGTGGGTCAAAGACTCCACCCCATGCTTGTACCCAGCAGGTGTTCTTTAATAAGAGAGACTGTCTGTTAGGGCCCCATATGCAGTGCTCATGTCTAGCTCGCTCCCTGATAATACCACAGGGAACTTTCTCCACGAGAAACTTGTTATCATTGGGTTAATTTATTTTAAGGAAACATCTCTCTCTCATCCATCCTTTTAACCTAATTATTTGACAGGGATAAGATGGGGCAGTGATAATGTAGATGGAGTTTCTGCCTTGCTAAAGTGCTAAATTCAACTTTCGGAGGCAACTAAATGTATTGGAAAACACAGGATTTGGAATGAGAGGGCTTGGATTGAGCTCTATCAATTATTATACTTAGTAATGAACTCTAAGTAGAATAAAAGAGCTGTCATGTATTGACTCAACAGCTACTACATGCCAGGCACTCCATGCTGTCTGTGGCACACATTGCTTTTCATTCTCAGAAGAACCCCATAAGGATAATACTCTCCTTATGCTCAAGTAGGAAAAAGAAGCATAGCCATTAATGGCAGAACCCAGACACCCCGTTTCAAAGCAGTCACTCCTTGGGTGATTTTGAGCAAGACATTTGTTCTCTCTGAAATTTGGGTTCTTCACTCTTAAAGTGAAGATAAGAATACCTGAGCTACAGGAGATAAGACGACAGAACATTTTATGTGACAGCACTAGCTCTGGTGTGACACCGCCTTTGAAAGATGACTGTACCCGTCACCTACAAATCCTGTGGCCTTAAAGTGCTTACTTAACTTCTCTAGATTTCTATTTCCCCATCAACACAATGAGTATAAAAACTGTATATATCACATCGAATCACTTTAAATATTGAAGGATAACATATGTGCTTACCAATTATACATGGAATTTTTTTGAAAAGCAGGAAACCTGCTCACAGTGGCTAAAACTGATTGGTTTTCACTTTTCTCACTTAAGAAGAAATCTGAAGACAGGCTTCTGGTTCAGGCACACAGTGAAGTCAGACTAGCACCTCTGCTATTCCTTTGACGGCTCCCTCATGCTTTTTCAACATTCTCTCAAGTGGGCTACTTTCCCTGGAAGAAAACTCATCAGAACAGCAACAGTTTTGCTAGACACCTTCCAGCTGACCCCTGCCTGGGTCTCACCAGCCAGAAGACGGTCATGTGACCAGTCACGGGTCTAAGGAGGCAGAAAAGCAGGAAGCAATTTTCTGATTGGCTGAGACCGATTAACCAGGGTTTGGCTAGCAGCAAAGAAGAAGGAGGTATTGGAATATTCAGTAGGAAACAAAGTATTTGCTACGAGAAATAAAACGTGTAGAAACATGTCTCAAAGCAAGGGTATCAGACAACGATCATGATCATAACTATCAGACTATTATTATTGATATTATAATAATGGCCAACGTTTATTGAGTGGGTGTTATTACTCAGGCACTGTTTGAAGCACTTGACATGTTAATATATTGAAAGCTCATGACAAGCCATTTTTCAGATGAGGAAACTAAGGTACAAAGAGGCTTAGGGAGTTGCGTAGTGACACAGCTAGTAAGCAGCCCAGTGAACATGCAGAGTTACATGTCCGGTATACAGGCACTGGCGACTGTGACGAATGAGAACTTGAACTGTGACTCGTTCTACCGAGGAGCTCGTTTATTTCACTTAATTAAAAAATTTCATTTAAAACTCAAATACTCCTTTCAGTTTCTGGAAAGTTTTCAGTGAGTTTAGTACCAACATAGTGTGTGAATTTACTTTTTAAACCATAGTTTCATGAAGTTTAAATACACATCAAGTATGTTGGATAAAACCGCAGTCCAATTAATGTAAATGTTAAATAAACATCTAACTGTATAGAAGCGTAAAATACTGACTATTGAAGACTTGGAATATAAAAAAATAGTAAGTAAATAAAAATAAAAAATAAAGATAAAATAAACAAAAAGTGTAAAATTTTGTTAGTAATTTTTAATGTTGATTGCAAGCTGAAGTGATTTTGGAATACATAGGACTAAAAAAATACATATGAAATTTTTTTTCACTTCGTTTTTTGTTTGTTTGTTTTGTTTTTGCTTTTTTTAATGTGGCTACCAGAAAATTTAAAATGGCAGATGTGGTTTTTTTATTACATTTACTACATTTCTACTGGACATGCTGGTCTAGATAACATCTTTCTTGTCACTTTCTTTCTGGCATTATCTTTGTTGTTTTCATGTATCCTTCACTATTTATGAATTATTTTATTCATGAATGCCTTAGAGTTTTTACCAAGTAATTTTTACAACTTGTTTAATTATGTTATTATTTATGAAGATAATGAGTAGAAATATGATAATAGGGCTGGTTCTTTCAGAGCAGGGATGTATAATACTTTATAAATATCTTGTTTGAACATATCCAGATATGTAGAGTATATTTTAGAGTCTAAATTAATTGTATTATCATTTATACTATCATTTTAACTTTAGTTATTTAAAATTAAGAGATTTTTCCCCACCCCATGTTTTTCAGTTTCTTGGGGAAGCTATTTTCATTTCACAATTAATTGGAACCAGCATCTTGATGATGAAAATGTTAAGATCATATTATATGAAGACCTGAAAGAGGTGAGATTATGGTTACTGATATTGTATTGCAAGGTTTATTATAAATTACAATATAGAGCATTTACTCATCATTTATGGTTGTATGAAAAGTGTTGTATTCAATTTTAATTGGAAATGCCAGAGGACTGAAATACTGGACAAATGCCAGGATAAAATAGGAAGATCGAGGGGAATCTCATGGAGAGGTTGTGATTTGAGGAAAGTTCTGAAGGAGGTGTGGCTGGGAGTAAGTCTAGTAGGTAATTAGAATAGGAGCTTTCCAGTCAGAGAGAATCAGCTGGATCAAAAGCCCTGAGGTCGGAGAGTTCCTGGTTGATTAAGTGACAAGAAAGAAGCAGATGTAGCTATGTCAGTAGGTGAGTCAGGGGAGACTAACCAGTGAAGACAGAAGTAAGGAAATGGGGTACGGTAGATTGTGAGGACTGGTTTGGCAGGCCACTGAAATTACTTTGGCTTTCACTCTAAGTGAAATAAGATGCCACTGTAGGATTCAAGCAGAAGAGTAACAGGAGTTGATTTCTTTCTGTTTTTTGTTGTTTTTTTCAATTCTAGTACATTCTTCTCTCTTTGAAGGTTTTTTTTCATATTTAAAGATAACTCATTTATTTTTAATTGGTTAACTTTGAGGTAGCTTTGAGCTATAAAATAATGTTTGGATGTGTAGATTCATTATTCATCAAATACATGATTACATGCCCACCACCATATTCCTGATAGTCCTCCACCACTTTCCATTGCTCCCTGCTCCCACCAACCCCCACTCCCTTCCCTTCTGGTGACTTCAATTCTATTTTCAGTGTCCAAGGGTTAGTTTTTGTCCTGTTTCGTCAGTTTGCTTTGTTTCTTTGAATTTCATAGATGTGTGAGATCATCTGGTATTTGACTCTCTCCTTCTGATTTATTTCACTTAGTTTAATTTCCTCCAGTTCCATTCATGTTGTTGCAAATAGCAAGATTTTGTCTTTTTATTTATAGTGGAGTAGTATTCCGTTATGTATCTATTCCACATCTCTATCTAGTCATCTGTCAATAGACATTTAATTTGTTTGTTTTTTGTTTGTTATTGTAAATAGCACTGCAGTGAACATAGGGGTACATATATGTTTTCAAATTCATGTTTCATACTCTTCAGATAGATACCTAGAAGTGGATTGGCTCAGTCATTAGTAGTTCTCATTTAACTTTTTGAAGACTCTCCCTACAGGTTTCGGAAGTGGTCACACCAATTTATATTCCCACCAACAGTGTACAAGCTTTTCCTAGAAATACTTGTTTCTAATTTTTTGATACAGACCATTCTCATGGGTGTGAGGTAATAACTCATCATAGCTTTGATTTGCATTTTCCTAATAATAAATGATGGTGTGCATTTTTTTCAAGGATTTGATATGTTTTAATGAGATCATTCTGGCTAAAGAGTATACTGACAAGAACAAAGATACTGCAGGGAAATCCAAGAGGAGACTACTCCAGGCAAAGTCCAGGCAAAGGAAGATGGTGGCTCTGTTCAGAAGGGACAGTGGAGGTTACCAGAAGAGGTTGCATTCTTGATATATGTTAAAAGAGGAGTCAGTCGATTTGCTGTTGGAGTTGACTGAAAGAAAAAGGAAAGTCAAATAATTCCTCCAATAAAGTTGTCCAGCCAGACTGGAGGACTGAATTGCCATCAATTGAATAGGAGATAGCAGCAGGTGGGGGAGGTGCAGGGTTTGGTTTTGGACATGCCAAGTTTGAGGTGTTTAATAGCCATCCAAATGGAGAGGTCAAGTATGTGGTTGGGTGTGAAAGTCTTGAATGTAAAACCATGAGATTACATACCTATGTGTGTAGACATATAAATAGAGAAGAAAAGAAGACCAAGAACTGAGCTCTGGAGACCTCCAACATAAAGCATTTGGGGAAAAGAAGAGAAATCATCATAGAAGACTAAGAAGGAATGGCTAGTGAAGCAGGAAGGAAATCAGAGTCCTGGAACTTCTTGCAAAGTTCTTTAAAGCTCTTCCTCCAGCAACCTACTTGACTTTGCAGTAGGAAGTACATCAAAGAGAAAGGGAGGGTGTTAAATGCTCGCTATCTTAACTGTGCTTTTAATATGTTCTACCCAATATTCTTATCAAAAGAAAGTGTGGTTCAACCCATACCTTTTATTTATGCTGTATAGCCATAGCATGAAGGAACATACTCATTTAGCCTTTATCCCTCTGGTCTAGATTAAAATGTTTCTGAAACTTGCACTCCATAGAATGTCATTCATTATAGTCAATTTTTCTGCAAATGCTGGAAGGCGGGGGTGTCTGTTCAAGTTGACAGGAAATACCGGGTTATTCTATAATCCGCTCTGTGGGAGAGTCACATCACACAGACACTACTGGAGGCAGAAAGATGCTATGGGGGGAAAGCTGACCTCATTCAATCCAAAGCATTCCAAACTTGCTTGATCTCAATCCATCACCCTTATTTTTCTTTTTCATTGAACATCTATAACCATACTGAGTTATATTAGTGCTTTAAAGAATACAGTTTAAGGAGTTTGTTATAGACTATTTACGAATCTCTGTGGGTCAGGGATACTGTTGGAGGGTGTGTATCATAATTTACAAGAGTATTTGCTTATTCATTGAGTATTTAGATAAGACACATTTCAAGATTCCTTCTAGTTGTTAAAATTCTTAAAAATATACTTTCTTAATGGAATGTATCATTAGCTATATGCAGGATTCAGAACAGAGAATTTGAAGATACTACACCTACATTAATTTTCTCAGTTGGTCTAGACTGATGCTTTTTAATAAAATAAATGTCATCTTAGAAGATAAACCTCTAATCTGCTATTTAAGACTTACTTTTATTATTTGTATCTTGAATAGTTCAACAGGAGTCATAACTGGAAACTACAAAATTAAATTACTATAGAATATCTTATAGACATATCTCAAATATTTATACATATATATATATATATATCAGGGAAAAAAAGGATCAAAGTAAATATAAGAGAGAGAGAAACAGATGAATTTGAGTTGTGCTAAAAACCCTCCTTTGTGTAAGAATGCCTCTCTTTGCTCAGGGCACAGTTCTCACAGAAGGAAGTTCATCCATTACATTTTTCTTTTTAGAATCTGACTGCGGGAATACAGCAAATTGCTGACTTCTTTGGATTCTCTCTAACTGGGGAGCAAATTCAGAGGATCTCAGCCCAGAGTACCTTCCAGGCAATGCGAGCAAAGTCTCAGGAAACTCACGGAGCTGTTGGTCCATTCCTGTTCCGCAGAGGTGAAGCTACAGTCCTTTCAGGACACCCATCAATTTTCACAGAACCAGCAATGCAAATAATTATGTTTTTATCCAGGAGTCTGGGCATAGACAGTTCCAAGGCAGAAGTGGTAGCTTCGCAATGTCGCAGCACTAAGTTCCTTTTAAGTTTCTACTTGTCACCTGGTGATGACATGAAAGCAGTTAGAGCTCCACTGTTTCATTCAAATGAAAGGATAAATAAATGTCTCTGGCTCTTCTGGCAAGAGACAAAATCATGTGTATTAGCTGAATGAGCTCCTTTAGAGAACTTGGTCATCAGCGTCACTCAGAGACTTCTTTAATCTCACCGAATGCCTTTAGTTGCTCTGTTGACTGGGAAATGTGACTCTTTTTAAAGGTGGGCACATGACAACCCAATTAAAGTCAGGCTTCTTTTAATAAGGAAGAAGAAAGTGCTACTGGATATGCACCTAGCTATCTCTGTCACAGACGATTTTGAAAAACTCCATTGAAGCCTTCTAATTTCTTATGGAAATGTCTCATAGAGCTTAGGCATTGCCGACTTTATTTTTTATTGCACATATAATAAAAGTATAACATGATTTAGAGGCAGCACATATAACAACGTCAGCTATCATTTATCAGGCACCTATCATGTCTTAGATTCTTTACTGGGTTTAAATTTTAGAGCAGAAATTATACTGAATCCTTACTTTGACAAATGTGCCAAAGCAAGTTCAGAAAGTTCAACTTGTGCACGGTCACAAAGCTGATAAACAACAGAGTCAGGATTTGCACCAAGGTCTACACTTTGCCTTTTCAAATCAAACCCATTTCAAAAATCCATAATGAGGGGAACACACTTTTCTTCCACAAGAGGCTGGTTTAACATGTTGGCACAATTCTTCTAGTCTTATTCTATGATGTTTTATATAGTTAGTGACGTATCAAAATAATTTTATTTTATTCCCTTAATATATCTAAGCACCTTCTCATGTCGTTAAACACTCTTTATAAATTTATATTTCAATGGCTATGTAATAAGGAACTTACAACATCAACCCAAATCATGAAAAGATTTTCAAGACAGAAATACTTTTACTTACTTTTAAAAGCAAGTAAGAAAATCATATCCTCATCTCAGGCAAAATGATAACTTTTTGCACTTTTCATGATCTGAGGTCTTTACCAAAACGTGTTCTACACTGCTAACTTTTTAGGAGTATTTAATGTATTTAAAAGATTTTAGAGAGAATAAAATGACTCTCAAAAAGCAGGGTTTTAGGTCCCAGGTGTTGGGAGAGGGGTAGGACTGGAAAGATCATTGAGGCCGAGGGTTCCCTCAGTGAGGTGAAGAAAGCATATCACCAATCACACACTACAGCTGGGGAGGCGCCCATGAACACTGAATTTTACAAAAGAGATTACATTCATTAGGTTTAAAGACTTTAATGTCTTTTTTTAATGCATGCATGTTCACATTTCAAAGGAAAACATTGCACCAAAAATGGTAAAATGGAGAAAAAAAATGTTTTAATATAGGTGTTGATCTACTGTTTTTTGTGTATTGTAGGTGAAGTTGGTGATTGGAAACGTTTGTTCAATGAAACTCAGAACCAAGAAATGGATGAAAAATTCAAAACATGCTTAGCGGGCACTTCCCTAGGAGCAAAGTTGAAGTATGAATCATATTGCCAGACTTGATTTTCTGGTCAGTTCAGTAGATCTGGATATTGTATTTTACTTCATAATAACTGAGTTAAAAAATTAAATGATAATTTGATCAACTAATGATAATAAGTGACAGATAGAAATAATGCAAATGTAGTAATACTGATAGAATCAGAAGTTTTGAGTACAAACTTAATTTTGTTCACTTTTGTGGAAAGGGCCCTAGCTATCCAAAAGGGATACTATTGTTAATGTCATCCACTGGGGGTTATGCTTCTTTCATGCACTGATTTCACACTAGAACTTAGCAGAGACAGCAGAAACATACCTAAATCTGTGACTGAGGTAGATCACATAAGCCTCCAAACACTGTAGCGTTTTTTGTCTTCTCATAATTCCTCTCTCTCAGTCTGGCTTGTTTGGGGTGGCTGTCTTGAACTCAGCACTGGAGAAATTAGGTCCCAACTCTGCATTGAAATAAGATTAATAAATTCTATTCTCCCTGGATTCCAAAAAAAAGAATTGCTCATCTCTGTTATGGCCTTAGGCCCTGTGATGGTCTCACTCTTAAGGAACTTTATGTTTCCGTTTAACACAAACTCTACTTTAAAACTAAAGATTAGAGAGTGTGTTATTCTGACATAAAGACTTTTCTACCACAAACCCCAAATAGTCACGTGGAACTTACAAGAAAGGGTCAAGAATATTTGTAAAAACATCTCCAAAGAGACATGACTGCTCTCAACTTCTTGACAATCTTTAATATTTGCAACATAATGTGTTCTACTCTAAAACCAAGTTAGGTATAGAATTATTTATAGAAATGTTACATAAAATTACTTTGAGAAAGAAAATTGGGTTACTATTTCTGGTAGTCTGATAGATTTAGAAAACCCAAGAACCCACCTTTCAAAACATCAAGAAAGACTGGATACAAATTCTTTAAAATTCTTTTAGTTTCATTTCTCAGCTCCCATCAAGGACCAAAACAAAAGACAACAAACAGTTTGACCAAGTAAGAATCAGAGACGGTGTTGAGTTGCCACTGAGTGACTTTTCATAACAAAGAAAATTGGGTTTTAATGCCCAAGCTCCAATGATTAGTGAAGAAATAAACAAATAGATCAAATAAAATAAAACAAAATAGAGCAACCCAAATGATGTAAGAATCAATATAAAAATTTAAACATGCCAACAGCGGTAGTGCATCTCTTAGGAAAAAAATTAAACTCTTTCATTTTCATTGCTAACACAATTGGTTAGGATATAGAAGAGACAAAAAAAACAGATCCTTAATTTATTTCACAAAAATTCCTTAAAAACTGAATATACATATGTTCAAAATCTATTTTAAAATTTTCAATTTTGGAAGCAAATATAACACTTTAATAAGCACAGAGTATGATTTCCTAAGCAAGAAGTAAAAAACATAAATGAAAAAATGTATATAAATGAAAAAATTTATAATTTTAGCTACCTCAAAACTTGTTTTTTAAGGAAAGGTACAGGGCGGGAATAAAGGTGAGTAGACAGGCAGGCAGGAAGAGAGAAGAGTAAAAAGTATTTTATTCTATTTTTAGTTATTCACACTTGTTTCCCCCTGGACCTGGGACTTAAACCCAGGGGTATGTGGCCTGTGCTCCTTCTGAGGTGATTCAACTAACCACTAGTCCACCAGGGTGCACCAGCTACCTTGAAATTTAAAATCTTTGGGTTGCACACACCCTGGCAGCCTAGTGGTCCAGGACACCTGGGAGCAGTCCCACATACAGCTCAAGGTGTTGGATTCAAGACCCGGAACCGGAGGGGACAATCAATATGAACAAAACCAAATAAAGAATAAATAAAGCTCTTCCTGCCTGCTTGCCTCCTCACCTTAAAAAAAACATTTTTTTTTAAATCTTTGGTGCACCCAAATTCTACCAAATATTGAAAAAATTAATATCATCCTTTTTCGAAATCTTACTAAATATTTCAGAGGAAAAAACACTTCTAAGTTCATTTTACAAGGCGAAATTAACTTAATACCAAAGCCAGATAAGGATACTATAAGACACTACACTATATTCATTAGGCCAACATCCCTGATAAACACAGGTGCAGAAATCTTCAACAATAGCAAACTGAATTCAAAGGATCATACATTGAAAGGATCCTATACGTGATCAAATGAGATTCACTACAGGGATGCAAGGATGGTTCAACATCTGCAAATGAATAAACATGAAACATCACATTAATTAATCAAGAAAAAAAACATTTGACAAAATTCAATATCCTGGCATGATAAAAACTCTAAACACATTGGATATAAAAAGTATACTTCAACATTATAATGGCCATATGTGACAAATCTATAGTTAACATCATACTTAACAGAAACAAAGGTTTTCTTCTAATGTCAGGGTAAAAGAAAAAAAAGGATGCCCACTCTCACTACTTTTACTGAATATAGAACTGTAAGTCCTAGCAAGAGCAATTAGGCAAGAAAAAGAAAAAGTCATCCAAATCAGAAAGGAAAGTATAAAATTGTTTGCAGATGGCATGATATTACATTGAGAAAACCCTAAAGACTCCACAAAAAAACTGTCAGAACTCAAATGAGTTCAATAAACTTGTAGGATATAACTTAATGTACATATATTGGTACATTTGTATACACTAACAATAAACTGTTGTAAAGAAAAATTAAGAATCCTGATAGGCCCTGGTGGCCTAGTGGATAGGCCTGAGACCTGAGCAAATGACAGGTAAACAATAGCTGATGTTTGTTGTTCCTTTATCCTCCTTCGCACAGGTTGTGTGGTCTTCACTACATTTTCAACGTGTTCCCAAGGACCCAGTTTAGCAACTCAGGGCCGGGGGGTGGACAACCAAGATAAACTAAATAAAATAAATAAAAATGTTTCTTCCTTCTCCCTCTGTAATTGCCAGACTACTCCCCTTCATTCCTGCCTGCGCTGTTCCTTTAAAAAGAAATTAAAACAATCCTATTCTATAATAGCATCAAAGGGAACAAAAGATAAAACAATAAAGCAAAGAAAGAATGAGAGTTTGATCATAGCAGGAGCACAAAGTGAACCCAAAAGAGTCCTGAGCAACTCTATCACCACAGGTGACCTAGTTACTGTCACACCCAAGGAAGAGCCATGAGCAGCAAGGCAGAGACCCCGCATTCACTCTTCCACAGCTCTGCTGACATCAAGACCCCAAGGAAGGTCACATATGCCTCAACAGTGGTGGGGACTAAACATTCATTGCAACAAGGGTTTAAGAAGAGTGAGAGGGTTTCATTGTAAGAAACCGATATGGTTTCATTATCAGGATTGACACCAAGGAAGATATATTTGCACAACAGACTTCCTTACCCCCAGGAAGTACCTGTGCAGTGTAGGTGATGAAAAACTTTGTGGAGTTTGATGTTACTGAAAGAGAAAAGGGTACAGAGGCAACGAATGTTACTGGCGGAGTTCCCGTGCAGAGCAGTAAGTATACAACAGATTGTAATAACTATAGAAGCCATCCGCTGTGCAGGGGTCCTCCAGGCAGTTACCAGTAGAGCCACCAGAATAGTGAGAAAAGAACGAGCTATCAGAAAGCGCTCCAAAGGCCAGGCCCAACGGCATTGGTCTTACCTCAGGTGACAGTTCCCACCTTATTACATATGGAAACCCTCTGGGTACCAGTCACAGTGCTCCAGCCCTCCTGTGCAGGGGGAAGTCATGGGGGTGTGGCAACCAGGGTGCAGGAGACCAGTGAGACAGAACATGTATGGGGACTACAGAGCATGATGACTGTGGCGCCTTCCTTTCCAAAGACAGCCTAGAAAAGACAGTGATGAAGAAAATCAGCAAAATCAAGGCGACGAGACCCAAAGCCAGCATGCATCTCGACGTCAGTACTACCACAAGTTCAATCACAAATCCGATGCCCAGAAAGCTCCAAACCACAAGATGGCAAAGAACAAAAGCAGGTGTGCTGCCAGCCGAGGATGGTTCTAGGGCTGTGCAAAGCAGGGCTGAGTTATAGCTGACTTACCCTCTCTACTGTCATCCAACGAGAAGAAATGAATATGCAATTTCAGCAATGAGAACTGAATTAAAGCCTGGAGCTGAAGTCCGTAAGTCTTAGCAAGCTGGGTGTACTGTCCTTCGGATGCAGTATATGTTCTAAAGCACGTTGCTCTGTCTTCTATGGTCAGAAGTGAATGTGCTGCCTTCCGCAAATAGTATTAATCCTGCACTTTCAACATAAGAGGTTCTGCTCCTAGGACAATGCACTGTCTCCACTAAGTGACACCTATTCCTTGAATGGAATGTGAAATTGCATCTGGAAATTGCAGGTTCATCTTGCCATCAAGCGATCAAGAAAAGAGGGGTTACCAAATTGGCTGGGCTGATCAATTCAAATTACTAAGGGGGAATAATGAATGAGTATGTCTTCAACCTGGAGTTTCTCTTGATTTCCTACTAGTAGTTTTATTGTTTAATGATAAATGTTTAAGGAAACCTACAGTCATCCCTTCAAGACAGGTTTGTATGACCCTTCTGGCCAAGGAGACTTCTGAGGGCAAAGGGAACAACAGATAAGGAAGTTATAAATACCAATAATGGTCTCGGGACCAGTTTTAGCATAAAGGACCATATACATGTTTTCCACCTTGCTGGGGAAAAAAAAAAAAAAGGAAACCTCCCTGAAAATGAAACCTACACCAAGGAAATATAGTTGAGAAGTGAAGATTAAGAATAAGGTCCTTATTTGAACCCTGGATTGTCTCGCCTGAAGCCATGCCCATTCCAGACTGGTTAGTTACAAGAAAACTTTCCCTCATTTTCTTTCTACTAGAAATCTATTTATGTTTACTACATCAAAAGCACCCTAACCAATCTGATATTCTTAAAAACACTTCATTAATTTATTCAATTAATATTTATTGAGTGCCTCCAACCTGTACTTCTTTCTTAAGACTGTGTTGGTTGATGTGCCCTGGTGGAGTAGTGGTTAGGTCCACCTGAGTGAAGTTCTTTTTCTCGTACATCCTAGGAAACCAGGTTCACATCCTGGGGCAGGGGAATAACTAATGTGAACAACTAAACAAGAATCAAATAAAATGCTTCTTCCTCCTCTCTCTTCTTGCCTGCTTGCCTACTTGCCTTCATTCCTACCTGCACCTTTTCTTAAAAAAAAAGAAAATATATATACATATATATATACACACATGTGTATACACACATCTATCTATGTATGAACTAAGGAGTTTTTCTGTTTCTGTGAAAAATGCCATTGGAATTTTGATAGGATTGCATTGTTGGTCAGTCACTTCAGGTTTTAGACACATTTAAACAATATTATTTCTTCCAATCTATAAATGAGATATCTTTCCATTTATCTTGGTCTTCAATTTTTTATCTAGTTTTATTTAGTTCTAACCATACAATTCTTCCACCTTATTGGTTAAATTTTTTTTTATTTTATATTTTGACAATTTTTTAAGGTCTTTATTGACATGTGCTTGCAGTTTGCTTGTTTTTTTGAAAAAAAAAAAAGTCAGGGTGTAAATGATTATTCCAAATTGAAATGCCTGGTGATGAAGAGGCCTTTTGATAATCTTGGGGTGGGGTTTGGGTCATGACTAGGGAGTGAAGGAATAAGTTGCATCTGATTAACCTACTCCAATATTCCCAACTCCTTAAGTATTTCTGATTTCCGTATTACTTGGCCTCACAATGTCATTTAATATTGGCCACCACTGTGCCCAGGATGGGAATGGAACCAATGATTAAAGCCAGTCCCAGCTTCTACAGCCAGCACTTTGAGTGCATATACTAAAATATGTTCCTTTTTTCATATCACCTTGAGAGTCACTTCCAGGTACTTTTCCTAGATTTCTGATGAAACAAATTAGTGAAATATTAAAATTGTTTTATTGTATGAACTACTTCCTCTAAATTAGGTCATGTCATAGTCTCTCAAGGAATCTTATTAGCTGATTCTAGATCTAGGAGTGAAGGCATGAAGTAGGGGATGGGTTCTATTTCAAGCTTTTCAAGCTAAGTTTTGCCTTACCTAACAAAGGTAGATGGCTGTGGAGACAGCAGAATTTGGGAGGGTAGTGGTTGGTACTGGAGTTCATTTGAATCCACCCAAATTCCCATGGCCTCATTTTTTTCTCACTCACGGTCCTTAGTGTTCATAGAAGAGGCCGGGGGAGTCTGCAATCAATGTACATTTGTACTGTAAAAATCTGCAGCATCAGACTGTGCACCTGAGTCTACAAGAAGAGAGTCTTCTGGGGCAGTCACAAAAGCTCGTGTCCCCTGACATAGCTTAAGCTTATTGTCTTAAACTTTATTCTCTCTTGCGCAGTTCAGAGGTTTCAAACAGTTATCACTGTTACTGGCATTTGTTGAACCGAAAAAAAAAACCAAAAACAACAAATTCCACCAACGAAATTAGTTTATTTGGAAATAGCAACAAAAAGGAAGTTTAACAAATAGAGTGCCATGGTGAGATTCACATGTACTTCCCTGTGGTCCCAGGCCAGCACCCCTTTACGGACTCTTTGGAGATGCTGCTGTGTAAATACAGCTCCTTGCTTCCTTCCTCCCAGTCAGGAAGCTATCCCTTCAGTCAGAGATGCAAGGCATGATGTATCCTGTGGTTTACTAATTGCGCATATATGGGAAATTCCTTCTAGCCTCCCAACCTCATTAGAACAGATTTTCTAGATATCGATTTTCACATATTGTGGCTGACACAGCAACTCCACTCCCACCAAACTGGTAAATGAACTTCTGCAGACATCTGCCACTGTTGGAGCTTTTTGGCATTTGGAAATTCCACAGAAAGATGGTCTGTCTCCTGTCCACCTTCCAAATATCCCACCAGTGCTGCCATTTGGGGAACGTAAATCGTGTTCAGGATCTGAGCTACAAGAAAAATAAAGTTTTCAACCACTGATAACCTGCCATGGGGGTAAGGCTAGGGGTTTTCAAAGAGAAGTGGTGGAGGCGCTCTGGTGGAGCAGGTTTGATCAACTGCCTCCAGCAGGAGTGCAATCCATGTACATCCCAAGTACTGGGGTTTGTGTCGAGTCGGGGAGAACAACCACAGATGTACAACTAAACAAAAATAAAGTACTTCTTTCTCCTTTTTCTTCCTGCCTGTTACTTGCCTTCATTCCTGCCTACAAGGAGAGAGAGAGAGAGAGAGAGAGAGAGAGAGAGAGAGAGAGAGAGAGAGAGACAGACAGACAGACAGACAGACAGACAGACAGACAGACAGACACCCCCAGAGCCAATGCCCAATATTTTCAGGACTGCCTGTCTCCCTGTCCTTAGCTAAGATGTTGAGGGTATCTTCACGGTCTACTTACTAGCTGCATTTCTTAACTTCTCTGGGCCTCAGATCTGTTTTTCCATCTGTTAAATGGGCACAGTAATGACACTACCTTGCAGTATAGTTATGTGGTTCACTGTGTGAATGAGTCAGTAATATTCTGGAAGATGTCATGTTCCCTTAGGTAAGGAGGATTTCTGGTATAGGACCTTGGGAGCAAATTCCACGAGATTCCACAGGGAGGCAGCTGACCGGTGAGTGGTACTAGCTGGCAAGTATCTGTCCAACGAATGGATGGGCGGATGCAAACAGACTGAAGGGAAATTATGCCTCCAGGCCTCTCCATCCCTAGCCTTGTAAAGGTGAAGAGGGAAGTGTAACAAGGGGGAGGGTTGCTTTGGTATTTAGACACCTGACGTTGAACTGAATCATAGGTGAGTTACTCAATTTCATTTATTGGAAACTGGAGGCGAAAATAGCTACCTTCCCAGTGCCAACCCAACTGTCAGCGTCGTCGGTAAGCGGGACTCGGTTCCCGGAGCTTAGTTCAGCGAGCGCCTGGCATCCCGCGGGCGCTGGGAGACCTCTGTCCTCCCTCGCGGTGGACGACCTTTCCCCTACCCAGACAGTCCCAGAAGCCGGGGCTACCCGATCGCGGATTCGGGCCGCCGCGCAGGACCCGCAGGTGGACTCGGAGCCCGCGGGGAGGTGCCGGGAGGGCGGACCGAGGATGGAGGCTCCGGTTTCCCGCGAACCCGCGGTGCGGACCTATGCGGCAGGGGCGGTGCGGCCGCGGCCGAAGGCGGAGTCCGCCGGGAAAACGAAACTGAGAGAAGGCAGCCCCAAATCGGCGTGGCTGCGGTGGACGGCGGCGGAGGCTGCAGCAGCGCGGAAGAACCGGGCCGCGGGGCGCTCAGAGCGCGGCGGGCGCGGCGTGGGCCCGGGAGCCGTAGCGGTTCGGACGCGCACCCCATCCTGCGGCGCAGCGGCGTCGGACGCCGGTAAGAGGTTCCTGAGCTCGGGCCCGGAGCGTGGGACCCTCGGGATCGGAAAAAGGACCCGGCTGAAAGCCACTTTCTTCCTGTGAAGAATTTTTATCCGAGCAAGTCACTAATGAACCGCGTCAGGTGGGGGTGGGGCATCGAGCGGAAAACATCTGTCATATGACTTGACCGACTGGTGGGAAAGGGAGAGCCCGAATTATCCATAGATTGACCAGCCCTGGTTACAAATCTGTTGCCTGGACTCCAGTTGCCATTGTTTCCTAATGTTTAGGCCTGAGCCCCCGCCCCAACTCCGTACCACTCTCCCGCACTCCCCCACCCCCCCATCTCATAACTGCTGTAGCCAAGGGATCTCAGAACAGGACTCTCTTCTGCACGTAAGAATCCTATAAACGTTTATCTGTCCATAGGCAAGCCCCTTACCTCCTCCACACTGACTGCACAGGCCAGGCCTCATTGCTGTGCTTGGACACCACTAAGCATACTTCTGTCTCCCGGCCTTTGCACTGCCATTTTCCTCTTCCTGGAAAGCTCCTCCTCCACACGTCTACACAGGCCAAACCTTTACTTTAACCTGAGCTTCTTGCACTGCCAGTTTAAAAGCAGCCTGCCCTGGACAACCTGCATCAGTGTCCCCTTACTTAGCTTTAATTTTCTTTTTCTTTCCTTTTTTTTTTTTTTTTTAAAGGAAAGATGCAGGCAAGAATGAAGGGCAGCAGAAGCAGACAGGAGGAGAGGAAAGAATGAAGCACTTTATTTTATTTAGTTCATCTTGGTTGTTCCCCTCTGCCCCATGACGGGGACCCAGGTTGTTGAGATATATTTGAACTACTCTCTTGGACAAAGGCAGCTGACCAAACCACTATTCGAAGTCTGCTTTAGTTTACAGGATAGTACTACTTATCATCCTCTTATAGTTTTTATGGATTTGTTCCTGTTTCTCCACTAGTAAATTCACAAGAGCAGAATTGTATTTACCATAGCTCCTAGTACTTAATAGGTGCTCATTAAATATTTGATAAGTGAATAGTAATTGATTTTGACTTCCAGAATGAGACTACCTATTGCTTGTGATTTCTTTCCTACTAAAAATGCCTTGCCAGTTGGAAGCTAAAAGATACACTCTCTGCTGTCTCCTAGGAATTTAGAATGAGATGATGCTCTTGTTTTTCAGTGTGTGTATTTGAACCTGAACACCCATCACACTGGACCTGTAGTTTATTCATTTAATTAATCAGACATGAGTTGAGCGCTTGTATGCCAAGCATTGTGCAGGCCCTAGAGGGGGCTGAGTACACAGAGCGGCACAGTCTGCCAGAAGCAGACAGGGGCACAGACATTATCTACTGCACATGAGTAAGATGGGCATATTACATTTCCTAGTGATTGCAGTGGTCACTAGCCTCTGAAGGAGCAAGCCACATACCACCACCTCCTGCCACCCCACCCCCCCGCCCCCACTCCCCAGGTTCCAGGGGGAAGCAAACAGTGTAAGCAACTAAATAGAAATAAAAAATAAAGTGCTTCTTCCTTTTCTCTTTAAAAAAAAAAGTTGATATTTGGAGCCATGGATAGCCTTCTGATTAAGTAGTTGATGAGGGCTCCTCCACAACTACAGTTTTGATATGTATGATCCTCTCCATTATGATGTGTGGCCTCATGGTTAGGAAACTAACTGACATGTTGATTCCTAAAAATAACGGTATATCTATATAAATCCTTAACTAAAACTCTCGGCCTATGTATGTTCTGATATTTAGAGATTTGGGGGTGTTAGGAAGTCAATGGAGTGTGAATCCTGTGTATCCTCTGCTCTCAGCAGGATTTGAGCACAGCTCTCCTGACTGCATTTCCTCACCAAAATATGTAGACAACAAAGTAAGATAAAGACTCTGAATAGTTCAGTGCCAGTTTAGGTCTAAAGAAGGGGCTATCAACTTACAAAAACAAAACAAATCACAAAGTAAACTTCAATTTTCAATGCTTTTTTTATTTTTGGAATTTCAAACCAGGAACACCATTCATTGAAGGTCAATGGTGTGGGGTGTGCTTTTTGTCTCATTTAGTTCTTACAACAATGTGTGAATCAGATGATTTCATCCCTGTTTTCAGATTGCAAATCAAAGGTTCAGAGGGACCTAACTCATATCCACATGACCCCGAAGTCTAAGTCTGCACAGCACTGAGCAGGAATGTGGAGGTGATGTCTTTGCTCACATCTAAGTACTGCCAGTGCCCCGCTTCCAGCTGACAGCGATGCTCACAGACCAGGAGAGCAGCCTCCCTTGATCTCCCGACTTCTGCTTGTGTTCCACGCCCCTCCCCATACTCTGTCATAACATTAATTCACAGAAGTCAGTCTCACCACCTTTCTGTTCAGAACCCCCCCCCCACCGTCGCTTCCTGTGCAAGTGGGATACCAAGCAGCATCCTGCCAGGTCCATGCGCTGTGGGGCCTGCCTGCCTTTCTGACTCACTTCCTTTACAGTGCATTGACCTTTGGGTTATTCCTCGAAAGGCATTGGTTCCTACCTTAGGGGTTCTTCTGCTTTAGACACTCTTCCTCCATGTCTTAGTATGATCCACTTTCTCATTATTCAGGCATGGTTTAGACAGTGCTTCCTGAAAAAGGACTTCCCTGACCGCTGTGTCTAAAACCATCTCCCTCATATCTCTTCACTATCTACTCATTCATCTTTTATACTATACTTTTGTTTAATTTCTTCATAACACTTCCAGCCACCTGCTTGCCACATGATTCACTCCTGGGTATGACCTTACTTACAGGGTAAATTGTCCTAAAATTAACTTTTGAAAATTTGGAAAGGGGAATTTGAGGGATTTCATAGGAACTCTGTTTACCTACAGCAAAATCCTTCATGATTTCATAAACTTCACTTTGTGTGTGTGGATCCATATATACATACACTCTCAACCATTTTCTTCTCAACATAATTCTAATTACACTCCTGCACTCTTTTTACCTTCTCAAGAAGGTGGACAAACTTGCACTTGACACTCAGTCAAAACAGAGAGCAAAGTTGAAGAGAAGGGCCCCTTCCTTTTTTCACCAATTGAGTGTTGAAAGTAGAACACTTTGGAGAAATGGTGTTTGATTGTGCAGACCGTGAAAGAGAAAGAAAGATTTTTGTTAGAAAGTTTTCTCTGGATTTATGTGGGGCTGAAATGAAACTTGTAAAGAAGATACTTCTTACCCATTTTGCCTCCTCAACTAAATTGGGAAAATCAGATTGAATATGTTCTTTGAGTGTCTTTCACACATCTTTTTTTGTTACAGGTTTACTCATAGGAAAAATGGACAATGCTCTTTTACACGGTTTCTACATAGAAGAACTTAATAAATACCGTCAGAAGAATGATGTAACAATTCAGTATAATGAACTATGTAAGGAAGGACCTGCACATGCTTTAAAGTAAGTTGCTATATTTAAAAAGTATCTATCCTATAAAGTATAAACTGGGAGAATTGCAACTCTGGTGCCTTTTGAAGTCAGTACTTTAGGCCCAGAACAAAGTTGCTCCAGAGTTCTGTCAGAATCCTCTTGATATGTGGTGGTAACTCCAGAGAAAAAAAGGAGGTTTATGCATTCCATGCTTCAAGATGATGTGCTATTTTGCTGTTTGGGGATAACTTTTTTAAGTTTTATATTGAACATCCATTAGAAACTTCAGAGGTAGTCACAGAAGGCAACAGTGATTAGAATATGTGTCCTTCCATAATGGATGAGTTTTATAATATTTTGTGATTATTTTCTTTGTCATCAGGTTTATAGTTCAAGTTGTAATAGATGGCAGAAAATTTCCAGAAGGTGAAGGCAGATCAAAGAAGGAAGCAAAAAATGCTGCAGCTGAATTAGCTTTTAAGCTGCTTAATAAAGAAAACAAGGTAAGGAATTGCCTTTCAATCTCCTAGTGAAATGGAACTCACATATATATTTTATATTCTTCTCTAAAAAAATACCCATGTACAGAATAAAGCCATTTGCAAGTCCTTGGCGTTCAGAAGTTTAATTCAATCTTTTTTCCTGAATCCATTTCTGTAGACCTTGAATGAGAGGTACACCTAGGAAATAGTGGGCAGAGCTGGTTAATACCTTTTTAGAGTGCCACCAGCAGTGACTTCTTCTAAAGCCAAACAGATGTAGAAAGGAAGCAGTAAGAAATGAGCTGACAGGTTTTGGCAGACGGTCCTACACTTAATTGAGGGAATGTAGTGGAAAAGGACAAAGAGAAAAAAGTGATTGTGAGGAGAATGATGTATAAAGAGGGCAGATGCTGGAGAACCAGCATGCATATCATTGACATCTCTGATGAGGAGAACAGAGTAACTAGTACAGAAGAAGCTATCTGAAGAGACTTCACTAGAAAATGTTTCTGAAATGAAGACGTGACTGCAGATTAAAGCAACTCAACAGACAAAGATAATAGAACCACCAAGAATGACATCAGTACTTGCAATAGTCCTGAACTCTAGGGACAAAGAAAGAATCATGCAGCCATCTAGGCATAAGAGGAAAGTACATAAAATGATAAAAAATGTGGTGTTCACAACAACATTAAAAGCCAGAGACCATGGAGCCACAGCTAGAAAATGAGATAGATCATTTAGATATTTAGTTTAGATATTGAAAATTTTTGGAAAAATTTAACTTTTCTGAAAACAATCTTACCTGCAATATTACTCTTATAAGCAGAATAAAATAAATAAATTAGGAAAAATCAGGCAAAACCACAAAGTCATAAATAATGAGACAGAAAACCAAGTCAGGAAGTTAGAAAAAAAAATCTTCCTTCCAAAAATGCAAATGAAATAATAACAATAAAGGCAGAAATAAATGTAAAAGAAAATGAAGAAACACTATAGGCCAAAAATTAGTGTTTTGACAAGACTGATAAAGCAGAAAAATTTGGCATGAGTTTGTCAGATTAGGAATTGAAGAAAGTACAGTTAGTAAAGGAATAGTTCTACTATATCCACATTTCCCATTAAAGTGTGATTCTCTGTGTAGCTTTACTTCAATAATATTGTCTTACTTTCTAAGATTTACAAAGAACAGGGAATGTTAGAAAGTTTTACAATATTTTGCATGAGTAAACAGGAAAATCGACTGTTTTGTATTTCCTTATGAAATTATAAAAAGAAAACGAATAGTTTCTTTCCTGTTGTTAAAATTTGTTCTTGTAGATTTTTCTGATGGAGAAAGGGATATGCTTAGACTTTTACTTAAGATAATATAAAAGGAAAATACACACAATTTCAGTTTTCTCATTTAATATTTTATTAAACAAAATAAAGAGTTAAAGAGTTTTTGTCACATTAAACAAGTTTTTGTGTTTTTTTTGCAGACAGGTAGTTCACTGCTGACAGAAGATTTAGAAGGACCACATTTGGGGAATTTCATAGGCCTTCTTAATAGGATTGCCCAGAAGAAAGACCTACCTATAAATTATGAACATTGTGAACTGAAGAACTCTGTGCTTAAAAGGTAGCTGTAGTTTGGCTTTTATTTATGTTTGATTCTTTCTAAGAAATAGAGTGGATTTATTTTCCTGTCTTAATTCCCCATAAATATTTGTCCACTTTTCTACATTCCGCATGGAAAGTTTTATATGAATTCTAAGCAATTAAACATCTTTCTAATAAAAGTATTAAAATGCTTCACTGCTGAGAACTTATGACCCAGATACCATAGTTGATTGAATGTGGAGAATCCTTTATTTCTGAGTGTAACTGGGTGGTTTAGTCTGCAGGAAACTTGGAAGAGAATATGGTATGTCCCTGCTTGAGGGAGGCAGAGATCATCCCATCCATCCCAGTGCTGAAGTCACTGTGGCTGTGGGAAAATGGCTCTGTCCACACGTGTAGATTGACTCTGTCTACCCTTGTCAGATTAGGGGGCTGCTTGTCCAGGTGTTTGTCTTTTGAATTTCATCAAAAGGTACTATTCTTCAGAAAAATAGCATATAGCTAGAAGGACTGAGTTTTCTCCCCCAGACTGAGGAGGCTAGGATGCAGGAGATAGACTAACATTCACAGTTACTGAGAATGTCACCAGTGAGCTAAGACTTTGGAAGTGGGGCTAAATAATGCATTGAAATGGGGACAAGCAAAAAGCAGATGAGCATGAGCAAGATTGTTTTTCAACTACAACCAAACGGTTAATGAAGAAGAAGAAAAATTAAAATGGCAAATAGTCCAAACACCCACTTTAGGATACTGTCCTCTGAACAGACGTGTGGCAATTTACGTTTTACTTTTTACTCTGATGACTTTTAGGCCAGAACCAGGAAGAGAATGATTTGATAGTCTTCCTTGCAATGAGATAGTCAAAAGTAAATTCTGTGGGTCAGTCTTAAATTAAGAGGCTGTTTCATTTTTCTGCAGCTCATTTATTTGGCTCCTTTGAATTCAGCAGTCTAATATTAAATAGCTCAAAGAGAGAAGTCTACTTAGTGGGTACCTGGGAAACACAGGAGCTGTAGAAACAATTCGGTCACTCCGCCCCTCCACCTCTTTCTGCCTTCAGGGCCTAGAGGGAAAGAATCACCTGGTTAGATTCTGTGGTATTCGCCTCTATGGCAAATAATTTTGCAATAATATATAATAGCTTCATGATGTTGATTGCCATGTCCATTGTTTGTCATCATACATAGAATTCTAATACAATTTTTCAAATGTCCCTGACTAACTACAAATGTCCTTGTATTCAATATGGGGAGGCTGTGGATTTCCACACAAGGGCTCTGCACTATGATTTTCTTAGGTGTCTGTGCACATCAGCAGGGAGCAGAAACTGGTCTATTAGCGCACACTCTGGGCTTTGCCTATCTTCTACACAACTTTGTAAACTCATTGTTTCTCCTGTAAAAGCCTCCCTTTCTCTACTGACCTTTTCTTACCCATTTGAGCATCTCTGGAAAATCACCAGATGTTTTTGGCTCAGTATCTTTTGCCCTTTGGGGAATTTTTTTTTTTTTTTAAATGACTGATTAGTACATTTGTGCCAGGTCTTTCAATGAAACCACAGAGATTTAGAGTTTATCTGGAAAAAGTAAGCTGAGACATCAGCCAATTCTGGTTATTCTGACAAATTGGTCAGATATCTTACTGATTATTTAAATTATACAGGATATATTTGATAGACAAGATATTTATGAATCTACCTATTAAATCAGTGTTTATTGGCTTGCCCTGTTGGAGCAGCGGTTAGGTCAATCTCCTCTTAAGGAGTGCAGGCCACATACCTCTGTGTTAGAGTCCTGGGCCTGGGGGGAAACAACCACTGTAAGCAAATAAATGGAAATAAAATAAAATGCTTTTTCCTCCTCTTTCTCTTCTGCCACTTGACTACTCACTTTCATTCTTGCCTGCACCTTTCTCTTTAAAAAATAAAATCAGTGTTGTGTTAAGGCCTTTGTTAATGTGTTTGGGTTGGTTTTTGTTGTTTTTTTTCCAAGTAATAAATTAGAGTTAGATTTTTTTTTTTTTTTTTTTGGTATTTAGGGTAAATGCTCTTCATAATTTCTCCTAGATTTCATTGTATATGCAAAATTGGACAGAAAGAATACGGTGCTGGTGCAGGCTTTACAAAACAGGAGGCAAAACAGGAGGCTGCTAAACTTGCATTTGATAAGATACAGTCAGAATCAATGGTATGTATGACCTTTGATTTCAGTTTTATATTTTAAATTCTCTCTGAAGTTGATGTGAGGTTTGACTGTGTTTACATGATGCCGAGACAGTCAAGCATGTGGCAGGAGGGTTCTCCTCTTCGTATCCCACCAATGACCCATAAGCTGTAGGACCACAAGATCCAGAGGGATCAGTGTTGCGTTGACAGCTCAGGGTTGTTTTTTAAAACCAGGTTCATAAAAAATGTATTGATCTCATCATTGTTGATAGCTGTGAGTTTCGTGAATGGGGTAAGTCCAGGGTGGTACTTAGTACCCAGAGGCTGAGCCTCTGTGAAGACGTGATTGAGTTGTGCTGCAACCTCCAGTGGGTTCTCTTTCTTTCAGAGAGCAGAGCGAGAGCCTCGGTCCAGAGACTGCAGAAGCAACTCTTTGTAAGTGGGGCCGAAAGCAGTGATATTTAACAAGTTGCTGCCTGAAAGTGAATTTTTATAAAAATATTCAGTGTTTAATGCAGAAGTTTAATGTCTAGAGAAAGAAATGGCTGCTCAATGGAAAATGGAATTCACGGACTGACAGTTACCTTCTTTTCTCCTAGGAATTCTGAGTCACCATCTGAAAGTGACTTCTCAGCAAATGCATCTGAAAGAAATGATTCCAGTGACAACCTAAATAATTCTTTATCATCTTCGGTATAGCATTGCTCTCTAAGCTTCCTAATTAATCTGATATTCCTTTGTGTTTCCTCATTTAAAAATGATCTCCAGTACCCCTTCATACTCTTTCTGTCATTGTCACATGTGTTCTTACTACAGAAAACTATTGGCAACCTTTTGACTCTCACCTTTCTTTATTAACCCCCCATTCCATACATGTAAAATTCTTCCACTATTTACTCTCATTTTTATCTCGCAACTTACCTTAATATATTCTTATGATCTTGCTTCTTACCTTCTACAACCCAATAGTACTTAAAAGGCATATTAATATAGTTCTGCTCTGTTTCAAAATATAATACTAAGTAGGTGCACTTTGGTTCAGCAGCTAAGGTGCCAGATTATAGATATGGGATCAGAAAAAGGGAAAAAAAACCCCAACTAAATGAAAAAGATAGTTTAAAGTAAAAACTAGACTTAAAAATATCCTGTTTTAAAAGAATCGTACACCAATAAGAACAAGAGAAAACAGTTGCTAAGAGAGTGACTTCAGTTTCACATAACTCTTCTATTTATTACTGTTAGACATTTCTGGAAGAAGTATTAATCAAATCATTTTGCTTTTTTTATTTTTCATTTAGTTGTTCACGCTAGTTGACCCAGCACTTGAACACAGCGTAGGTGACCTGTGTCCTTTGGAGGTGGTTGATCGAACTACTACTCCACCAGGGCGAGCAGTATAACCACTCTGCAGAGCAGTTTGGCAATCTGTAGTATTTGAAGTTGCCTGGAGAACTCCTGGAGAAACATTTGCCTGTGTGCACAGAGAACCATGTTTAAGAATGTTCTCTGTAACATAGTCTATAATAGGAAGAAGTGAAAAAGGAATTACCCCCTAATAGAATGGCTAAATTAACCATATCATAATCCTCATGCAATAGTGAGACAGACAGGTAATGACTCAAGAAATCTTTGGTGCTCCCCAGTCTTTGTCAACATATTAAACTGGTAATAAAAACCAAAACACAGAAAGCCTATCGGAATAAAAGTGAATATGAATATTCACAGCTATGTGAAATCAATGTTTGAGAGATAGATGATTGCTTTTTTGCTAAGTATTATAATTTTGTGTTAAATATAAAAATAGCAGCTTTGCAGTGTTTAACTGATGATCACATCAGAAATTGTTGGGGAGGGATTTCAAAAGAGATCCTTGGGTTCCATCTGCATCCTTATTGGCCCTGTGGATGACTTACACACAACTTCTCTTTGTGAGTCCCTGGACCATCAGAGAGGCCTTTTCTTGTCCCTGGATGATCTGTGCTTTTACACAACACGCTGACAATTACCTTTTTTCTTGTGGGGGGTGGGGGGGACTCTTCCTTCTGTGTCTGTCTGGTTGCTATAATAGAAGAGAATATTGATATTGCCAAGTAAACTTAGAAGCAGGACTTGATGAAAGAATGAAATTGATGAGGCTGTTAATGTTATGGGCAAAAAAAAATGTGGTCATAGAATCAGCAAGAGTATAGGAGGAAGAATAGCAAAAAAAAAAAAAAAAGAATCAATTTGATCATCAGAAACTCTTTTCCATTTTCTTTTATTATAGGACAGTCTCAGAGATCATCACAAGATGAACAGGTAAGTATCATGCATTGAACTTAGTTTGAAATGAAGTTTTATTCCTGATTTAGTTTCTCAGCATTGATTAAGTCTGTGATATGTAGTGCTTTGCATCCATATTTGAATGGCGTTTCAGAAGTAGCATGGTTAAGGATCACAAAAAGCTTGAAATCTACAAACAAATTATTTATTTTAATTAATTTTTTGAAGGAATGTTGCATTATAACATGTGGGTTTAAGGTGTATGTCATTGTAAATAACATCCATCAAGTTCACTGTCACCATTCCAGTTCTTTCTTCACCATCTGGTAGATCCCCTCTACCCAATTTGCCCATCCCCCTTCCTTTCTTGAAACCACTAATTTGATTTTATTGACTAAAAGTCTGTTTTTGTTTCATTTAGTTGATTTGTTTGCTTGGTTTCTTGATGTACCATGTATGAGTGAATCATTCAATGCCTGTCTTTCTCCTTCTGGCTTCTATTACTTACGCTTAATTCCCTCTAGATCCACCCATGTTGTTGCAAATGACAGGGCTTCATCCCTCTTTTTTTTTTTTTTGGTAGCCGAGTAGTAGTGTATTATGTATATTTACTACATCTTCTTTATGTATATTTACTACATCTTCTTTATCCACTCATCTGTTGATGGGTGCTTAAGTTGTTCCCAGTTCTTGGCTGTTGTAAATAATGCTGCATTGAACATGGGGGTTCATTTATCTTTGCAAATTAGTATTGTCTTTTTAGAATAAGTAGCCAGAAGTGGGCTAACTGAATCATACGGAATTTCCATTCTCAGTGTTTTGAGAAGTCTCCATACTACTTTTTATAATGGTTGCACTGTTCTACACTCCCACCAGCAGTGTATAAGAATCTCTTTTCTGTATAACCTTGTCAACATTTGTTATTTCCAGACTTGAATTTTAGGCATTTTTCACAGTCATGAGGTGGTATCCCGCTGTTGTTTTGACTTGCATTTCTCTAATAATAAGTGAGGTAAAACATCTTTTCAAGTGCCTGTGTTCATCTCTGTATCTTCTTTGGAGATGTGTCTATTAAGATCTACGCTTTTTAAAATTAGATGTTAATTTTTCTGATGTTGTGTTTTATGAGATCCGTATGTTTTTGATACTAACTGCTGGTCATGTGTATGATGTGCAAATATTTTTCTCCCATTCAGTAGGATGTCTTGTGCTTTGAGGATAATTTCTTTTGCTGTGCAGGAGCTTTTTAGTTTCGTGTAGTCCCATTTGTTTATTTTGGATTTTATTTCCCTTGACATTGGAATCTGGTTCCCAAAGATATCTTAGGTCAGTGTCAAAAAATGTTTTGCTTGAGTTTTTGTCTATGTATTTTATGGTTTTAGGTTTGACATGCAAGTTTTTAATTCCTCTTGAATTTTTGTCTATGATGTTCAGAAGTGAACTAATTTCAGCCTTTTGTGTGTCACTCTTAATTTTTCCTAACACCATTTATTAAAGAGAGCTTCGTTGTCCCCAGTGCATGCTCTTGGCTCCTTTGTTGTAAATTCATTATATACATGGTTTTATTTCTGGTCTCTGATTATATTTCATTGATCTGAGTGTCTGTTTTTATTTCAATGCCATGTTTATTTGAGTACTATTGCTTTGTATGTAGTTTGAAGTCAAGGATATGACATCTCCATTTTTGTTCTTTTTTTTTTCAGGGATTGTTTTTTATTTAAGTTTTTTCTTTTTTTTGGTGTAGTTCCAAATTTCGTTATTTATTGTTCTTTTTCTGTGAAGATTGTCTTTGGGATTTTGATGACGATTACAATGAAATCTGTATGTTTCTTTAGGTAACATTTTTAACAATGTCAGTTCTTCTAATCCATGAGCATGGAATATCTTTCCATTTCTGTGTTTTCTTTTTCTTTAAGCAATGTTTTATAGTTTTCAGAATACCAGTATTTAAATTTTTTTGGCTATGTTTATTATCAGGTCTTTCATTCTTTTTGATGCAGTTATAAGTTGGACTGTTTTCCTGAGTTCTCTTTCTGCTAGTTAATTGTTTACATTTGGAAAGGCAAGATTTTTTAATTTTAATTTTGTAGCTTGCTACTTTATTATGTTTGTTTATTGTTTTTAGCAGCATTCTGCTGAACTCTTTGGGGTTCTCTTTCTATATTACTATGTTTTCTGCAAAAGGTGATAATTTCACTTCTTCATTTCCAATTCGGAAACCTTTTATGTCCTTTTCTTTTCCAATTACACTGGCCAAAATTTCCAACACTATATTAAATAATGTTGTTCCTGATCTTAGAAGAAAAGCTTTCCATTTTTCCTTATTGGGTACGATATATTGTTTATTACATATACATTCATTATATTGAGGTCTGTTCTGAATATACCCATTTTGGGAGGGTGTTTCTTTTTAACATAAATGAATTCGAATCTTAGCAAATGCTTTCTTGTGTCTATTGATAGGATCATATGATTTTCTCCTTCCTTTTGTTAATGTAGTGTGTTACATTTTGATTTGTGCAAATGAACCATCCCTGCATCTCTGAAATGAATTCCTGTTGATCATGATGTATGATTCTTTTCATGTATTGTTGAGTTCAGTATGCTAGTATTTTTTTTAAAAGGAAAAGTGCAGGTAGGAATAAAGGCAAGTAGGCAGGCAAACAGGCAGGAAGAGAGAGGAGGAATGAGCATTTATTTATTTAATTTAGTTTTTCATCTCAGGTGCTCCCCTGGACCCCAGGTCACAAACCTGGGTCCTTGGATATATGTAGACTTCACTGGCCAGAGACCACAGATTTAATCACTAAGCCACTAGGGTGTGCCAGTATGCTAGTATTTTGTGGAGGATTTGTGCACTGATATTCATCAGAGATATTGATCTGTAATTTTATTTTTTGGTGATGCTCTTGTCTGGTTTTGGAAATAGAATAATGTTGGCACCATAAAACTGTTAGGATGTCTGCTTTCTTCAGTTATTGGGAAAGTTTGTGAAGGAGTGATTTTTATTCTTCCTTGAAAGTTTGGTAGAATCACTAGTGAAACTATCCTGTTCAGGGCTTTTGTTTTGAGGGAGAATTTTGATAACTTTCAAATTTTTTTTTTTACTCTTCAGGTTTTCTATTTCTTCCTGAATTCGTCTTGGAATATATATATATCTAAGAATTTGTCTATTTCTTCTACGTTATTCAACTTGTTGCCACATAGGTGTTTATAATCCTCGTTTTTGTAAACTGTACTTTTTAAAATGTTTTTTAAAAATAGGATAAATAATTCTCTCAATAGTGGCAGACATGTAAGGTGGACATACTCAGAAATATCATGCCAATGGTGGTTTTTCTGATTGCTGTAGTCTTCAGTAATCCTAAGGATATACTTGCATGAAACTGCTATCAAAGCAGTAGTCTGTATTTTATATGGCCATCATTTTCAGGATTGTTGGTGAACTGGCCATATTTTCCCTAAATAACTTTGCCGTCTGAGTCACAAGGCCCGACTCACTGATGCTCACTTTAATGACAGTACCTTTGGTAATAATGTCCAAAGTTGTGTATATTAGAGGTGGGGGATTCTTCTTTACACCAAGTATTGGCAGATAAAAGGTGGCATTCAGTTCAGGATGTGTTAATGGGTTTTTTTGAAATGGAATCCCATGGCGTAATGAATCCTTCATATCATAATATTCTTTTATGATCCTCTGTATTTATGTAGTACCTGTTATAATTTCTCCTATTTCATTTCTGATTTTATTTATTTGTCTTTTATCCTTCCTTTTCCTTGTGAGGCTGACTAGTGGTGTGCTATTTTATCTTTTCATTATCTTTTCAAAGAACCAGCTCTTGGTTTCAATAATTTTTTGAAATGTCTTTTTGATTTCCATTTTGGTTACTTCTCTCAGTTTTATTATTTCCTTCTTCTACTGAATTTTGGTGTTTTTTCTTATTTTTCTTGTTCCTTTAGGTGAAGGCTTAGGTTTTTATTTATGCATCTTCTTCTTTCCTGGGGTAGGACTGTATTGCTGTAAATTTCTTCTTAGTACTGCTTTTGCTGCATCCCATAGGTTCTGATACATTGTGTTCTCATTTTCATTTGACTTCAGGTATCTTTTAAATTGCATCCTTTATGTCCTCATTGACCCAATAGTTGTTCCATAAAATGTTGTTTATTTTCCACTCCTTTGTAGTTTCCCATCTTTCCTCTTTTGGTTGATTTCTAGTTTCATGCCATTGTGACCTAAAAATGTTAAATGTCTTTTCAATCTTCACAAATCATTGAGACTTGATTTCTCTCCCAACATATGGTCTATTTTTGAGAATTCATGAACACTTGAAAAGAATGTGTAATGTATTATTTTGGGGTGAAATACTCTTTAGATATCTATTAAGTACATTGAATTTGTCATTTAAAGCCATAATTTTCCTGTTTATTTTCTCTCTGGATTATCTGTCTAATGCTGTGAGTGGGATATTAAAGTTCCCTGTGATTATTGTGTTGCTGTCAATGTCTTTAGGTCTATTAACATTTGCTTGATATATGTGACTCTCCTCATACATATATACATATATGTATGTATCAATAATCATTATGTCTTTTTGTTGTATTTATCCTAGCATATGCAGTCACTATCTCTGTCTTTGGCAAGAAGACAGAGAAGTCTATTTTATTTGATAGGAGTGTAGTGATTCCTGCTTTTAAGATTGTGCATTGGCTTGGAATAACGTTTCTATACCTTCACTTTAAATCTTTGTTTATTTCTATATCTTAAGTGAGTATCTTATAAACTGTATAGTTGGGTTTTTTTTTGTTGTTGTTGTTGTTTTTTTAATACATTTAACCACTCTGTTCCTTGTGATTGGTGAATTAACTTCATTTACATTCAGGATAATTATTATATATTAGGGTTTGCCATTTTGACTTGTTTTCTGTCTTTCAGTTTATTTATTACCTTGTTTATTTTCTTGTGAACTTTAAAAAATAGGTAGAAAAGTCTCTTTCAGCATTTCTTCTAAGGGAGATCTTATGGTAGCAAAGTCCTTTGGCTTCTTTTGTTCTCTAGAAAAACCCTTCTCTCTCCCTCATATTTGAAAAAGAGTGACTTTATCAATGACTGGGAGTTTCTGTCTTGGAGTATTTTGAATGTATTATTCCACTCGTCTCCGGACCTGTAGTGTTTCTGCTGAGAAGTCTGATAATAGCCTGATGACAATACCTTTATATGTTATTTGCTTATTCACCCCTGATCATTTTTAATATTCTTTCTGTGTCTTGAGCTTTTGATAATCTTGCAATTATATGTCTTGGTAGAAGTCTCATTGGGATCATATCAGTTACATTTAGATAATCAGTAGTTCTGTTGGCTTTATTGATTTGTATATTCAGTTCCTTCCCCCAGGTTTGGGAAGTTTTCAGCTATAATGTCTCTGAATAAATTCTCTATTTTCTTCTCTCTCTTCACCTTCTGGGAAACCCATTATTCTTATGTTGCCTTTCCTAATGGAGACAGATAGCTCTTTGAGTGTTTCTTTAATTTTTTTTTATCTCTCTTTTCTTCTATATAGTTCCTTTCTCCATTCAATCACTAATCCATCCCTCTATTTGGTCAATTCCTCTTCCATAGCTTTCTGCAGCACTCCTGGTATCATTTATTACATTATTCATATCCTGAATCTCTGTTAGTTTCTTAGGTAAAGCTTCAATTTCTGCCTGCTGCTTGTTAGTTGTATTTTTGAACTTACTGATTTGTTTTTTTACTTCTCTTGAATTGCTTTGATTTGTCAAGTCCTCTTTTAATTTTTGAGCAGTTTTTCTGAGTTTTCTTTTTATCTCTTTGAGTTCCTTTATGATTGCTGCTTTGAATTTATCCACTCAGGAGATATAATCCTCCATGTCTGCAAATTTGATTTCTGACGAGGAATCTTTATCTCCTTGTGGTGGTTTTACACCTTGAGAATTGCAAGTATCTTGTACTTCCTCATACTGGGGCCTTGAAGCTAAGATGCTTATTTTTTTTTTTTTTACTAATAGGTGGCATATGGCATCATTTCATATTTTTGATTCTTGCAGGCTTCCTTAGTAAGGATCACTAGCTGAGTCAGAAAGGTGGGGGATAGCTGCTGGGTGGGATGTAACCGCTGTTGTGGGCTGCAGTGGGTGTGGGCGCTTGTTCATGTGGGTGATATTAGAGTTGACTCTCCTCTCTGGGATCCCAGACCTGCTGGCACCTGCCTCCCAAGGGAAAAGGAGTTGGGGAGAGTGAGCAGAGTGCAGCCTTCTTTGTGCTCCTTGCTGCATTTCTCTCCAGTGCAGGGACTGGGGTCTTGACTACAACCCCTCCTCTTTGGACTTCACTAAAGCCAAGTGTCTATGTCATATAATCTTTGCTCTTCACTCTCCAGGAATGGGGGCTGGGTTTGCTGTCCTGGTATCTCCCTCCCTCCAACTGTCTCGCCATCCGCCACCAAGTCACTCAGGTTCCTTTCTACCCAGCTTCAGTCACTCAGAAGCATAGCGTTCCTCTGGCAATCTCTTCGCTGTGGTCCCTGTTCTCCCACTGCGTAGCTGGAGGTGTTTTGTGGTCTTCTCCTATGTTGCTTCATTGGAGAAAGATTAGCTGGATCCCACAGAAGTGAAGCCAGAATGACCTCTGACATGATCTTAGACTGGAACCTTCACTTTGACTTTTAAAGGCGTGTTTCATAATATCTGAAAGCATTGTCAAAGGTCTAGGGAAGGAAGGAAGCACCAAATGATTTTACATATGTAGGGAAATCTTGGATGAAATGCACACACTACATCGTAGACAAAGTCCGATGGGGATATTACTAGAGTAATTGCTTAATTTTAGAGTAATTGCTTGTTGTTTTAGAAGGAGGCTGCCAGGGGAAGTGGGCGAGGAGAGGTGTTTTAAAGAGATGTTCGTTGAGGCCAGCAGATAGCATGGAAATAGTGTAGTAGCTCAGGTGAGAGGAAGCAAGATCACGTGCTATGTAATTATGGACACTTGGTTTCTTTAACTGAAGAGAACAGCAAGGATGTAAGTGCAGCCAGCACTGAGGCACAGATGGCAGCAGGAGCTGTTATGTGCCACCCATATATTTTGAATACTGGCTGATGAGTTGAAGAAAGATGATTCCTGATGCTCGTGTTTGAATGAAAAGAAGAGAGGTCTGCCTGTGAGATGATCAGGCCATCAGCCATGGTTCTAGCGCAGTGAGGAGGGAGGCAGAGAGCTTGTGAGGCAGACTGTCTTGAGGGAATAGAGTTTCATAACTGGTGAGAGGGTGCAGGTGAGAAAGGGGAGAAAGGATTGGAAGATGGTTCTTTGTGGATGGTATGTAGACTAGAATCATGGCATCGATGGTGCCAGAGAAATTGGAGACTTGAGGGCTGAGAGAGATGATGGCCATTCGAACACGTTTAATTTTAGGTGGCTTACTATCAGCAGGACTAAAGTACAAAGGAAGAATGACCAGAATAAGTTGCTTGAGGTGTTGAGTCAAGGGAAGGAAAAGGCTTGTGGCTCACCAGTATCGAAGGTGTTAAGGCAAAATAGGAGCCAGGAAAAAAGCAAAAAAGTATTAGAAGGCTGAAGTGAGCCCTAAGTATATAGTTTTATAAAGAAATAGGTAAACACCTGTTGCCCTGCTATTCAAATAGTTAACTAAAAAAATACAAACAGCTTCTAGTGCATGGCATGAAACCTATTTTAAATTGTATTTTATTTCAGTTTTATTAGAGTTTTCCGTTCTCTTAATTTTTAGAAAATTGGCACCTAAATTTGAGCTTCCTGTGGTAGAAAATCAATATACTGCGGATCTCAGGTAAGAGGGAACTGTAAAATAGAATTTGTGTAAAGATATGTTTATTTGACAGAAGTTTCTTACGGGACTAGATTAGGGTGGTTAAATTATATTTCCTTCTGAACAATTTGGTTTAGCACATTCAGGCCTACAAAGGATCATTGTCTCCTGAAAAGTAAAATTTAGATAGATTATATAAATAAAATATGGTACAGCTTGGAACATAATAGGACACTTTCTAAAGTTTTCTACTTGTGATAAGATCCTTTATCGCGGTTGTTGCACAGTGAAGATTTCATTGTGACTCCCAGGGATGACCTGTTATGTTGGGAGGAGGGGTAGGAACTATCCTTTGTGATTGAGGAGTTTCTGTGACATGAACTCTTTATGTTCAGAAGGGGATGTCATGTTTGTTACAGAGTCCATTTCATCAGTGATATTAAGAAAAGGTGGAAGAATGGGGTGGGGGCCATGAGCATGAAACCTCAGAATAACAGTGGCATCTGTCTTTTAAGGTTTATGCAGAGTTTTCAAGAAATAACACCAATTGGCTCAGGTGGATTTGGCCAAGTTTACAAAGCAAAACACATTATTGATAAGAAGACTTATGTTATTAAATGTGTTAAATATGATGACAGGTAAGTACAAAATGTTTTGTCTTTTTTGAATGAGAAGATGTGTTGAATCTGCACTATTCTTGTTATGTATCCTTCATTAGTACATTATTTATTTTTTTGTAGCTTTTAAAAATATTATTCTAATGTAAGGAGCTTGCCTTCCTCTGAAATAATCTCACTTTATTGTGACGATTTCAATCAAAAGTGAATATACTATTGATTATCTTTTTAAGGAAAACTGAAGTTAGGGAATCATTTGACTTCAGGTGACCTTTGAGATATTCTAGTTTCATCTCCTTGTTTTAAAGATGAGGAGACAGAGATCCAAAGATGCAAACTTACTTGGTCTAAGGTAAAAAAATGGTGCACTATCCTGGGCATTTCTTGCTGGTAATTGTTCTGATTATCCATTATTGCATAATGCACCAGTTGAAAATGTAGTAGCTTAAAAACAATTGAGTTATTATTATCTCTTCTGGTTCTTTGAGTTGATTGTACTTATCTGGGCATTTCCTAATCGAGGTGTCTCCTGAATTTGCAGCCAGGAGTCGTTTGAAAGTTTGAATAGACTGGGCTTCCAAGATAACTCTCTCATGTGTCTTGCAGTTAAATTACCCTGATGTCTACTCAGCACAAGACTTTTCCTTTCTTCGTTATTTTCTTGACAGAACTAAAATGCTGTTGTTCCTTTTGTTCAGCATCTTTTTTAATGGTGCTTACTTGATGATAGCGGTGCAGTATCATGGATATGTCTAATGACTTCATAAGTTGGCACAACATAGTGAAAACTGTAGTTGGAACTATTAATCTAGAACCACAATTTTTTTTCTGCACCTCGACTCCAGGATTTCCTGTCTGGGAGCCTATATTATAAGACTGTTATCCAATTTACGGGAAAGAAAACTATATAAGAAGATATAAATGACAGTACTGCTTATACAGTAAAAAAATAAAAATAGGACAAACAAAATGTCCAGCAATAACAAAATGATTAACTATATTTTACTCTCTTCTGATCAACGACTATTTTGCAGTCATTAACAATGTGAGTTATGTACGGAAAATATTTGCACAGGAAACAAGATGATGCTGTAAGTTGCTATAGAATAGTCCAGGGGAAGATGGGGAAGTGGGTAAACAGGATTGGTCAGCAGTCAGTTAACAGTGTCATCTCTGATGACTTACCAAGTTTTTATTATACTATTTGCTCTCTTTTTCTTAAACCTTGAATTATTACATTCAAAAGTTTATACCTGATGGCTCTAAAGATTGTGCGCCCACAAGGATAATTTTAAAGCTAGCATTTATGAGAAAAAAATGGGGTAAAAATATACTAGAAGTAATACAGAAATATGTTTATAAAGGAAGACTGATAAGTAATCCAAAGTAACTAACCGATTGTGTTAAGATTGTTGATGTATGAAGTAATGTTTTCTTTATTTTGACAAATTTTATGTCAGGTAGTTATGGAGCTTTTTATGCTAAAAAAGGAGATTGTAAAACATTTCTCATCCTTGAAATCTCAAATTAATTTTTCCCATTTAGCATAGAATTGTCTTAGCGCTTAACTACACATCCCGGGAAACCCCCCACAATGTGCAGCAAAGTCTCGTTTTCTCTGCAGAGATCATCCCCTTTGTGTATTTTTGCCGTATATTGAAAAACCTGAATTTGGTTCTTTGAACATGGCCTGCGTTCCCTACTTGGGCCCACACAGTGCTTGCTTACAAAAGACAAAATGATTTTAACACAAGTTAAACAACATTTAATGTATGGATTAACCACTAAAAATTGTGTCATTGTACTTTCAAGGACTATGAGAGATGACGCTTTAAATATTATTGATACTCATTCTCTTTTGTTTCCAGTGCGAATGTAGCCGCATATGGATGTAATTTTTGAATATTGACATTGTATCTCAATCTCCACACCTTCCACCAGAGTTCCAGGGTCCACCTTTTCCCTCTTGCCTTCTGTACCTCCTCCCACCCTCCTGGTAGTTATCAGCTTGTGTCCTGGGAATTTTTGCTGGGGTTTATCTATTTATTTGTTTCATGTCATTATATTCCACAAATAGATGACTTTTAAATTGCCTGCTATTTGGAATGATGTAAAACCACTGCTTTTTCTTTTTATGTTTAGAGAGAATAGCTCTGTCTCTTTTTGTACGTTTACTTCTTTCTTCTGGGTGCTCCAGGCTTCTCTTCTAAAACACAGGGTGTGGGAAACATGATGATTGTCTAGTAAGGGAGTGTAGATAGTGGTCTTCTGTCACCTGAGGTGCTTGGTTGTCATTATCAGTGATATACTGACACTTTTATGTTCTTGTTTTCTTTTAACTAGGAAGGTAGAGCGTGAAGTACAAGCTTTGGCAAAGCTTCAGCATCCACACATTGTTCAGTACTATTGTTGCTGGGCTGGACTTGACTATGATCCTGAGTACAGTGTAAATAATTCAAGGTAAGGAAAAAGATGTTCTCATCATAACAGGGTGCAGGCACTATCCTTTACTATACGGCGTTTACAGGATAAGGCCATTATTACATTTAAGAATCACAACCGTAAACACCGAGACACTGTTATGTCTCCATTCTGCAGGTAAGGAGATGAGGTTTAGTCTTTTCTTTATTCCTTTCCTTGTTCTGAACTTGGTTTTGGTTTGGTTTTCTAAAGGAAAAGTGCAGGCAGGAATAAAGGTGAGTAGACAGGCAGGCAGGAAGAGAGAGGAGAAAGAAGCACTCTCTTTATTTTTATTTAGTTGTTCAAATTGGGTTTTCCCCATGGACCAGGACATGAACCTGGGTCCTTGGGATTTATGCGGACTGTGCCTCTTCAGAGGTGGTTGACTTAACCACTACTCTGCAAGAGCCCACTGCAAACCTTCTTTTTCACTATTTTCAGCTGTTTTCTAAATCTCAGGTTTAGCTGTTCTAACTCCGTTGTTTAATGTATCGGCGTGCTCGTGCACCCTGTCTTCAATCCAGCCCACAAATGCAGTGTTGTGAAGAAAATTTGAACATGTAGACGCTGCAACTGGATGTTCCCTCCCTAGCTCTCAGGACTTTTCTGTTTCGCTCACAGAATTTTAACTGCTGGGGTGTAGTGAGGAGGCTTCTTTTAAATTTAACTATACCACTTAAGGGAGGGTGGTGGGCAACAGAAAGTAAGTTTTGTAGTAATATTTATTATTTCTTTATTATTTCTATTATTTATTCATTTAGGACACTGAAATCGCATCTCAGTCTGTATTTCACCCCACACCCACCACCAGAGTTCCAGGGTCCCTTGTAGCCACCTTTCACCCTCATCCTCCTCTCCCCCTATAACTGGTCGTGAGTTCTGTTATTTTTGCTGGAATTTGTATGTTCCTTTGTTTCATTTCATTATACTTCACATCTGAGTGGAAGAAACCATCCTGTATTTCCTTTTCTTTCAGACCTATTTCACTCAACATGGTCCCCTCCAGTTCCATCCAGATGGTAGCAAAGGGCACAATTTCATTATTTTTTTAGTAGCAGCATAAAATTCCACTGAGTGTGTGTACCACAGCTTCTTTATCCAGTCATCTCTCGATGACTTTTTGATTCCACTGATCAGTGTGTTTGTTTTTGTTCCAGTACCATACAGTTTTGATACAATTGCTCTGTAGTATAGCTTGAAGTCTGAAAGTATGATGCCTCTACCATTCCTTTTTCCTCTTAGAATAGTTTTAGTGATTTGAGTCTTTTCGTGGTTCCACACAAACCAGTAGTATTTGCTCCATTTCCTTGAAAAAGTCCCTTGTATTTTGATGGGAATTGCAATGAACCGATACATTGCCTTGAGTACAATAGTCATTTTTGCTATATTGATTCTTTCAATTCATGAACATGGGATGTTTTTCCATCTCTTTGTGTCTCCTATTTTTTTTGTTAAGGTTCTGTAGTTTTCGTTTGAGAGGTCTTTCACCTCCTTTGTTATTTCCCAGGTATTTGATCCTCCTTGGTGTTAGTGTGAATTGGATTTCTTCCTTAATTTCTTTCTCCTCTGCTTCATTGCATATAAGGATGCTACTTATTTTTGTGTGTTGACATTATATTCTGCCATTTTGCTGTATTCATTTATTGTTTGTAGCAGTTCTTTTGTGGAGTCTTTAGAGTTTTTTAGGTATAGTATATCATGTCATCTGTAAATAATGACAGTTTTATTTCTTCTTTTCCAATTTGGATTCTTTAAATGTCCTTTTCTTGCCTTATTGCTCTGGCCAAGACTTCCAGAACTGTGTTGACTCCTAGTGGTACAAGTGGGCATCCTTGTCTTATTCCACATCTTAGGAGAAAGGCTCTTAAGTTTTTAACCATTGATTATGATGTTGACTGTAGGTTTGTTATATATTACTTTTATTATAGAGGTATGTGCCTTTTATTCCTATTTTGGCAGGGGTTTTATCATGAATGGGTGTTGAATCTTGTCAAATGCTTTTTCTGCATCTGTTGAGATGATGGTGTGGTTTTTGATTTCGACTTTGTTGATGTGGTATATCCCAGTGATTGATTTTGTGTGTTGACCCATCCTTGCATTCCTGGAATAAATCTCACTTGGTCATGGTGTATCTTTTTTTTTTTTTTTTTGCTGTGCTATTGAATACTGTTTGCCAGGATTTTGGTGAGGATTTTTGCATCTATATTCATTGGCAATATTGGTCTGTAGTTTTCTTTTTTGGTACCCTCTTTTTCCTTATTTTGGAATCAGGGTAATATTAGCCTCAAAGAATGTATTTGGGAGTTTTCCCTCCTCTTAAACTTTAAGAAGGATGGGGATTAGTTCCTCTTTAAGAGTTTGGCAGAATTCTCCAGCGAAGCCATTCAATCCTGGGCTCTTGTTTTTGGGGAGAATTTCCATTACTGCTTCAATTTCTGCTCTTCTTATTGGTCTAAGTTGTCTCTGTCTTCTTGCTTGAGTTTTGGGAGGTTGTAGGATTGTAAAAACCTTTCCATTTCTTCATGATTGACAAATTTGGTGGTTTATAAGTGTTCATAGTAGTCATGATCCTTTGCATTTCTTTGATATCAATTGTGATCTTACCTCTTTTATTTCTGATTTTTATCATTGAGATTTTCTCTCTATTTTTCTCATGAGTCTTGCTAGGGGTATGCCAATTGTGTTTATTTTATTCAAAGAGCCAGCTTTTGAATTCATTGATCTTTTGGGTGATATTTTTGTTTAATTTCATTTATTTCTACTCTGATTTTTATTATCTCCTTTCTTCTGCTGATTTTTGGCTTTTATTGTTCTTCCATTTCTAATTCCCTCAGGTGTGTGGTTATATATTTAACTTGGACTGTCTCTTGGTTTTTGGTGTACACTGGTATAGCTATAAAATTTCCTTTCAGAACTTCTTTTGCAGCATCCCATATATTCCAGCAGCTTGTCTTCGAATATCCATTTGAAGATAAGACTTAATTTTATCTTTAATTTCATCAGTGATTCAGGAGGTGTTCAGAAGAATGTTGTTCAATCTTCGCATCTTTGTGGTTCTTGCAGTTTTGCTCTTTTGTTTCATTTCTAGTTTACCCTCTTGTGGTCAGAGAAGATGCTTTCTATGATTTGAATTTTGCTAAATTTGCTGAGACTTATTTTGTGTTCCAAGATGTAGTCTGTTCTTGAGAATATTCCATGAACATTTGGGAAGAATGTATATTCTTTTTTGTTGGAGTAGAACACTCTGCATATGTCTGTTTGGTCCATGTCATCTATTTTTTTCAATTAGGACCCTGGTTTCTTTATTGATTTTCTGCCTGGATGATCTCTCTATTGACGTAAGTGGATTGTTAAAGTTTCCTGCTATTACTGTATTGCTGTCAGTGTCTGCCTTTAGCTCTGTCAGTATTTGTTTTATTTCTATATGGTCCTGTATTCGGTGCATATAAGCTGATGATAGTTATTTCTTCCTGATGGATTACTTCCTTGACCATAATGTGGTGTCCATCCTTGCCTCACGATACCATTTGTAGAAAATAATTTTAAGCTGTGAAGTGGGCACCCTACCATGTATCATTCATGTTTGTCTCCGGTAAATCACTGCCAAGAACTGGAGGGTTCTAAGGAGCTGGTATTTGCCTTTGAGAGTCACCCAGCTTTTTTTGAGGACAATCCTCACTGAAATCCTGAGAGTGTTAGGGCCTTTTCATTCATAACTCCAGCACCATCTTCACCCTGTGTTCCTGATAACTTTATCCTCCATTTCTGGAGTGATTGATTATCAGTGTATGAAACTTATTCAGCTTCCAGCAGATTCTTGGCGATCTCTTCCTATTTTCTAGTTAACATATAGTCAATAAATATAAGTTAATTTTGAGGCCAGTTTTGTTCAGAAAAAAAAAATGAGATGTAGTAACAAAATCAGTCCTCCAAGTTCTATCTTATTGGCACTTCTCTTATATTACATATCCTTGTATTATTATTTCAGGTTTTTTTCTCCTTATTTCTATTAAGCTACAATTTTCTGACAGCAAAGATAATGTCTAACTCATTTCCTGATTGCTAGGTGTCTTTTCTGTGTCTTTCATAAATAGATACTCATTAGGTCAGTGGTGAATTAAAATATTTCAAAATTGCTTTATATAATATTGAAATTTGAGATGGGAGACTTAACCCTAAAATACATTAAAAAAAAAAAAAAAAACATAGGCAAAAACATTCCTTGACACTGACCTAACAGATATCTTTTGGAGTTGAAGTCTGATGTCAAGTGAATTAAAATACAAAATAAGCAAATAGAACAACATCAAACTGAAAAACTTCTGCACAGCAAAGGAAACTGTCTCAGAACAAAAAGTTGTCCTACTAAATGGAGGAAAAATTTTGCACATCATACGTCTTACAAGGGCTTAATATCCAAAATATATAAAGAACTCACAAAACTCAACAACAGAAAAACAGTTCATTTAAAAATGGATAGAAGGGGTACACCATGGTGGCCTAGTGATCTGGTCCCACATACCTCCCAAGGTCCTGGGTTCAAGACCCGGGGCCACGGAGGGAACAACCAATATGAACAACTAAACACGCTTCCTCCTCTTCTTTCTTCCTGCCTGTCTACTCGCCTTTATTCCTGCCTGCACCTTTCCTTAAAAAAAAAACCAAAAGCAATGGGTAGAAGATCTTAATAGACACTTCTCCAAAGAAGACATACATAGTGGTCAGCAGACATGAAAAGATGTTCTACCTCTCTTGATTATAAATACAAACCACAAATAAATACAAATCACAGCAACATTAAGATACCACTTCACACCTATGAGAAGATCTGTTATCCAAAAGTTTTGAAATAACAAGCTTTTGCAAGAATTTGCCCTAAAGGGAACTCTTACAGATTGTTGATGGGAGAGTAAAATGGTGCGACCGCTATGGAAAGCAGTATGGAGATTCCCCAAAAGATTGAGAATGGAAATTCCATATGATCCAGTTATTCCCTTTCTGGGTATTTACCATAAAAATGCAGCAACATTAATTTACAGAGCTATGTGAACCCCCACATTCATTGCCACATGATTTACAATAGCCAAGAGCTGGAAACAAACTTAATACATATGAGTGGGTAAAGAATATATATACAAAATGGGATACTACACAGCTATCGAAAAGATAAAATCTTCCATTGGTAGCAACATAGATGGAGCTAGGAGGATAGAATTAGTGATATAAGCCAGAAGGCGAAAAACAGACATCATATGACTTACTCATATGTGGTATATGAGAAACCTAAAAAAAGTAACTAAATCAAACAAAAATAGACTGTCAAAAAGCAAACAACCTGTGTGAATAGCTAAATAAAAATAAGATAAAATGCTTCTTCCTCCTCTCTCTCCCTTCCTGCCTAAACCATTTCTTTAAAAAAAAAGGAAAAAATTTATGTTAGAAAAGGGTTTTTATACATTTATTTTTTTATTGCTACTTCTAACATTGTGAATTTTATATCTAGACCAAAGACTAAGTGCCTTTTCATCCAAATGGAATTCTGCAATCAAGGGACACTGGCTCAGTGGATTGACAGGAGAAAAGACAAGGAACTTCACAAAGATTTGGCTTTGGAATTCTTTGAACAAATAACAACAGGAGTGAATTATATACATTTAAATGAATTAATTCATAGAGATCTTAAGGTCAGTGGAAAATATACTTTGTTAGGAACTGATACATTTATAATGCAGTGATTTTTAAGTCTGTCTTCTCTAGTTTGAAATTGATACTCATGAGCAAATAATATCTCTGATTCTCTAAATTTAGAATAGATCTAGGACTTGCCTCCAATCCAGTCGCACAGAACCACTCAGAAGAGTCCCAGAGTCAGTGAACTTAGTGAGACACTAAACATTGTAGGGATGATCTCGATTATCATCCTGAGCACAGCAAATCCCACTTCTGGTCCTTTTTGGCTGATTGCCATGTCCTGGTTGCAAAAATGAAAAGCTCTAGTGAACTGAACATTTCTGCGCAGATAATTACTCTGAGTCGCTCAGCCGGCTTGATTTTCTCTCCTGGCCTCAGTGCTACTCATGCTTATCTGAGAGGCAGAAGGGATTCTGGTGACGGACCTTGGACACATGTCTCTCTTAATCTCTCAGTAATTACGTGAGGACAGTCACAGCTACTGGGTGTAGAGTCTAGACTTTTCTTGGCATCTGATTAAACATTTCTTCCCCATGACTGCAAAATTGCACTAAACTAAAACTTGAAGCATGCAGCCTATTTTCCATTTCTCCTCACTTCCTAGATCTAGATGGATAGTTTCCCCATTTTTTTTTCTCATTAACATGGAAGGGAGATGGAACAGCCTTTTGATGTCTCTTCCAAATTCGGTTCCCTGTGATTTGCCTTCTCTCATCATAAACTAGTCGTGCTGACTCGTGTCGCTGAAACTTCGCTCATGTTCTTACAGGAACCACTCTTCTTCCTGTCCCTTATGGTCTCAGAGCCTTTCCCGATCACGCTGGATTAGGCAGACGCATCTTGTCTAGATGGATCTTGGCTATCTGCTTACTCATCTGTCTAAACCAGCCAGGAATGAGGAACAAAGCAAAAAGCATCCATGAGTATAGTTTGTTTGTTGGGCCTGAATAGGAACAAATGATCCTTTAAAGGTATTGCTCCCTTGTCTGCCCAGGGGCTAGACATCTGATGTCTTCATATTGGAATCTAATGGTTCCACTATCTCTGTTTAATATTTGAAGGTGTTCTTTGACGTTGCAATGTAATAAGAACTATATTCAGTTGTGCCCTGGTAGCTTAGCAGTTAAATCTGTGGCCTCGGGCTCCAGTTAAATCTGTGGGTACAGTCCACATACAGCCAAGCACCCCCAACCCCTGGGCCCGGGGAGAGCAACCAGGATGAACAACTAAACAAAATAAATAAGTAAATAAATAAATGCTTCTTCCTCCTCTCTCTTCCTGCCAGCCTGCATACTCAACTTTATTCCTGTCTGTACCTTTTCTTAAATTAAAACTATATTCAAAAAACACATTTAGAATGTCTAGATTTTCAATTTGAAATAAATCGTGTATAGATTTCAATAAGAAATTAAGCACAGTTGTCTGTTTATACAGTAATTTACAAATGAGTACAGAAGTTTGGGTATTAACTTCCAAACTCTCCTCAGGATAAATAAGTACAATTTTGACTGGTGCTGAATGAATTCTCCTTTTTATCTACCACCTGATTTGCCAAGTCTCACCTGTATCCCACATTGCCTGTGTCTTCGTTTGACAGGGAGTGATCTTTTCTTGCGTATGTTGGCAGAGAATGCTTGCTCTGTACACTTGCTCCATGCTTGGACTTTAATACTACTGAGCCTTCTTTCTTCTGTGATAACTTCTGTAGCTTCCCTGGAGTGTCGCTGCTTTCTTGCATCTGAGAGAAGATGCAAACAAAGGCATGCATTTTGTGTGTGTGATGCTTTGCACAATACCAGCTGTCGGAAGCTTTGTCAAAGAATGTTCTTTACCCAAGAAAGTCCCTATTTTATAAAGTATACCGGTGGGTACCACATCCTGTTGGAAACTTAAGAGCAGAAAACTTAATATCACAGGTCTCTAACATGCCACCTGAGGAAGTAGGCCATCTTAGCTGACAGAAGAGAAGGGTTGAGGAGAATTGCTTCGAACATCTGAAGAGCTGGTGAATTGAAGGTGAATCACTCTGCAGGGGCCCAGGGGATGGATTCAGACCTAAGGGTGGAAATGACCAAAAGATTTTACCGAAACTACTGCTGAGGGTCATAGAGATTTCTGGGGTAAGATCTTACTGTCTGAGAAAGTTCCGTCCCCTGATAGTCCCGGGCTCTTTGATCAGCCTCAGCCTGAGCCTCATCCCTTCTTTCTTGCGTACATAAAATATGTACCATTTATTTAATGCTCTCCTACCTTAGGCATTGACTAAGGATACCATAAGTGATTAGATAAAATGTAACATTATTTTTTGAGTCCTGGGTCCAGGAGGAACGCAGGACCAGGAGAAATTCTGCACAGGCTAATCTGCAACATTATTGGGAAGTAAACATTCAGAGAATCTCAAAATTGAGAGGAATCTTGAGGATATTTACTTTAGCACTACTAGTATAGCCGGATATAGTAAAGCAGATCTTCTGGTTATTTCCACTCTGGTTCTGCATCCATTCCCTGGGACCATATAGAGTGAGTCTACCATCCATTTAACAGCTCAATAGATATTTGAGGCAACTATGCCCAAGGCTTCTCCACTGTCAGCTAAAATGGCCTGCTACCTCAGCCGACATGTTAAAGACCTGTGATGTTGAATTTTCTGTTTTGGGTTACCTGTCTAAGGGTAAATGCTTTATAAGTAATATCAAAGCAGCATCTGCTAAATGTGATACGGATCTATGTTAACAACCTGTCAGATTGGTACTTACAAATTAATTTCTTTCTTCCATAGCCAAGTAATGTATTTTTAATAGCTGAAAATAAAATAAAGATCGGGGACTTTGGACTTGTAACATCCCTGAAAAATGAAAAGCGGACAAATAATAAAGGAACTGTGCTGTACATGAGTCCTGAACAGGTAAGGTGCTCTTCCTTTCTGGCTAGTTATTTTTTACTTCTCATTTTATTGACTCATAAAATCATACACACCCCTTATAAAATTAAAGCAATACAGAAGTATATAGCATCAAAATGGAAAATTTCCCTTAACCTTGTCTCCTAGTCTTATTAGGGTTTGTTGTTTATCCTTTAATATCATTTTCTGTGAGTTTTGAAAATATAAAAACTCAAATATTTATGTAGACACAGAATTTTTACATAAAATATAAATACAAACATTTTACAAGGATAAATGTGACTTGATTTTTTTCTTTCTCAACAATGTATAGCAGTCTTTTATATCAGTACAAATAGATCTGATATGTTCTTTTAAACAGCTTATTAAATGCCAAAGTAGAGCTGTATCCTAATTTTTTTAATTGTTTCCTTATTGATGGGTATTTGTTATTTCCTACTTTTTACGTTTACAGAGATGTTATATGTTTTCCTGTTTTTGAGTCTAAGAACAAATATTCTATGATAATCTACACTAGGTTCTTTGAAGTGAAATTATTGATTAGAATGACAGGTGCATTTCAAACTCAATAAATACTACAAAACTAAAATAAATACATCCAATAAAAGTGATCCTAATATGTTCTTCTGCTGAAGAGTATGAGATTTCTTCTTCCTCCCTTGTTCTATCAAACTAGGGTTTTGCTCAGTGTAATGAATGAGTAGTAGCTTGGAGTTTTAGTTTGAATTTTCTAGACTTTTAGTCAGCTAGGCTTTCTTTGCATGTATTTACATAAAATTTTTCTGAAAGTTCTTTAGACATATTATTTGCTTAGTTCTTCAATTAAGTCCACTTTTTCTAACTTATTGTAAGGAATCTATATTTTGGATTTTGATTCTGTTTTAACTATATTATACAGTTTTTCTCCTTGATTATTGTTATTTCTTTATAACATAACAGAAGCTTTTCTGTTGTCAAACATGCCAGTATTTTTTTTTTATGGCTGCTGGGTTTCTCATTTTTATTTGGAGGTCAAAGGTTATAAAATATTTTCTGTTTTCATGCTTTCATGTAATTTGAATTCAATTTTGTCTGCACATGAGGAAGTATTTAGATTTTTCTTGTGTAAATATGCAGTTGCCTCATTACATTATATCAAATAGTTCATGATTCAAATATTTTAAGGAAGATTCACAGAGGTAAATAATAGTACTGAAGTTACCAGGGCCTGAGGGAAGGGGGAATGGGAAGTAATATTTAATGGGTACAGTTTCTGTTTGGGATGATGCAGTAGTTCTGGAATAGAGGTGACGGGTACACAACATTGTGAATCTAATTGATGATGCCACTGCATTGCACAAATAAATATTGTTTAGCATGTGCTGGTGGAGTAGGGGTTGGTCACAGTCCACATACATCCTGAGGCACCGGGTTCGTATTCTAGGGCCAGTGGGAAGAACCAAGATGAACAACTAAATACAATAAGTAAAATCCTTCTTTTTCCTCTTTCTTTCTTCAAGCCTGACTCTGCTTGCTCATTCAGGAGCCTGCACCTTTCCTTTAAAATTTTATTTATTTTTTTTACCCTGGTCCCTGAGTCTCGAACCAGATCTATAGGCTTTGCATGGCCCATCCCTCAGCTGCCTGAGCCACAAGGCTACACCAAAATGGTAAAATTTATGTTATATATATTCTAACATAATAACAAAATGCCACTTCATAGTATTTGAAATTCCCACACACTCATGGATCTGAACTCTTTTCTGTTCAGTTGATTTATGTTTTTCTCCTTACTATCATACTGATTTAATTATTACAACGTTATACAGTAGATTTTAGTATTTGGACCTCACATGTTCTTTGTGTTCACATTTACTATTTCAAATAAATGATAAAATCAGCTTATGCTTCACAGTTGATATTCAGGTTTTGATAGCAATTTCATTACGTTTAAGGATTCAGTGGAGGAGCATTGACACCTTTATAACTTGAGATGTCTCTGGGAAATTGGTGCATTTCTCCCACTTCTTCCAGTCTCCCATCCATCACCTTTTGCCAGGGAACAGCTGAGCCCTGGTTTTCTTGCGGCCTGCAGAGCAGCGGCGTTTACTTCTCCATCACATGCTGTGTCAGCTGCAGTCTGCAGGAGTTTCGCCCCGTTTCCTTCCTTCCAAAACCCAGGCTGAAGGAAGAAACCTGGGTGGATATTGCTGTTCTCACTGTAGAAGACAATGACAGAACCTTGTCAGGACTTTTAAGGTCCTGTTTAGCAGTGGCAAACATCACTAAACGTCGTTGCCCAGAGCAGATTGCAAGCGGAGCTCAAGGCACAGCGGGAGGAGACTTGTCATGCTCTCCTTGGAGGCCAGACACACTTCGGAGCAACAATATGACCTACCTTATGGTCAGTTTTGTCTTCCTCAGTGAAGTGGAAACATTTTTTTCTTTATGAAGATTGCTCATATTTTTGGTTTTCTCTGAATATGTTTAGTGTTTCCACTTAAAGTGGGACTCCTTGTGTTGGCGAGGTTATTGGTTTTGAAAACATGTTTGTTTTCAGTTGATCATTAAACTCACCATCTTACCCGTGTTCAAGGGTACAGTTTAGTGGCTTGAAATACATTCACATTGTGGTGCTACCATTACTACCATCCATTCACATAATTCTTCATCTTGTCGAACTGAAATTTTGGACCCATTGAAGAGTTGCCCATTCCTCTCTGACCTCAGCCCCCGGCAACTACCATTCACGTCCTGTCTCTATGAATCTGTCTGCTCTAACCACATCCCATTAGTGGAATCAATATTTATCCTTTCGTGACTTAGTTCACTGATATGTTGTCCCAAGAGTCCTCCATGTTGTTGCATGTGTCGGGATTTTTTTTCCTTTTTAAGTCTGAATAATATTCCATTCCATAGGCCACATTTTGTTGATCTCTTCATCCATCAACAGATACCTGGGTTGCTTCTACCTTATGGCTATAGTACATGTAATTGTGAGCCTAGTTGTAAGTTACTACATTCATTTGTGAACGGTTGGTTTACATACAGACTTTTGACTTATCTATAGAGCCTAATAGGTTGTTACTGGTTGTGTGTGTGTGTGTGTGTGTGTGTGTGTGTGTGTGTGTGTGTGTGTGTGTGTTTCGAAGGGAGAGAGTGATTATCATCTATTACCTTTTTGGGTTGTTTGCCGTATTTTTCTTTTTGATTATAAGTGCCCTTTAAAGATGATATTTTACTGATAATGGATCTTTCAAGATACCTCTATTATTTTGTGATCCAAGAATAAATATAACACATTGTTTGATAGTTTGAGAATCTAGGAGAGGGAGCCCACCTTTCACTTGGCAAAAAACTACAATCTGTGTGTGTGTGTGTGTGTGTGTGTGGTATAAAAGGAGCCTTTTAGTCAAGTATTTACAGTATTACCACTTTATTAAATAACTCCTGTACCCTATCCTGTCACCCTCAGAATATATCTATTTTAAAATCATTCATAATTGTGATTTTCATTTTCTTACTGATTTTTAGTTGGGAAACATTTAATTGAGGAATAATTTATATACTCTAAGACACACATCTTAAACATACATATTTGAGTCTTGACAAAGGCATATACTTGCACACCTATGAAGATGTAGAATACCTTCTGCCTCTAAGAAATTTCCCTCAGGCCCCTTTCAGGTCCCCTTCTCCCCACTGCCCAGAAACACCCAGTACTCTGGTTTCTGTCACCATAGAGGAGTTTTCCTTGTACTTAAGCATCATATGAATGGAATCATACAGTATGTACTCTCTTGTATTTGATTATTTTCACTCAAAGTTCAGACTGTGGGAGAGCCTCTGGTCGTTACTGGTACCAGCAGATTATTCTTTTTTATTTCTGAGTACTATTTCTTTGTATAATAATACCACAATTTATTTATCCATTCTCATGTTGATGGACATTTGGATTGCTTTGAGTTCTGGAATATTATGAATAAATCTCATGTGAATATTTTCATGCAAGTCACTTTCTGGGCACTGTTTTAACTTTCTCACTGCTGAATCTCATTTAACCGCACTGTCAAACTCTGAGGTTGAAACACACTGTGTAGTTGAGATTATTGCCATGTTGATAGTTAGCTTACACAGAGGATTCATGAACCCTGCACAGATTGTCAGCTCTTCCGTGGCACAGATTTGAATTTGGCCAGACTCCACCAGTCTTACTAAAAACATACATTGCTGTATGATACAAGCAGTAGGTCAGAAACATTTGTGGGCTTCAGAAAGCATGGGTATTTATATCAGGTGAGTAACAAATACAAATATATTGTGGTCTCTTTAGATTTCTTTAGAAGACTATGGAAGTGAAGTGGACATCTTTGCTCTGGGGCTAATTCTTGCAGAACTACTCCATAGATGTGCCACTGATCACGAAAAATACACGGTAAATAATCTCAGAGTTACATAACAAATATTATTTGCCATCATTTTTAAAATGCTGCTGTGGGAAGTTTTTGCACTCCTGTGAATATGAGCTTGCACACATTAGTGCTATCTATAAATGAAATACAGATTTTGATCTTCAAGTTTTGGTAACCACAACTTTTTGTTAAGAATAAAAAACTTTGATCTTTGAAAAGCCTATATATCTCTTAAAAATAGAATTGTTTCTTCCTGTTTGTGGCTGGCTGTAAATTTTATTGATGGCCTGCCTAAATACTGCAAAGTGCTACAAGGGTTATAAAAATGAGTAAATCTGGAGGCATACCCTTGTGGCTCAGGTGACTAAGACACTGGTGTGAAGACCATGGGTTGGTGACCTGGGGCTTTGGCGAAAAACCAAAAATAAAATAAGAACAACTAAATAAAGATGTTGCTTTTTCCTCTTTCTTCCTTAAGTGTTTCCTCCTCTGTTCCTTCTTTTCACAAAAAAGGGGTTGGGGGGTGGGAGCAGAGATAATATAAGAGAATGCTGCAAATATTTTCAGAGAAGGCATAATCCATATGGAAGCAGCTAGAAGAACTTTCCAGCTGTGGGATTTAAGTTTTGTGGAAGCATTTACATTAGGTTCTGAAAGATTACTTGGCTTCTATAAGTCTTTAATTGATAGACAATACTGGCATAGAAATATGAGGAGTATGTTTGGGAATAAAAGAAAATGTTGTTTTTACTGGAAATTAAGTTATAAGGAAGTGAAGTTTGATGGTGCTAGAAAGACTTACTTGGGTTAAATTAAGGCAAGAATACGAACTTTCTTTGTAAAAACATTGGGAGCCACTTAAATATCCTCCTCTGAAACTCAGTATAAGGGGACTCACCTAGAGTTAACACTCTTCTCTGTAAAACAGGGATAATGAAAATGCCTACAGCATAGGGTTCTAAAAATTAAGGGAAGTATGTAATGATACTCAACATTTCAACATGTTTTAACGTTCAGGGTGGTCATTAAGATAGATTAGGGTGGGGTGGGGAGAGGGATCTTGCTTATTCCCTGGCCAGAGACTTTGCAAAGATTTGAAAATATTCTAGATTTAGAGGATCCCCAGGCTTTAATGCTTCCTAAATTTGTTGTTCCTCCCAAGTTATTCAGTTTCTAATAAATACATGTATGTTTTCTTTTCAGATTTTTAAGAATCTGAAAGCTGGCCTCTTCTCAGATATGTTTAATGACAAAGAAGTAAGCACTTGACAGTCATCAGGATTTTATTTATTTATGTTTTATTTCTTGGTATTGAGTCTTACTCTCATTACAGAAAGCCCTTCTTCAGAAATTACTCTCAAGGGATCCCAAGAAACGACCTAATGCATCCACAATATTGAAGACTTTGAAGGAATGGAAGGATATCGAAGAGAAAAAGAAGCAAAACACATATTGAAGCTGTTTGGAAAAAGTATTGTTTCTGATATTCAAGTTTCCTTAACTGTCTAAAACCTGTTAGGGAATACGGATGGTATATACTTCTGCATCACTTCAGGAGGAACATGATAAATGGCTGTTTCACTTTTGTGATTGATCAGTAGGTCCTGGTGTTGTCATCTGCTAATATAATTTCCTATTGATCTTTCCATGAATGACTTTTGCAACCATTGAAGATAGTTGCCTAGATCCATTATTTCATTAGGGTGAATTAAAGAGTGATTTTCAGATTCTAACAAACCTTTTGCATTTATCATCTGTGATTCTTCTATAAAGAAGAACTTTCTCTACAGCTGAACAAGAATGATAGGACAAGTATTTGTCAATTTTTAGAATGACTTGGGATCCCAGTAACCTCCAAAGTTGAGAAATGAGGTTTTTGTTTTTTCAGCAGTGGTATAAATTAACCAATCCTTTGAAACTGTGTGTTTAAAATGGATTGGGGCAGGAAAAGACTGTATTTGAAAGATCAGACAGTAACTAACTGAATGTGAAGATTAAGGAAAAAGTAAGCATCTGAGATTAGCTTTAGGTTTGTTTGAACATGAATGGCAGAATTTTGATGCGAATAAAGAAAATAGGAGTCTCAATCAAATCAACTCCCAAAGAGTCACACATGCTTGTGAGGTCATTCCTTTCATAGTTTTAGCTATTATACAGTTTTTGATAACAGGCATTTTTTTCTGAAAGAAGGGTACAGGCAGGAATGAATGCTCTAGTAGGCAGGTAGGCAGGGAGAGAGGGGTAAACATTTATTTTTATTTAGTTGTTTATTTTGGTTGTGCCTCAGGAAGCAATCCCATGTTGGGATGTGTGTGGTTTCTGCCTGCTGGATAGGCTGAAAATACTTCCCTGAGACAAAAAAGGGACATTGGGATAGCAAAAAAACAGATGGGGTTATGTGATGGTGATTTAGGGGTGAGGAGGAGGTGGAGCAGTCCAAGCAGGAGCAGAGCAGCCAGACCCAAAGGAACTACTATGCAATGCCAGTTGGTGATCACATATAATAACATGTGGTCCAGCAGGATTTCATACAAACCACCAGAGCAAGGAGTTTTGGCACCTTGAGTGAAAATCAAATTTGACACCCCTATAAGCCCCACTCTAAATGTCCTGCCTAAAACACATGCCACTTTAACCATCCCAGTGCCAAAAATGCCCGAGAACCCCCACTGTGCCAGCACTAATCCCCATAGTGCCCGAAATCACCCCCATAGCTCCAGAAATAACCCCCAGAGTACTTACCTGTGGGGTCTGTTTGGAGAAAGAGGCACAGGGAGTGGGGGGAATCCTCCATGTGCCTCTTGTTTTCCTCACAGGAGGCAGGAACAGCAGTGGCCGTGGCAGCCCACCACAGTCAGTGCTGTCAAGATCTGTCCTTAACATGGGGCAAAAGGGGCAGCAGCTTTTGGACTGCCCTCAACAGACTGGGCCTGGGGCAACTCAATTTCCCCTTTGGCCCCATGTTACAGAAGGCCCAGGTTTATTTAAAAACGGGATAAAAATCACATTTAAGATTAAAATGTCATAATGGTCAGGAAATCTAAAAAAAAATGGCACTGTTATGTTTAAAATCGTATGTATAGTCAGCATATGGCTGGAGGCAATGGACTTAACCACTGTACACATTTGGGAGCACAATGTTGACTCTCATTTGGAGTTTGAGGGGCTGTCAGAATATTCAGGTGGATATGTAGCTCAGACTGCAGGAAATGCAGGATAGGAACTCTGGAAAAAGGATGGATTAGAATCATACAGCAGTTATATATATAATATATTATCTGGAAGTAACCTTGATGCTTAGCTTGGAATCCAAGGGCTTTCCACGGGACAGATCATACAGAAGAGGGCTAAGGACAGAGTATTCTGATACTTTCATTTAGATATTTACTCTTGATATCTAATGTCATCCAGTCCTTAATGTCTCATTCTGTAACTATGACCTATCCTAATCCTATACTCCCTCAGAATAGTCACAGATGAAGGGACTATGGTTGATAGATGTACGGGTGGTCCCACAGTGGCATAAAACTTTTGACTAAAAACCATAAGAGTTTAAATTGTGATGCAAATAAAGTCTCAAATATGTGTGACTTTCTGGGAGTCAATTTGAGTGAGGTATATGATTTTCCTATGGCTACTGTAATAAATACCACAAAATTGGTAGTAAAACAACACATTTTTTCTGGGTGTTCTGCAGGCCAGAAGTTGGAAATGAGCTTCACTGGATTAAAGTTGGCAGGGCCATGCTCCTGTGGGCGTTCCCATTCCACATCAGTGTTACTTTAACAAACCCCAGCCACACAGTTCTGCTCAGTATTAGGTGAACAGGCTTTTAATTCAGTGGCTCTAGTTTTTACCTGGAATTCCTTTCAACTGTTTTTTACAACAGCTTTACTGAGATAGAACTTACACATCCATTTAAAGCATGTAGTTAATTGGTATTTAGTATATTCAGAGTTGTGCAACCATCACAACAATTTTTTTAAAAATTTTAAAGGAAAGATGATAGCAGGAATGAAGGCAAGCAGAGAGAGGAAGGCAGGAAGAGATAGGAGGAAGAAGCACTTTATTTATTTTATTTAGTTTTTCGTGGTTGCTCTCCCAGCCCTGAGACTTGAACCTAGGTCCTTGGGATATACGTGGATTGTGCTGGTGGATTTAGGGATTGGGCCACCAGGACATGCCACAACAATCAATTTTAACATGTTTTGTCACGCCTCAAAAACCCCTCTGTACCCATTAGCAGTCATTCCTCATCTCCCAGGTCTAGGAAACCAATAATCTCTTAATCAGTTGATGAAAATTTGAGTTGATTCCATTTTTTAGCTATTATGAATAATGCTATGAATATTTTTATACAAGTTTTATATAAGCATTTGTTTCCATTTGCCTTGGGTAAATACAGAGGTGAAAATACTGGGTTGTACTGTAACTCCCTCCATATAAGTTTACATGTCAAACTTATGATCAGTTTTAAGAATTTTGAATGTTTGATCCTACAAAATGTGTCTAATATTGATGTTCATTTTCAAACTTCAACAATTGAATGTTTGGCACGCTCATCCAATAACACTTAAAGGTATGTAAGATGAATCAATTTGATACCTTCAAGCTTCTTTTGAATTTTAGAAGCTTCAGTATTTTTGGATTTATAATTAGGAAAATAAAATGTTAAAAAATTCTAAATAGGACTTTTTAATTTTTTATTGCATTAATTATTCTATACATTAAAATAATTTCCTATGTATAGGTTCCTTATTTCTTAGATATATTTCAACACACCCTGCCCTCCACCAAATCACCAAGTGTTCTTCCCCATTGTCCAGTGGGCTCCACCACCATTTGCCCCTGCTTGCCCCATTCCCATAACCTCAGTTCTGTTGCAAAGGTTTCAGGGTTGGTTATGTTTCCTCTGTTCCTTTGTTTTAATCTGTTCACATTCCACCTATGAGTGAGGTCATCTGGTATCTATCTTTCTTCTTTTGACTTCTTTCACTTAGCATAATCCCCTCTAGTTCCATCCATGTTGATTCAAATGACAGGGTTTCATCTCTTCTAAGGGCTGTGTAATATTCCATTGTGTATATATACCACACCACATCTTCTTTATCCATTCATCTGATGTTGGGCACTTAGGTAATTTCCAGTTCTTAGCTATTGTGAATAGGGCTGCAATAAACATGGGGATACATACATCTCTGCGAATGGTGCTTTTGTATCTTTTGGGTGGATGCCCAGAAGTGGAATGATGGGATCATATGGGATTTCCATCTTCAGTACTTTGAGGAATCTCCAAACTGTTCTCCATAGGGGTTGTACCAATTTTCACTCCCACCAACAGTGCAAAAATGTTCCTTTTTCTCCACATCCTCGCCAGCATTTGTTGTTTCCAGACTTTTGGATAACAGCCAGTCTTTCAGGGGTAAGGTGGTATCTCATTGTTGTTTGAATTTGCATTTCCCTGATGGCCAGTGAGTAAGAACATAATTTCATGTGTTGGCGTTCTGTATATCCTCTTCAGAAAAGTGTCTCTCCAATTCCTCCTCCCTTTTTTGATTGGATTGCCTGTTCTGTTGTTGAGTTTTATGAGTTCTTTCATATTTTACATATTAAGCCTTTGTCGGAAACATTGAATGCAAATATCTTCTCCCAGTAAGTAGGTTTCCTTTTGGTTTTGGTGATTTTTGTTGTTGTGAAGCTCCTTAGTTTGATGTAGTCCCATTTGTTTATTTTTCTTTTTGTTTCCCTTGATGGTGGAGTTGAGTCCCCAAAGACTTCTCTATGACTGATGTCATGGAAAGTCTTTCCTATGTTGTCTTTTAAGAGCTTTATGGTTTCTGGTCTTATGTCCAAGTCTCTAATCATTCTGAGTTATTTTTGTGAATGGTGTTAGAGAGTGGTTTAGCTTCATTTTTTTGCATGTGGCTGTCCAGTTTTCCTAACACCGTTGTTGAAGAAGAGACTTTCCTTTTTCCATCGAATGCTTTTGAATCCTTTGTTGTAGATTAACTGACTGTATGTGAGTGGGTCAGTTTCTGGTGATTCAGTTCTATTCCACTAATCTGTGCCTCTGTTATTATTCCAGTACCATACTGTTTTGATCACTATAGCTTTGTAATACAGTTCAAAGTCTGGAAGTGTAAACCCTCCAGATTTGTTCTTTTTTCTAAATAATAGCTTTGGCTATTTGGGGTCTTTTGTTGTTCCATGCAAATTTTAAGGATTTTTGTTCTATTTCCTGGAAATAAGCCTGTGGGATTTTAATGGGGATTACATTAAACTTATATATTGCTTTGGGTAAGATGGCCATTTAAATGATATGATTCTTCCCAGCCATGAGCAAGGCATGTCTTTCCATTCTTTGTATCCTCCTCTACTTCTTTTAAGAAGGACTTGTAGAATTCATCATATAGGTGTTTCACTTCCTTTGTTAGGTATATGCCCAGATATTTCATTTGTTTAACTTCAATTTTAAATGGTATGATTTTTGTGATTTCATTTTCTAGCGTGTTATTTGCATATAAAAATGCAACAGATTTTTTTGCGCATTTTGTAGCCTGCCACTTTACTGAGTTCAAGAAGTTTTTTGATAGTTTTTGAGTTTTTCATGTCATCTGCAAATAATGAGAGTTTTACTTCCTCCTTTTCAATTTGGATTCCTTTTATTTCCTTTTCTTGCCTAATTGCTCTGGCTAAGACCTCCAGTACAATATTAAATAGCAGTGGTGAGAGTGGACAACCTTGCCTTGTTCCTGACCTAAGAGGAAATGCTTTCGATTTTTCGCCATTGACTTATGATATTGGCTGTGGGTATTTCTTATATGGTCTTTATTATGTTGAGGTATGAAAACTTCCATTCCCATTTTATGGAGAATTATCCTAAATTGGTATTGGATCTTGTCAAAAGTTTTCTCTGCATCTGTTGATAAGCTCATACGGTTTTTCTCTTTGCTCTTATTGATATGGTGTATGACATTAATAGATTTACATATATTGAACCATCCTTGCATCCCTGGGATGAATCCCACTTAGTCATGATGGATGATCTTTTTGATGCATTGTTTAATTCAGTTTGCTAATATTTTGTTGAGCATTTTTGCATCTGTTCATTGGAGATATTGGTCTGTAATTTTCTTTCTTGGTGACATCTGTTGGTTGGTTTTTGGTATCAGTGTAATATTAGCCTCAAAAAGTATTTGGGAGAGTTCCCTGTTCTTCAGTATTTTGGAAGAGCTTGAGAAGAATAGGTGTTAATTCTTCTACGAAGGTTTGGTGGAACTCATTGGAGAAGCCATCTGGTCCTGGGCTTCTATTTTTGGGGAGGCCCTTGATTACTTCTTCAATTTCTTTGCTTGTGACTGATCTGTTCAGGTTTTCCAGTTCTTCTGGGTTCAGTCTTGGTAGACTATACTTTTCTAGAAATCTGTCCATGTCCTCAAGGTTGTTTTGAATTTCTTGGTATCCTTTGTAACTTCTTCCTGTTCATTTATGATTCTAGTTGAGAGTTTTCTCCCTTTTTTTCTTTATGAGTCTAGCCAATGGATTGTCAATTTTATTTTTTCAAAGAACAAACTTTTGGTTTCATTGATCTTCTGGATTGTCTTTTTGTTTTCTATTTCGTTTATTTCTGCTCAAATTTGATTATTTTCTTCTGCTGATTTTTGGCTTTAATTATTCTTTAGTTGTTTTAAATGTAGAATTAAGTTGTTTATTTATGATTTTTCTTGTTTCTTAAGATAGGCCTGGATTATGATGAACTTTCCTCTTAGTACTGGTTTTGCTGCATCCCAGATATTATGATAGCACATGTCCTCATTCCCTTTTGTCTCTTAAGTTTTTTTTAAGTTCCTCTTTGATTTCCTCTTTTACCCAGGAGTCCTTCAGGAACATATTGTTGAGTTTTCAATTGGTTTGGGGACTTTGAAAATAAACAGCATAATATAAATAAATGTAAATGATGTGACATTTATTTTATTTTAAATTTCAAATTTCAAGTGAACATTCTAAAGTAGTTAAAAAATTATTTTCAGTGTTTCACTACCCTTTGTTTTATTATCTAGTTATGAAATCATAGGTGTATATGAAATTTAGTTTTTAGTCATTGAAATCCTGTATTTTTAACTGCACAAGGATAGGAATGTAGAGATGTCTCCCACTCTTCAAGGTATGTCTAGTTCAAGCTATTGGACTGGAAATGTGGATCACGCTGTGGTGGGGTCACAGGTTCTATCAAGGTTATTCCCAATTATTCACCTCATATTTGTTCATGAACATATTCAATATATTATAACCACTGTGCAGATGCAGGTTGTTCCCCTAGTCTGTAAGAGGAGAAAGGGAAACCATTTCCTAACTCCATTTTGTACAAGACAATCTGTACTGGCATGCTATTGGAAATGGTAGAAAGAATTTGTTGTATTTCTAAAGGATGTACTTCTTTCAGCTATTAATACAATTTTATTATTTTTGAACAAAAAAGTAAATATTAAACAGCATCCAACTATATAAACTCCAATCTTTCATACATATATTTATATTCATAAAAGTTATCAAGAGGTTCCCAAATTCAGTTAAGTAGATAGATCATGTGATATTTAAGGTTCCTCCCAAATCTTGTTTCTTTAGCCAAAATTTGCAGTAGCTCACTTAACAGTGGATGTACAGGTTATCATGAAAACTGACAATTTTACTGGAAGGATAATTATTTTGTCTCTAAAACTGGCTAGAATTAACAAGTGTTAATTGCCCCTGACATCAGCCTTTCTTAATGTTTGCATGAGGGAAGGGAACTTACTCTTGCTCCTTGGAAGAGAGAAGCATGGGAACATGCTGTCTGAACCTTCATTCATGCCCTTTCAACAGAGACATGTCTTTGCCTGATGGCTGATTTTGGGAGGAGCAGAGCATGCATGGTCCTGCCATTGGTGAATTCACCAGCCTAGGGAGCTAAGTGGTCTCAGAATGCAAAGATAGGCTCTCCCCATGCAAGACTAAGGTCTGCAAATGTCTCCAATCAGGTAGACATACTAGAGAGAATGACTGCAGAACAAATAAATCTTGCTCTCAATTTCAGCTTCGTTGATAATGAAGCTGATATTTTCATCTCTCTCTGACTCCCATGTCGTATTTTTCAATTAGTTCCAAAATGAAGAGAGGATAATATGAGAATTACTTGTTGGTGACTTTTAACCCAAAAAGCATCAAAATAGAGCCATACAATTTCATTGTCCATGTCTGTGCTATCTGTGTTCTGAAATATCATTCCAGTCTGTTTTTGAAGCCAGTGAACACTTACGTTCTAAAATACACATCAAGTACAAAAGGAATAAAACATTTAAAGTTTCTCTTTATTTACTGGCATCAAAAATTCAGGAATTATAACTGTTCTATCTTCAGGTAACAGCATCTTTCAAATTCCTTCTTGAAAGTTTCTACTTTATTGAAAATAGTCTTAATCATCATGATCTGCAGAAGTTGGTCCTGGGCAATTTGAAGAAAGATCTTCTTTATCTGTAATTTATGAAGGAAAAATAAAGATATTAACTTTATAGTAAACTATAATAGAAAATTATTTCAACATAACATGTATTTTTGATGTGTTATGTTTGCTACTTACTGTGCTAAATGAACAAGGAACATATAAAAATAACATGAACCAAAAATTCTTCACTCAAATACCAATGTCCATAAATAGAAATTAGCAAAACCAGCTTAGGCAAATGTGTTAAAAGGGAAAGAATATAGTTATATAAGGCAAATGACAAGTTTTAAAACATTTCCTTCCCTACAATGGAAAAAAAATTGGAGGATTTCAATATTCTGAGTTCTATGGTTTGGGGACAACATTCTTTCTTCATAAAAATTAAGTATCTAATATATCTTACACATCTGTAGCTAAAGAACCTTTAAAAATAAAGCATGAAAAAAAATCATCCATCTCCAGTGATTAAAAGAATTCTTTTGAAATAGCAGACTGAAAAATTCCTATATATTTATTTTCTGAAAAGTTAAGAGCAAGTTTATTAAGACCTCAATTATTTCTCTAGCCAATATCTCTTTAAGACATTGATCCCACATTGCCATTTGGATGGAATAAGAAATTTCTATTGTCTTGGAGATACATGACTTTTACAAAAATGTCCAAGCTAAAAATCAAGAACATATATAGTGACTCTTTTAAAAAATGATAAAAGTTCCTTCTTACCTTCATAGGCGGTTCCACACCATATACAATACAGATGTTCTTCTCTTAAATAAGTAGTCAGTATCTCTAATTTTTCCAGTACCTACATAAAGGACACAGGCACGATAACATTCACATTGAACAGAATCTTGGTTTTCTGGACTCCTAGATCATGCTGAATTAGTCTATACATCTGCTACACACTCAACTACTTCGAGGAGGTATCACAGGTGGAATATATTAGGACATGTCAGTTTACCAGGTACTGTGACATTTTCACAAGTCTGCCACACACAACAGAGACTCTGCTATAATCAGCATCAAAGATCCCTTCTACTTTCAAGGAACCTACCTCCCAGATGGAATGAGGGTGAACATTGCCTCCCTTAGCCATTAAAGTTCTCATTAATAGTTTCCCAGTTAAGTGGAACATAGGTTTTTCAAATTGTGAATGTTTTCTACAGAATTCTTATATACCAGTTACTATAGACATGTATATTTTCTTATTTTTAAAGAGGAAGGCAGGCAGGCAGGCAGCAGGCAGGAAAGAAAAGAGTGGAGGAAGAAGCACTTCATTTATTTAGCTGCTCGTTTTAGTTGTTCTCCTGGTCTGAACACAAATTTTTGGGTTGTATGTGGACTATGCCTTAGGCATGGGCTTAACACTTGAGCCACCATGGCACACCATGTATATTCCTTTCTTGAACAATCTCCACTACATTGGAATTGTGTTTTTTAAGCTTTGTATTGTTTATGAGTGGGGGAGAGAAGTACTTCCTAAATTCACTTCCAGAGTCTGACAGGAAACAAGGTAGAAATTAAAATTGAAAATTGTGGCTAACCCACCTCCAAACTGAAGTTGAGCTGAGAAGGGACAATGAAGCTAAGGAGAAAAAGTAGGTGAAGTTTTGATTTGGGCTAATAATCCTCCAATACGGTAGTTCTCAACTGGGGGTGATTTTTCCCCTCTGGGACACTCGTCAAAGCCTGGAGACATTTCTGTTTGCCACAAGGGGGAAGTCTTAAGTGGCATCTGTGGGAAAGGTCAGGGATGCTGCTAGCTCTGTTAAATGGCACAGAGAGAATCCATATGAAATAATTCGCTGACTCAAAATTTTAAGAGTGCTCAGGCTGAGATACACTGCTGTGAAGGAAATGATGCCAAAACATACACTTAAATCTTCACTCTTAGATTCATCTTCATCCTGTTCCTTTTCTTCTTCATCTTCAGTCTCTTCTTCAGGCCTCAACCAGTACCATGCTTCCCTGGGAACCTGAATGTTCTGAAAATGTAGAATTATTCCCAATTAAACATAGTTAAATATGAGTATTATAAGCATATTCATGTCAACATAATTTCCTTCTTTCAATTAGATATTTACTGAGTGTTGCTTCAAGCGCAAAGCATGCATGCAAAACCCAATTCAAATATTGTCTCCAAGTTGCTGACAGTAGAGAAACTAAGCTTTGGGTATAAAATAATACATACAAACCAGAAAATCTTAGGTGTCATGACATACATTCAAAATAAAGTGCTATGGGAAATACAGGGAATATATTAATATAGGGAAATGGGAGACTGCTTAGAGCAATCTACTTACTCCAAAGGTAACCTTATATTTTTGAAACTTAAAGTCATCTTATTTTGATGGTTTTTGAGTCATCAAAATAAAACATAAAAGCAAAACAAAATAAAAATAACAGCAAAAATAGAATTTGAAAAAACCATTCAAATTTGAAATAGTATTCTATCTTGATTTTACCAAAGACATATGAGGTACTGAATATGAACTGAAAAAAACTACTCAGGTTAATTAAATATCCTGGTGAACAGAATTCCCATATATAAGTGTAAAAATGTTACTTAACTCTTATGGGAATATTCTAATTTCTTGGATTCGCAGGAACAATTCAGTGTATCAGCGACCACAGACCAGTAGTGCATGCTTAATGGAAAGCTTTAATGGGCAGAAGTCTAGACATTCTAAGCCTATAGTTCTATCTCTCTCCTCTCTTTAAATACGTGGAAAGTTAATTGGGTGCCGAAACTTTATCAAACTGAAAGTGGACCAGGCTTACCTTCTGAGCATCCAATTGTTGACAAGCTCGCTGGCTTCTTCTAAGATCTCCATCTAACTTCATTTCATCTTGCTTAGTTTTAAGTCTCATTCTAATGGAAAGAAAAACTTGTAAACAGGAGATCTGTATGTATTTTTTATGCCCAAGTTCCAAAAAACACACCACGATAAAGAAGCTATGATACCAAAAACAGCTCAAAAGCCAAATTTTACCGAAACTGTTCTGCAGCTTGTTCCTGGGCTTGGTTTTTCATGTGAATCTTTCTTCGGTAGCTTTCTAGTTTTTCCTCTGCTTTCCGTTTTAATAATGCCTCGTGACCAATGCCACTTTTTCCTGTTTAAACAGGAAACTGATGAGAAAATTACTGACTCTATCCCTCACAACATGACAATTTAAATATTTACAAGTTAAATGCATTTCTAATGTGAGTACAATCAAAATCATTTAGTAAGAATGAGAAAAAAAGATTAGAGATTTTTCTTGAAACTTAAACGCACAATCTAATTTTCACAAAGATCTAATAAATTAGCAATACTATAGAAATGATCTAATCTAAAAAGTCGGATCTAATAAGTTAGTTATACTATAAAAATGTTTAAAATCACAAAACCATAACAAAGATCACACTTTCATATACATGATGAACAAGTAAATATATTTCTTCTCTTCAATTCACACACAAGAAAACATTTACAGGAACATCTGTCTCCATATATTTTTTGGATATTTTGATGAATGAAAATGACTTTTTTTGTTTAGCACAAAATACATTTCTTTATTTCAAGATTTGACACATTAAAAGAAAAAGAAAACCTGCCAATACATTTCAAGACAATATACTAGACATAATAAAATATATTTTTAAACATCATATATAATTCCCTTTAAGTGCTGTACACTTTCAATTTTTCAAGAGTATGCTGTACATTTTGATAATGAAACTTATGTTGATAAATACACAAGGCATGTATATATTTCCACAGTATCTTTTCTTTTCTCACAGTTACCATAAATAAAAATTGCATTCAACTCACACATCTATATAAATACTGATTCCTCACTGGATGGATTGGAAGGAAGTGGGAGTAGAAAGTCTGGTAATAACATGGACTTCAGATTCTTGCTTCAGGGGCTGCCCCCTCACATGGACCTTTCGGAATCTCTGCAGGGCCATCATGCTGAGGTGCTGGCAGAAAGACAGCATTACAGTGGGCGCAGCAGTTTGGGCTGCCTTTTGCCCTCCAGTCAGCTTTTGGAGGGCTGATGGAACCCAGTCTCTTTCATGTTATATTTTAAGGCGGTCTGAATTTCCCTCTAAGGTCCATGCCTCCAGGTCCTCAACTACGAAATCTTCCTTTTTGGAAAGAATGTCATGATTGGAAGTCCTGCAGGGGTTGCTTCGTCCCTGGTGTGTAGCCATGTGTCTAGCCATAAACCAAATCGTCCCCCTCCACCACCAAGTTCTAGAGAACTTATGTCTCCATTGATAAATTATGCGCTTTCTCCACTCCACTTAAAGGCCTTGAAATTAGGGCTAAATGTGTAGAGAAAAGTTTCGCCTGTGCCATAGCAGTGGTCACTGAACTTGAAAGGATGAGTTGCATATGCTCCAAAAATCTGGTTCTCCATGTCTTTCATGACTAATAGGCTGTCTAGAGAGGCCAATTTCCGGTAGAGTTTTCAAGCTGGTCCCATGCTCTAATGTGCTATAGGCCAGTCTCCATGGATACCCTTGGACCCTTGCTGGAAGGCAGCGGGCCAGATGCTCAATGTGCATGTTCTCCAAGGCACACTGTGTGGCTGCAGGACTGGCGAGGCCTCCCTGTCTGTCCTCAGAGTAGCTGCACATGCTCCGCCTGTCCTTAGCCTCCTCAACAATGACAATATCCCAGCTCTTGGTGACTGGCTCACTGAAGAAGTTGTCGATCATGTTCAGTTCTTCCTTCTCCACCACCACGAAGCCCTGCTCTTTGGCCTCTTTACCACGGACATCAGGAGACCATTGAACAAAGAATGTGTACAAGTGATCCGCCCTCTCCCAAGAACAGCAATTCTGGCTGCTTTCTTCATTTGCCATACTGCTGGACCATGGTCGCAGTGTAGATGGCAAAGGATTTTCTCATTGGTTTTCCAACTTTGATGCAAAAAAACACGGGTGGAATCCTGCTTTTCTCTTCTTTTGTAGGAAATATATCTTCAGTGGGTACCTAAATTCTCTTTAAGAGCCAGAGCTGAATTTCTGATTCATTATCCATTTGCATGCTTTGGCACCTGTTGTCCAGAGAAGAGTCCAAAAAAACAATCTAGAGACTCTTTACTCATATTTTCTTCCACAGAAGAACCCAGTTGCAGTGGAAGGGGATCCCTCTCATTCACCCAGATTTTATGGTGATTTTTATTGCCCTCAGCTTGGGGATCACCTGCCTGGGGAAGAGAACTACTAAGGATGAAGTCTATTCTCACTGGCTTAAGACTTCTGCCAACACTTAATCCTGCCTTCTGCGAATTCTTGGATAACTGTGGACCTTCTTTGTTCTTGATCAGGTAATATTTGATCAGTTTTACTTTATCTAGATCTTCATGGATGTTCGGTTGTGTTTTCCATTTGGCTTTCTAGAGAACCAGACTGCTCATCTCTGGCATTATATCTTCCTTCTCACAGCTTTCTGAATCCAGGGTCCCCTTTAATTCAGGATCAGTCTCTGTTCTTGAATAGATGAGGGCCGACTGTACCTGCATTTCCATAGCAGAGCTGCTTATTTGTGACTTAGTCTTCTTTAGCGCCTGGGTCAAGAAAAAGGCACTCCTTTGAGATGTCTTTTTTGTCCACTGCACTATCAGTTTGAGAAGAAACTTCCTCTATGTGAACGAAGTCATCCTCTAAAAGAGAATTTTGTTTGGTAACAGATTTAAATGCAGCATGACTGTCAGAAGGTTCCTTATTGGCCTTAGTCACTGTGGTAGATCCACTGGTTGTTTCTGGAGAGAATTCCAGTTTCTTTAACTTTCCTGACACAGAGCTGTTGAGGACTTTGCCTCTGTGCATTCTGTTGACTTATCCAAAGGTCCTGTTGATTTGGAATTGGAAGTGATGGTTCTTTCTCCATCATGCTGCCGTTTTCCCTTGTTGTGAGTTTCGAACTTACTGAATGGGTTTATATCCTTTTCTGAAGCCAAGTCTTCCCATTCTCCAGGCCTGTACAGAGAACAAAGATCCTGAGGTAGGTCAGACGGCATCTTTCATCTCCATGTGAGAGACACTGTAGCGAGTAATGGAAACTACTTCTTCCATCGGGCAAATGAGGCCACACTCCTCACACCCATTTTCCATGACTAAGAGATGAGACTTGGGAGGATCAAACATGATGTTGTTAGGAGTGACAATCACGACACCTTCGACTACATCCTTTCCATCAGAGAAGCATCGACAATTCATTTTTAAAAATTTTACCATGCCTGGTTCATCTTCTTCAGAAATAGATGATAAGACTCTTTCAATGGGTTTTAAGGTCTTTCTTGGCAATGACTTGTATTTTTAATGGTTATAACCTTTCCCCATATTTTTATGATATAAATTTTATTTTATACTCATTAAACATTTGTTTTTAGCTTAGAAGGTTTAGAAGTTTAACAAACATTTTACTAAGGGCCTCCTATAACACTACCACCATAAAAATATTTCTTAAGCAAATACACGTATTTTACCTAAATACTGGTTATTTCTGGTAAATATGCTCAAAAATAACACATACCTGTTTTGACATTGAGAGGAATCGGTTCAATAATACCATCTCCTAAAAAAAGAAGTAAAAATACAAACAACTTTAGAAATCCTTCTTCAAACTACAGTTATATGTAATATGCAAATTTAAATGTTCACTAATATTTCCTCCAGGTTCTATGATATTTGAAACTGAAATCTAAATATCAATACTTTATAGTCATCTATCTCCCTTGCCTTCAAATACCTAGCCCTCCATAAGACTGACTTATGGCCTCCTATGCCACCTGAAGGTAGGGTTTTGGGATTTTTGTTTTTTAAGGAAAGGTTCAGGCAGGAATGAAGGCAAGTAGGCAAGCAGTTAGAGGAGGAATAAGCATTTGAAAATGATTTTGTTTAGTTGTGCACATCGGCTGTTCTTCCTGACCTGGGGATGCAAACGTGGGTCCTTGGGATATACATGGACTGCACTCACTCAGAGGCAGTGGACCAAACCTCTACTCCATCAGGGTGTGTCTGAAGGTAGGGTTTCAAGAAGTAAAATACTGATATACATCCAAGAGAGATTTGCTTGGTGCAAATCAAAGCAATTACAATTAAAAAAAAAAAACAACAGCTTACAAAAGCTACTACACATATAAATAAGGTCTATATAGCTTAATAAGCAGGTCTCACTTCCTAAAAAGAGAAAACTGAATTTCCCAGTGGGGTGATCAGTCAGGTAGCTGACATAGGTAGAGAGCAAGCAGGACAGAGTTCTACTATCATCTTCAAGGTTGCTTCACTGTCCTTTGGCCATTATACTTCTCAATCGTCCTTTTATTCACTATTCTTAGTTGTTTCCTTCTTGTAAGCCTCATCCATCCCTACTGTCAAAGCCTTTAAGATTGAGCTGATAGGCAGTTCTCGGTGGCATAAGTTGTCTAAAGTGGACATGGAGAATAAAGTTCTCTATCATGCTTTTTATACGTAAGAGACTAGGAAGCTATGTAGACAGATAAAAACTAAAGAGACATCTCTGGTACTCATCAGGAAGTCACCATTTGTTGGTTAGGAACAGCTGCTTACTTCCGGATATGACTTACCACTCTTGCCAAGGGCCTGACCACTTTTATATCCCATCTTTTGGAGCAAAGCAAATCCTTTGTTTTCACAGCCTAGAGCATTCTTCAATCCAATGTCACGTCTTTCTTGCTCTTCTTCTTTTAAACTCTTCTGCTTATTTTTCAAATTAGCTTCCTGTTGTTTTCCTTCTTTTCGATGGGCTTCTCGGATTTGCCTCAGCATTGGCAATCCTGGTCTGATATCGTCTCTAAAAAATAAGGGAAGTTTATTTTAGATGAGTGCATACAATTTTCATATAATTTTGCCATTAATTCACTTGATACTATTTAGTATTTTAGTGTTAGCTCTATGATCATCTTTATCATCAATACAATACATAATCAAGGACTTCCAAGAATGGCTGCTTCAGTAGAAACGATAAAGGCTGATATCAGATTGTAGAAAATTAAAAATATAGAGCTTAAAAAAATTAGAATAGTAAGTGCAGATTATTTTTTTCTAAGAGGCTGACAATAACAAAGAGCAAAGCTGAACAGTAGCTAGAAGAAACAGTAAGATAAAGAAGAAAAACATATTTTCTTAGAAGAAGGGAATAAAAAGCATCAAGGGTAGAAGTGAAATGCTCTGCAACAAAAAGGAAGAAAGGCTCTTAGTATCTTGGTAGGAAGCATTTTCACAAAACAATAAGTTTAACTTTCCAACCTCACACTTTAAAACCAATGCTATTGCTTAAGAGTCTACATACATACATATACATACATATTTTTATATATGTATATACATATATGTACATATATATTTTTTTTAAGGAAGGGTACAAGCAAGCAGGAAGAAGAGCACTTTTGTTTTATTTTTATTTAGTTGTTCACATTGTTTGTTTCCCTCTGGACTGGGGACTCAAACCCAGTGGTATGTGGCCTGAGCTCCTTCTGAAGTGACTGACCTGCTACTCAACCACGGTGTGTCTCTACATATATCTCACAAACACCTTTAAATGAGGTGTACACATTTACTTACTTGACATTAATGAAGGAATCAGACATGTAGTCATCTTCTTCTGCCATATTCAACTTCATATGGCAACAGTATCTACAAATCAAATGAGATAAAACAGCAGTTACTATTTGTTTCGTTTACCAGTGTAAGTCAATCTTTGTTTACCACCAGCTATGACCTGTCTCCAGTGTGCAACCACATATTCAAGTACCTTTAAATATCTTTTTCTCTATGGAGCTCTGAACTGGGGTGAAAATCATTACTTTTAGGACTATCTTTATCCATTTTTCCCTGGCCCCATTCTGCAGAACAGGATCGCTTCATATGGTCAAAAGAGGGTCATTCACTCTCCAGTTTCACATACTTCTCATTCAGAAACTTCGCTGAAGGATAAGAGAAGGACTTGAAGATCTTAGTAGGAGAGAGCCTTCAAAATCTGACCCCTGAATCTCCTTTGGCATTTGTAAGTCAAACCACACAGGATCCTCATTGCCCTCTGAACATCCTCAGGCATTTCCTTCCTCCTAGGCCCAGGCTACTCTCTTTCACAAAAAACTGTCCTGACCACTCTGGGCTAAATTTAAAAAGTTTCATTTGGTCCATTTTTCTTTTTATTATAACATTATTAATTAAAAATTATAAGGTTATATACAGGATTTGTGGTAATTTATTTACGATCTGTAAGTCTCAGATTCTTCATTTATAATAGTAGTATTTTTACACGTTTTAGCACCTATCCAGTATATCACACATTTTTATCCTATTTCATCATCATTGATAACTCTATGAGGTAAGAATAGTTAGCCCCACTTTGTAGTTGCCGAAATTAAGGCTCAGTATGATAAAAAGACATGCTCAAAACCACAAGACTCCAGGTCTCAGGGCTCTTGCTTGTACAATTAGGTTTAGCTCATTTTCAAGGGATCCACTTAGCTCTTAAGTGCTCAACAGACCTGAATTGTGTATGTGTGTGTGTGGAGGGGAGGGGTACAGATTCTTTTTAAAATTCCCTTTTATGGTGCAATAAACTTCAGCATCATCTATTCTCACCAAGCGTAAAGATGTGTAAATACGAACTTCACAAGGCGATAATCCAGTCGAGATAAAGAGGTGGCTTGAAGCACAGATAGTAGTGAAAGTGGTGAGATGTGGTCGGACTCTGGGTATTGTTTTGAAAACAGAACTGAGGAGATTTGCTGAGTGATTGGAGGGGATGCGTGAAAGGTCGATGTCAGCAATTACTCCGTAGTTTTTGGTTCTTCAGACACACCAAGGGTCCCATTCCATAGCCAAGGGAGAGATGGACAAAGTAGTTGGACATACAATAGAAAAGTGACAAGAAACGTCTCAGTCAAACACTCCCATCTGGAACAGCTGATCCCTTCCCTCTCGCGTCCCTCCCGCTGCCGGGGTCCCACAGGAGCGACCACTCACAGGTTGGAGTGTGGGTGATGGAGTGATGTCAGCCTGCGCAGAGATCATCGCCCTTTCCCATACTATCCGCGCCCCAGCCCTCTTACCTGGTACTAATAGCCCGGTGCCAGCGCGCAAGAGCGTACAATGCGCCAGCGCCCACCAATGCGCGCAAGACGTCTAGGCCTCTGCTCCTATCTGAGTTTGCGTCACCAAGAGCGATTAGAAACCCGCGATGGGCGGGCCTGGGAAGACCTGACTAGTGCGCTTGCGCAAAAAAAAAGAGCACCTTCTAGGCATGCGCTGTCTTCCTGTTTCCTGCTGGCCGGCGCGCAGGAGGCGGGGCATCCGGGGTCCCTTGGCTCTACTTCTGGCCGGGAGCTCAGCTGTTCCGCCCCTGGCAGCCTAAGAGGTGAGGCGTACCCATCGACCGCCAAAGCATGCACTTTGACGCGCTCACACAGTCCTTACCCCAGTACTTTTACACAGGGCTGAGGAGGAAAATCAGTTCATTACATTTTTTCTTTTCCGGCGCTGCTCTCGGTTCCGAGCAGCCGCTTCTCCGTGTTGACAGCTCGAGCGACCGTGCCCAGGCCGCTGCGGCCCTTGCTTTTCCCCCAGGCCCGGCTCGGCCCTCTGTTCCTCCGAGTAGCCGATGTGGACCCGGAGCGTCGGCAGCCTGTGCCGGTTGCTTTCTGGACCTCCCGGGTTGTCGCTGAAGCTTCGGCGCCCCCAAACCAGGCCCATAGGAAGACTCTTGGAGACTTCATTGTGGGATTTTTATCCAGGACGTTTTGACGTCCTCCTGGCCCAGGTGCCGCAGGGAAGGCTATGGATGCGGTGTATGGAAAGATGAGAAAAAAGTATGGTTGTCAGGCTGGCTAGTGTTTGAAATCTTGGTGCAGCATTTTCCCTTTTAAGGAATGGGTTAGTGACGTGTTTTGCTAGGCTTATTTCTTCTGGAATAATGCCTTCTTTGCATATTTTCATTTTACCCCATTGTTTATTCTTCCACACCAAGAATGACTTGCGTTGTTTTGCTTTTGTTTCTACCCTTGTCCTTTAAAATTACGTTACTGGGGTTTGCCATAAAGAAGTTAGGTACGTTTTCCCCCCAAAGAAACAAGAGGTAAAGATATACTTTTCATCCTTCTCAGATGAACTACTGAGTTCATCAAAGTTTAGGTTCATCAAAATCAACTTAAAAATAATTCTTTTGAAGGAACATTGCATCATAACATATAGCTTTAAGGTGTGCATCATTGTAAATCAATGTCTAATATATTAACTTTTTAACACCATTTCATTTCTTTTAACATTAAAACATTTTTATAAGCATATTTTTAATTTGTTACTTTAAGGTGTGAATTTTAAACTTCAACAATGGAGTTAGCCCATAGTTTATTGCTAAATGAAGAAGCTTTGGCTCAAATCACGGAAGCAAAGAGACCAGTTTTTATCTTTGAATGGTTGCGATTTCTTGATAAAGTCTTGGTGGCTGCCAACAAGGTATGGTATTGCTTTTTCTTTCAGTTGTGTCAACATAATGAGCTCTGTATGTGTTAATAATTTGTAATAAAATGCATAATGTTTTGGAGCAGTCATGCGTCATTTATGGAATTTAATAATAGAAATTACTTCTCTGTCCTTTTCCTATTCTGTGGCAAACCCAAATCTGTTTTAAATTCAACTCCTTGCCTACTTCATATCTCTACCTGGACTGATGAGTGTACCTGGATAAAAACATGACTATGACAGCTGTCATGTTCAATCCATTATTTGCTATTTCAGGTGGTTCCTCAGTTTGTTTAGCAATTGCAATATCTTCACTCGTTTTGCTGAATAGTTAATAACACTTTTTCCCCCTTCCTGTATAGTCTATTTTATTCAAGTTGCTGTCATTACCTTTGTGTCTGTTTTCTCTCTTTAAAATTGGATGCTTTCCTGAAACATCTGATGTTCTTTGACTGTCTGCTCAAATTTAAGAGTGAGTAGTAAAAAGTTGCCAGGGTCGGGCGAAGTTTGTTAACTGTACTTCACTGTGGAATAATCAGTTCTTTGAGGAACCCTTGACATTCGTCCCTTAGGTTTTTGTTGGCTAATCATTCTCTAGAATAGGCTTTTCTACTCTAGCGTCCTGGAGTGTATGTCGAGCTGACTAGGTTCTAAGACTTGAGAGAGAAGACTAGGGACTTTTAACATTCATTGTGTAAACTTTCACTTACTCCCCCTATCTTCAGTGCTGTTTTCCCAACTCAAAGCTCTACCTAAGCTTCCTAAGTTCAGGTAGAGAAGATATGGGTCTTAGGCCTCTTAGATCCTCAACCATTTTTTCCATTTCTAGGCACAGCTTCTGTCCCTCTGCCAAAAGCACCTAGTCTCCCAAAACAACATCTACAATAACAGGAAGCAACATGAGCTTTTTGGGGTTTCTGTGTTTAAACAAGAATCTCTTCTCACCTTTTCTTATTGGGGATACCTGACTTCTGTATTTTATATTTATTATTTTCCTATTTTCTTAACCCTTGTGTATTTCTGAAATCTTTTCTTTCTCTCTCTCTCTCTTTTTTAAGTAGACAAGCAGGAAGAATGAGGAAGAAGAATCACTTTTATTTAGTTGTTCATCATCGGTTGTTTCCCATGCCCCAGGTCTTGAACCAGGAACCTTAGGATGTATGTGAACCGCACCTAGTTTAAACTGTTAGGTCACCAGGGCATGCCTATTTCTGAAATCTTTTTAGTGGGGGGGTTGCCCTTTAGTATAGTTTTAATGGGGTGTCTGAAGAGACAGAGTTATACATGCGTGTATTCATTTCTAGTCTTTAATTTTTTCTTAAGTCCCCTCCCACTGGGTATTTGTTGTCTCCACTCCACTGAAACAACTCTTGTCCATTCATCAGTGACACAGATTGCTGAAACCAGTGGTCAGTATTCTGACTTAATTAGCTTAGCAGAAGCTGAGCTGACATAGTTGATGCTTTACCTTGAAATACTTAAAATATTTTTATTTTGTTGTGAAATTAAACAATATAAAAATCTGCCTAAGTTGTGAGGCATAATAATATGAACACTACTCAAATTAAAAAATAGATTGTTATCATTACCCTTGGTACATACATTATATGAAGTCTCCCTATTTGTGGTCCCAGTGTTTTTAGTGCTCTGTTTTTTTTCACTAGTTACTTCTTATTCTCTTTTGTTGGCTTTTTCTCAGTTCTGGGTACTTTTTTCTTTTTGGAAGGGTTCCCACGGGAATGAAGGTGAGTAAGCAGGCAGGCAGGAAAAGAGAGGAGGGAGAAGCTTTTACATTTTTTTTGTTTAGTTGTTCATCTCAGTTGTTCCTGTAGGCCCTGGGACCTCGGGATGCATGGGGGCTACCCCCCCACCATTACTCCACCTCTACCTATTCCTTCAAAGATAATGTCTAATCTCATGATTTTTCCTACCATTTACACAGTAATGACACCCAGATATCCAACAACCTGCTCCATCTCTTTCTCTGGGATATTTAAATAGCATCTCAAAGTTAAATAATTAAAACCAAATTCTGTATTTTCCTCATGATCTCAAACCTGTCTTTTCCTCTACTGCTCTCCGTCTGAACAGATGATCACCTCATCTTGCTAGTGCTCAGGTCATAAATCTATTTCTCTTTTTCCTCAAACTTCACATTCATTAACAAGTCCTATTTTGTTACCTTCACTAAATAACAGAATTATTACTTTTTGTCATCTCTGTTGTTACTTTCCTCATCTCTTGTCTGGGTTATTGCAACAACTTCCTAAGTGCTCGCCATGCTTCCAGTTGTGACTACAATTATTTTTAGCTCAGTAATCAAAATGACCCTATGACAAATTTAGATCATTTTCCTCCTCTGCTTCAAATTCTCACTCAGAATAAAATATAAACTTTTTACAAGGGTGATGAGGTTGTATAAAATCTGGGCCCTTGTCCGCTCTGACTTCATCTCCTTATTCCTTTTTCTTACTCTGCTTCAGCTAAGGTGGCCTTCTTGTTTTCAGGCATTCTAAGCATGCTCCTGCCTCCAGACCTTTGCACTTGCTGTTTCTCTGCCGGAAATATTGTTTCCAGATATCTGCAGAGCTCACACCTTTACTTTTCAGAAAGGCCTTTCTTTTGTTACTCATCTATGTAAAAGAGTAAGAATTCATACTTTCATTTTTCATCTGGTAAACTACCTCTCCCCACTAGAATGTAAGCTACTTCAGGACAGAGACTTTGTCTTTGTTCCTACTTTACTAGAATGTGCCTAGAATAGTACATGACATATAATAATGCACAATAAGTATTTCTTGAATGAATGAATGAATGAGTGCTCATTGTTGATTATGAGTAGATCTGAATATTTTTTCTTTTCTGAAGCTCTTCAGAGAGTTTCTTTTGATTTCCTTCACTGACTTGTAACTGTTTGAATTACTGACTTTGCTTTTACAAGGGAAGACTATTTTCTAAGACTCAGTTGTCCATATGCTGAGTATTTTACATCATTTGACTATTGGTTTATTTCTTAGTAAGTTGGTGTAGAAATTTTCGAAACTTTTTGGATCAAGAGTAATCCGTTTATTGACAGATAACTTCTTGGCATTGAGAGGAATGTAGAATATCTAATGTAGGAAAGACTGATTAGTTTCTTACTGACTCATTTCTTATATGAAAATTCTCATTCATGATTTTAGGCCTAATGCAGATTTTAATTACTATAGTGTCTTAACTGTTTAGTTTTATTTTAGTTAAAAGGTTACAGAGAGTACATATTAGAGAAAAACTGATAATTTCTTTGTTTCTATAACAGACTGATGTAAAGGAAAAACAGAAAAAGCTTGTTGAACAATTAACTGGATTAATAAGTAGTTCACCTGGACCACCTACACGAAAATTGTTAGCTAAAAATCTCGCAGCCCTTTATAGCATCGGGGATACTTTTACTGTTTTTCAAACACTTGATAAATGTAATGACATTATCAGAAATAAAGATGACACTGCAGCCTACTTACCGACAAAGTTGTAAGTACTTATCTTGACATCGACCCTGCAAGGTTGTTTTTTCAAAGTAACTTATCTTTTTAAGGAACTGCCAGTCATAGACACCTGATGAGACCTGAGGCGTGGTGCTGACAATAAAATCTCTTAGATGAGGGAAAGGGCTTCTCTTTCAACACACGTTCTATCAAACTACAGTAAGCAAACTACAGAAAATTGGTATATTGTTATTTTGCTCAGGGTGGGTTTGGTAAATTTGGATGGAGCTAATATTCTTGACTGGGATGGAAAGAAAAGAAAAGAATTTCTAGGTGATGGGATTAAGACAGTAATGGGCGAATTGTAACTCACTAACCAATTTCAACTTACTGCTTGTTTTATAAACAAAGTTTAATTTGAATACAGTTATTCCTGTTCATTTCAGTGGTAGCTGCCTTCATGCTCTCATGGCAGAATTGACTACCCAAGAGAGACCATTTTACCTACAAGTTTGCCAGATAAAGGGTTTAACTTAATCCTAGCCTGTACTTGTGGTTTGGGTTAAGAGCAGACATTTTTGGAACGAAATGTTGAAAATAGTGGCTACAGGAATGCATCTTATGAAAGAGTTAATAAGGAAAATCGGCAGTTACAGTGAGGAGTCCTATAGGAAGGTTATAAGTAAGCTTAGTTGTGGTGTGAGAGGAAAGGAAGATTTCTCAAAGAAGCATCAGCTAAAGCATATCTATCATCTAGAAAGGACACATAGAAACTAGTCCAGTAAAGGGTGAAGATGGGAACCTGGAATATGGATGTCATAGGCCAGGGAGTAGCAACTTTTATGGACAGGGCCAGATAGTAAATATTTTTTCACTTTGTGCGCTATGCATCTCTCTCACCTCTGCTACAGACAGTAGGTAAATATAAGAGTATGGCTGTGTTCCAGTAAAGCTTTATTTATGAAAACGGGACAGGCTGGACGATGGCCCAGATTTGTCCTGCAGACTGTTTTTTTCCCAACCTGTTTTCCAGGCAAAGAAAACTTCTAATTAGAAGCAACTGGCTTATTTATACCTTGTTTACAGTGCTTTTCTGAAAGTTTTATTTACAAAACTTTTAGAAAGATATAAAATAGAGGCAGGTGGGAAGTGTGAGAGGAAAGTGAAGTTCAGTTTTGGATGATGATTTTGGAATTCAAGTGGGAATATCATAGTGACTCTTATTACAGAGCCTGGAAATTCTGGTCTGAATTTCAGAGATTTGAATTGGAAGTATAGTTTTGGTGAGTAGAGACTGGAAGTATGGGAGTAGGTTAAACCCTTTGGTTTGGATGACGTTACCAAGGAAGATACCATTGTGTGAGAAGAGAAGATGGTCAAGGATAACACCTCTAGAACAGCAACCTTCAAGGGGCTGGAGCTGATCTAATAGCTTTACATAGGAAATGGGGAAATTATTCTGAACCCAGACACTGATTTTTAAGTCTGTTTTCAACTGCATTTATATATTGTGATTGTATTTTGTGTTGTTTGAGATCTGGGTAGATCTTAAAAGTTTTAGCAAAGATGAGAGGATTAGTGTTTTCCAGTTTATTTTGGAGTCGGAAGCTATGTTAATGCTTTGATAATTTAGTTCCCTACCATTTAGCAAATCTACACATAATTTTTTAGTTCTGATTAAGTAGAATTTATTACATTATTACTCGTGTGTATGTCTAGTGGGTTTATGAGTTCTGTTTAGTAATCCCCTAATATATTCTGTCTTATGACCCCAGTTATTTTTAGCTTTGTTATTTGCCTGGAGAGTATTGTAAGAAGCATGGGATTTAGAGTCAAAGAAGGTATTGAAAAAGCAAAGAGTCAAATTAGATTGAGTCCTTGTTTCTATTATGTATAATATGTATTTAACCTCTCTCAGCCTCAGAGTCACTTGCTAATGATGCACAGCTATTAGCTGACAGGTTCTAGGACTTAAGCACAGATCTGCCAGACTAAAGCATATGCTCTTACCCTTTATGCCCTCCCTACCCCTGCCCCTAAGTAAACTCATAGTCACTTAATTACTGTTTACTTGACGATGGTGGTTTCTTCCCTTCCAAAGAGATGGGCTACTTTGATTCATTTTCTGTGTAGCTAAATGTTCCATTAAAGTATTTAAACTTCACAAGTAATTGTTTACTGTTATTTGTGGATTAAAAGGCAGACATTGTGAGCGATACAAAAGTGTGTAAAGTAGATTTCTTGTTCCTAGAGTTTACATTTCCATTGACAGAATAAGCTATACATGTATGAAATAGTTGTCACAACACAGTAAACAGTTTAATTTTGTCAAAATGAATGGTGGACATTATGTCCCATATAAGAGAAGGATCTGTGGATTGACATTGTTTGGAAAGTCTTCTTAAAAGGAAGGTTTAGATTTGTTTCCAAAGACTGATTGTATTTTATTAGGTATGTGTGTGTGTGTGTGTGTGTGTGTGTATTCTGCTTTCCTAACCCAAGTTGGTTAAACCATAGAATTTGTTGAAATTATAAAGTATAAGCTAGGTGTTTTTGCAAGTCGAAATTAAGAATTCGTAGATAAATTGCCTTGCACAAGTTAATATTGATTTCTGAAAATGAGAAAAGTATGATAAAATTGTGTTATTAACCTGAACAATGACCAGTGAAACTATAACTTCTTCCAGGGCTGCAGTGGCTTGTGTTGGAGCATTTTATGAAAAAATGGGAAGAATGTTAGGCAGTGCATTTCCAGAAACAGTAAATAATCTTTTGAAATCTCTGAAAAGTGCAGAGGTAAGTTTTGCAACAAATATTATTTAAATGATTTGTGGCAGGAGTTACATATCAGTTAAAATGTTGACTTTTTCTGTCACTCTGGTGCTTATATTCCTTAACAAGACAGTACTTTAAAATTATTACTTGCAGAAATATTATTTACCCCTTTTAATGTATATTATCTTATATTTCAGGGGGATGGGAAAGAATGCTTTTTGACAAAGACTTACCTACTTTTTATTTAGGTCTGTGGATAGTTTTGCATTGTCATTTTATTTTTTTGTGCCATAGCTAATGTGTTAATTTCCTAGGATTAACTATGGTATTAAATTAGCACAGGTTATGCCTCTTAGAAATGTTTTTAGGAAGAATACTTTCCTTCTTAGCTTCTAGAAATTGCAGGAAATTCTTGGCTTTTCCTGGTATTCTTTGGTTTGCAGATACATGCCCCCAGTCTCTGCCTCTGTTTGCATATAGCAGTCTCCCTGTGCATTTGTATTCTGCATCCAAAGTCTTTTCTTCTTAGAAGGCTACCAGTCATTGGACTAGGGCCCACCTTAATTGATATTGCTTCATCTTTACTTGATTTCATCCACAAAGACCTTATTTCTAAATAAAGTCACATTCACAGGTAACAGGGCTTATGACTTGAACTAATCTTTTGGGGCAGCATTAGCCAATCTACAACAACTAATTTCAAGTAAAATAGCTCTGTTTTGTCCTGCCATTTTCATTTGCCTCTGAAAATTCTTTGTCTACTTGGGGGTTAACTAAAAATAGACTAAACCCCAGAATTTCAGTCTAGGAAAGCTGAAAATTTAGTGAGCAGTATCTCTTCTCGAAACTATTTGTCTATCTGTTTATTAAACAAGAATTAAGGACATATTGTCAGGTATTAGCCATATAAAGATGAACAAGATGTGACCCCTGACCTCAAAAGGCTTAGTATAGTGGAAGAGATCTGTGTTTGAATAAGTATACTGTTAGAGATATGAATCAAGCACTATGAGAGTATGAAAAGAATTTGAATTAGTTATAAGAAAATGAGGGTTTCGCATATCTCTGTGACAATTTTTAAAAATATATTGGATGCATCTTCATTTAGATGACTTACATACATCTTAACTTATTACTATTTCACCTTTTACTTTCTAAAAATTTGGACACTTGAGATGTGATATTAAACATTTTCAGTTTGTCTTCCTGTTCTTATTATGTTGCACTTTAACATGTCATAGAAACATTGGAATATGCTATACTTAGGTAAGCTATTTGTCAGATACTATTTAATTGAAGTTAGTAGCAATTCTTACTTTTCACTTTTAGAATATTTTGATTTGTTTTTCATTAGTTTCTCTTTACAGAATTTAGAGGTAAGACCTTGAGGTCCAGAGAACTTTTGTTTTTAGAATGTTCTTGTTTAAATGTAGAATTTGTTTCAAAATACAATGTTTAAGTTTTATGTTCATACCTAGTCTCAAGGGCGAAGTGAAATCTTGATGAGTCTACAGAAAGTTCTGAATGGACTGGGTGGTGCAGCAGCTTCTTCCCATCGAGATATCTACAAGAATGCTAGGTCCCTCCTGACTGACAGATCAATGGCTGTTCGATGTGCGGTTGCCAAGGTTAGTACTCTGCCAATTTAAAATGATCCTGATCCTGCTTCCTTTTAAATAGTCAATGTTTTGTTTTGTTTTTAAGAGGCAGGCAGGCAGGGAGGAAGGAAGGAGGAGGAAGAAGGATTTTAATATGTTTGTTCATTTTGACTATTTCCCTGGATCACAGCTCATGAATGTGGGTCCCTGGGTTTTACGTGGTCTGTGGCCCAGTTTTGACTTTAGTACGTGAGCCGCCAGGGTGCGCCCTGAGCATACGTTTTGTTCTTCTGGATTGGTTTCATTTTGTAGAGGTATAAGTAATTAGAATCACTTGGTATGTGCCTTTTGGATTCAGGGAGGAGGTTTGATTTCTTTCACATCACTATTTTGAGTTTCACTTATGGTTGTTGTTACATGTGTCCATAGTGCATTCGTCTTTATTGCTGAATAATAGATATTTCATTTTTTGGATATAGCACAATTTGTTCCTTCCCCTCTTAAGGACATCTGACTGTTTCCAGTTTTGACTGTTGTCAAAAAAGTTGATGTGAACATTTCTATAAAAGTTTGTATATGGCCATATACTTTCATTTCATTTGGGTAAATGTCTAGAGGTGCAATGACTGACTCATCTGTATTTAACTTTTTAAAAAATTGCCTGTTTTCTAAAGTATCTGCCACCTTCCATTTCCACCAGCAATGTATGAGATTTCTACTTTCTCCATATCTTCCCCAGAATTTTGTATTGTCAGTCTTTATAATTTTAATCATTTTAATAGATAAGTACAGGTTTCTCCTTGAGGCTTTAATTTGCATTTCAGTAATGACTAATAATGAGAATATTTTCTAATAATTACTTGCCATCTATGTCTTCTTTGGTGAAGAGTCTATTCAAATATTTTGTCCAGTGTTTTGCTGAGTTATTTTCTTATTATTGAGTCTTGAGTATACTTTGTAGGGTTCTTATCTATTCCTTTATGAGATATATGATTTGTAAATACTTCCTCTCTGTCTGTGGACTGTTTGTTCATTCTCTAAATAGTGCCTTTCTGAGAACTTTGAATTTGTCCAAGTTCAGTTTATCCATTTTTCTGAGTTGGTTGTGCTTTTAGTGTTGTAGCTAAGAAACCTCCAGTCAAGGTTTCTCTTATATTTCCTTCTAGAAATTTTATAGTTTTGAGTTCATTTTTTTATATGACTCAAGGTATATACATTGCAGTTTTTTTGTATGCGAATAGCCACTTGTTCCAAAACCATGTTGAAAATTCACCAAATTGCTGCTGCACCTTTGTTGAAAGTTGTTGTCTATGTATGTATGAATCCATTTTTGAACTTTATTATATTTCATTTATCTATTTATCTATTTTTATGTCAATAGTATTTTCCTGATTATAGCATCTTTATAATAAGTCCTGAAACTAGGTAGTGTTAACCCTCCAACTTTGTTCTTCTTCAAAATACTTTTGACTAGTCTATGTCCTTTGCATTTTTTATGAATTTTAGAATGTTTTATCAGTTTCCTCAGATACAGCATTTTGAGAGTTTGATTCAGATAGGAATGAATCTATTAGTCAATTTGGGGGAGAGTTGACATCTTAATACTAAGTCTTCTAACTCAAGACCATGATATGTCTCCATTCATTTAGATCTTCTTTGATTTCTCTTAGCAACATGTTATGGTTTCCAATGTATAGGTTTTACCTATATTGTCAGATTTATCCATAAGTCTTTTAATATTTTATGGCATTTTAAATGGTATTGATTAAAAAAAATTTAATTTCTAATTGTTCATTACTAACAGAAATATAATTAATTTCTGTACATTAATCTTCTATCCACCAAGCTTTCTAAATTGACTTGTTTCTGTCAACAGTCTCTCATATACTCTACATAGGTAAGCATGTTGCCTAAAGACAAAGACAATTTTACTTCTTTTCCAATATAAATCTTTTATTTATTTTTCTTGCTTCTTGCCCTGGCTAGATCCTTCATAGTTGAATTGAAAGCATATGAGTAGATAGCCTTATCTTATTCATATTTTTAAAGGGAAAACATTCAGTCCTTCACCATTAAATATATTAACTGTCGTATTTTTTGTATGTATGTATGTATGTATGTATGTATATATTTTTCCATGGCTTTCAAAGCCTGTGCCTTAGCTACCTGAGCTACAGGAGATACAACTATAAGGTTTTTCAATGACCTTTATCAGGTTAAGAAATGCCCTTATATTTCTAGCTTGCTAAGAGGTTTTATCAGGAATGGATGTTGGTTTGTCTTACGTCTGTTTAAAAAAATTTTTGATTTCTTTCGTTGTTTTGTTCTTGCTGTTATAAACTTAATTTTCACATCATTGTAGATTTACATGCCTTTATAAGATATAATACAGAGAAAGCCCCGCTCTGTGGCTTAGGTGTTTTAGGTGTGGGCTGTGAAAGACTTGGACCTAAGTTAGAGACCTTCGGGCTTGTGGGGGTGACCACAAAAAAAAAAAATATTGTAGAGAGATCTTTATAAACTTCTGCCCAGTCTCCCCCAATAGTAGTATCTGTGAAAGTGTAGTACAGCCAGTGTCATACAATGTTGACTTTCAGACAATTCACTGATCTTGTTCCATTTTTCCTAGTTCTGCTTGTATTCTGTTAAATGCTTTCAGTTGTTTTTTTTTTTTAGATGATCGTATGACTTTTCCTTTTTAGTTGCTAATGTAATGAATTAGCATGATTATTTTTAGAATTTTAACCAGTCTTTCATTCTTAGGATAAACTACTTTTCATGATATGTTATCATTTTTATATATTGCTAGAAGAGTTGCTGAAAGTTTGTTTAGATATTTTGCATGTATGTTTATGACATCTACTGTTATGTAGTTTTCTTCTCTTACAGTATTTTATCAGATTTCAATACTGGTAATACTGATCACATAGAATGAGTTGGGAAATATACTCCCTTCTTTTCAATTTTATGCAGGTGTCTGTATAGAATTAGGATTATTTCTTACTTAAATGTTTAGTGGGATTTGAGTATAGTTATCTGGGTCTGTATTTTTCTTTGAGATAATATTTTGAATTCCAGGTTCAATTTTAAAATAGATGCTTGACTATTTAGACTGTTTCTTGAGTGAGTTGTCTGTTTCGTCCAAGTTATCAAATGTATTGGCATAAAATTGTTCATAATATTCCCTTTGTCCTCTAAATATATATCAATCTGTAGTGACATGACCTCTCTTATTCCTATTTTCAGTGATTTCTGTCTTCTCTTTCTTCATCAATGTGACTAGAGATTTATAAAATTTTTTTCTCAAAGAAGCAGCTTTTGGTGTTTCTATTCTTTTTCAGCTTTCTGGTTTACTGATTTCCTTTCTTATCTTTATTATTTTCTTTTCTCCCAGCTTACTTTGTGTTGAATTTGCTCTGTTTCTTCTGGTTTCTTCAGGTGGAAGTTGAGTTTATTCATTTGAGACCATTTTTCTTTCTAATGCAGAAATTCAGTGATATGTGTTTCTTCCTATGTATTGGAAACGCTCTGTAATCTGGAACAATTGTTGGGTTTACCCTGTTTGCTTTCCATCTCTTAAGGATCACTGTCCTTCATTGCCTGATGTCCAGTGTCTTAAAAACTTTTGTTTCACATATTTTTGTCACTTTTTAAAGTGATTTTAGGAGAAGGGCATATGTGGTTCATGTTACTGCATCACTGGAAGTTGAAATTTACTCTTCTTTCTTTTTCAATCCCAGTGTTTGCTAGAACTGCAGAATGAAGCTGTGTTCATGTGGACTGCTGAACTGGAAAATGTAGCCACGCTGTGCTTTAAAGCTTTGGAAAACTCCAACTACGGAGTACGAGTGGCCGTGTCTAAACTCTTAGGAACAGTCATGGCTACAGCACTGATGCCGAAACAAGCAACAGGTAACATTGTTGGCCAACCCCTGGTCCAGACTATGAGAGATGTTACATTTATTTTAAAGCATATGAAATGTTTTCTTCTACATATGTTATTTTTTTGGGGGAAGTATAGGCAAACTTTTAGGTATCTTTGTCTAGTTTTTCATAAAAAAGAAGTACTCATTGTTTTTCTTGATGTAGTCATGTTATTTTTTTATAATGATAATATACAAGATAATCTTTAGCAATTATGTTGGACATCTGAGCAAGATTTTTGAACTGGTTTTGTGTAATGTTCAAGTGATTGGAATCTGTCACATTATAGGCTTTATTACCTTCAATCTCTGATGAGTAGATCTCCAGTGATTTTTACTTATTTATTGTTTAGTTTTCCATTGTAAACACAGTATTAACTTATTATTTTTTCTTTTAAAGGAAATACGTAGGCAGGAATGAAGGCAAGTAGGCAGGCAGGAGGAAGCATTTTATTTTATTTTAACTTAGTTATTCACACTGGTTGTTTCCCTCCAGACCTGGGACTTAAACCTGCAGGTGTATAGCCTGTGCTCCTCGGGGGCAACTGACCTAAAAGCTACTCCACCAGGATGCGCCAGTTTTCGTTTCTTCTTAACCATTATTGTAAGCAGAGTTAGAGGCAGCACTGATTTTTTTTAGGTGATTTCTGTTGGACCTCACAGCTCCATAAAGATGCCTCGGGGATGGTTGTGAGTAGATGCTGAGTGAACCAGGTCTGTTTTCGCCCCTATTCCTACTCCACCTCTACACAGTAGAGAGAGAATCAGATGTTATAGATTCAAGTCTTAGTTCTTATGTTTGTTAGCTGTGAAATCCTGTGAGTGGTCTCTTTATCCTTAATGATTATTATTGCACCTAGACGATAATGATAATAGTTAACATGTATTCAGTACTATGTGCTAAACATTGAGTTAAGCATGTAGTAAAATTATTTTATTAAATTCTCAAAAAGCTCTGTAAATTATAACTACTATTTTTGTTTCCACTCTATAGTAAGGAAATTGAGATTTAAAGAGATTGTGTATTTGTGTTCAGATAAGTTCCATTAAGTGTCAGAAATGAAATGAAAATCCTGGCAGTCAAATTCTAGAGCTTACAAACTTAATAATGAAATTCATTTTTCTCCCTCAAAGTTTTTGTGAGAATTGTTTGCTACTATATGTGAAAGGATTTTAGAAAATATGAAGCTCGGTATAGCACCAAGGATGGCAAGTTGGTTGCAGTTTTAATCCATTGGTGACTTGTAGTGAAAGCAGTGTCTTGATGAGAGTTTCTTTGAGTCTACTTCAGGTGGGAATGAAAGCTGTGTTCAGTTAGTAGCACTTGCTGTGGATGTGCTTTGTCCTGTGTTAGCTATATCAAGATGAATAATATTACATTATTTTGACGTAGATTTTATTGAATTTTTTTAAATTTCTTGTTTCTTCCATTTTTCTTGGCATTTTTTTGCTTTAAAATTGAACTAATTTTTGGAAATAAATTTTTTGTTCTGTAAATTTTAAGATTGTAAAAAAACAAGTGTCCCTATATCCTTTTTAGTATTTTAAATATTCTTAAAAATAACTACTTGAATTTTAAAGCCAGATTATTAGAAAGTATTACACCCAGTATATTTGCTTATATATTTCCTTTCTTTCTGAAAGTGATGCGCCAGAATGTGAAGCGAGCAACATTTGATGAAGTCTTAGAACTCATGGCCACAGGATTTCTACGTGGAGGGTCAGGTTTCCTAAAGAGTGGTGGAGAAATGTTAAAAGTTGGAGGGTCTGTTAATCGAGAAGTGAGAGTTGGAGTCACACAGGTTTGTAATACATGTGTATAAGATAATCTATTGATATCACTTGTGAAGCTTCATAGATGACTTTTACTAGTAATAGTACATATTATTCTTAACTTTACCTAATTTTTTAAAACATTTCTTTTATCAAATGAGTCATTTCTGTTCAAATTCCACATTACATGCTTACATGTAGGTGCCTAATGATTTCTAAGTAAGCTTATGTCAAATATATTTAAATAAGTATTTAATAAAATCATCCCAAATTTTATTCAGCAGAATATCAGATGTAAAATAGTTCAGTTTTAATTAAATCCAGGTGGTGTGAGTTCTTTAGATTTAATTTTCTCCACTGACCCTACAGCTGAAAATATTGGTCAGTCAATGATTAATCATCAATCTATTTATGAAATTAAACTTAACTTAGAATTATAATTTAAAAATAACACCAAATAAAATATGGTTAATGATCTAAATAATCATTGACACTGAATAAGATGAGCTGACTCCAGGTGCTCTTTGTCAGAATCGCTCCTTATTCCCTCCGTGTAAAATAGAACTATTTTTATCTCATAATCATCTTTTGTAGCCTGAGGTCAATGTTTGTTTTTAATACATTGTGGTATTTTTAATCTCTACTCTGTTACCTTCTTCATCAATAGGATAAATTTAGTTTTCCTTCCCTCCTTCACCACTCTGTGTTCTTCAAGAAGCTCTTGTCTTAAGGAATGTTTAGTCAAAGATATGTCTACCAGTAATGATAGAAATGTTTTAAAATATACTATGACAGGTCTCATGTTTTAAATTTTCTGTATTTTATTCTCAAATATATTCATTTTGATACTGTCATTAGTTATTTCTGTAGTTATTTTATCTGTTATTTCAGTTCACTTTTATATGTTTATTTGAAGTTGTATCTTAATCTTCTTAGGCGTACGTTGTCTTTGTAACAACATTGGGTGGTCAGTGGTTGGAGCGTAGCTTTGCTACATTCTTGTCCCACGTACTTGATCTGGTTTCCCATCCTCGGGCAACGCAAACACATGTAGAGGCTGTGTATTCAAGACGATGTGTCTCCTTTATCCTAAGAGCTACTGTGGGCAGTTTGCTAGGTGAAAAAGCCCAGATTGCAGCTGCCAAAGAAATATGCCAAGCTATTGGGAAACAGATGAAAGCAGTAGGTAAGAACTGATAACATAATATGTGTTGTTGATTATTATTCCTAATAAATATTGATAGATCTCATTAGTTCATATCTCTGGATTGTGTTCTAATAGTTATGTCTATTGAATACTCTAATATTAAAACAACGTGTAATTTCAGTACAATAGTTTTTTTTAAAGATTTGAGTGGCATGTTTGTATGATTAGTTTTTCTGTCTTATCTCTGGTACCTTCACAGATTTTCTAACTCTCTTGATATGCAATAGCATTGCTTTGCTATTTTTTTTTTTTTTTTTTTTTTTTTTTTAAAGGAAAGGTTCAGGTAGAAATGAAGGTGAGTAGGCAGGCAGGCAGGAAGAGAGGACACACTTTATTTTGCTCCCACTTAGGTGTTCAGCTTCACTTTTCTCCTCAGCCCCAGAATTTGAATATATATGACTGCACTTGACCGGAGGTGGATGACCCAACCATTACTCCACCAAGGTGCACCAGTTTGCTGTCTTTTAGGACTAATTTATTATAGATCTTTTTGTTTTGAGCCTCTGGTTTTATAAAAGCATATTTGTTTGTCTTCTCTCCCCTAATAGACACATATATGATAACTTAGAGAGGAACAATTGCAGGTAGTTATTAACCATCTATAGGATAGACTGAAACCTCAGTAAGTCATAACTTAAAAAATTCATGTTAAGAAATGTCAGTTTTATGAGTTTTACTAGTTTAACAAATAGTTGTTGACTACCTGAGACTGCAGAGCAGTAGTTCAGAGTTTGAATACTGTGTGAAATAAATTTCCCACCTTCATGGAGCTTATAACCCATTTAGGGAACTAAAGTAAAGTAAAATATAAATTCCATGAAACAGTTTAGTTTTTTCATTGTTGGAAATCTCTTTACTTTAATCAGGAAAATTATTTTGCCTAATAAAAGTCTTCAGATTAAGAATTAAATGAATAGACAATAGTCAGTAATTTATATAGTTAGAGAATAGGTATTGAGTATTTTAGAAAGTTAAATGGGAAATTCACAAATAGTTGTAGTTTTGTTCTTTACAATAACTTACTTAACAAACCATATTTTAAATGCCTAGGGTTAACTAAAAGTTGTAAATTGTAAATTAATGTGCCCACATCACGTACCCGATTTTGTGTTTCCAGAAGCCGTAGTGAATGACACGAGTGGTGAAAATAAATCTGCAGCAGCAGACATTGCAGCCAGCCAGCATGTGATGGTCTGTGCCCTCCAGGAGCTCGGGAGCCTGGTGCAGAGCCTGAGTGCCACTGCATCCCCTCTTATTCAGGAAGCTTCCATAGGTACGATGCGCACTTATGGGCTGGGATATTTTTTCACTCTAAGCCATAAATGTGATTATTTTTTAACATCTAATTAGTTGCTTTATTTACAGTTTAGATTATTTTGTTAAAAGTTGGGTTTTATTTAAGATTCACTGTGTGAATGAATCTTGAATGAAATTGTGAAATTCTTGAAAAAAAATACTCATAGTAGTTTTGTTTCTAGTAATTAGCTAAAATGTGTTGAACACTTTAATTTTATGTCAACATTTGTTTTGTTAGATGTAATTATACTTTTGCAGAAAATGTTACTTTAATGTATTCTATTTTCATAAGTTAATATATTGTGTTTGGGCAAAATTTTGAAAGAAAAAGTTCTATATAAAATTATAATGATAATGATGTTAATTATTCTGCTATGCAGTTTTCTTTTGTTTAATTAGCTGAGGTAACATTGGTTTACAAAATGTCTAAGGTTTAAGTATATAGTTTTGCACCTTGACGTCTGTATATATATTATACTGGCCATCAGAGGTACAGTTTCCATCCACCACCATCTAATCAACTCTCCGTAGTCATTACACACACCTTCCATCCCCTTCCCCTCAGGTAACCACCATTCTGTCAGAATAGAAGGGTTTACTTTTGTTTTGCTTATTCATTTGCAGTGATTCTTGACCTTCCATATATGAGTAAAATATTATGCTTTTTTTTCTTTTTCTGCCTGACTTTTTCACTTAGCATGATCCCCTCAAAGTCTATCCATGTTACTGAAAAATAATTCATCTTTTTAATATCTGAATAGCATTCTTTTGTTTATAAATATAGTCATACATTGCTTAATGATGGGAATATGTTCTGAGAAGCGCATCATTAGGCAACTTTGTTGTTGCATGAAAGTCATAGAGTCTAATTACATAAACCAGGATGGGTTAGCCTATCATATACCTAAGTTATATGGTGTAGCCTATTGGAACCACCATCATATATGTAGTCCATGGTTGACCAAAAAGTCACTAAATCGTGCAAGACTATACACCATGTCTCTATCCATTCATCCACTGATGTGCACTTAGGTGGCTCCCATGTTTTGCCTATTATGATTAGAGCTGCAGTGAACATAGAGGTTCATACATCTTTTCAAATCAGTGTTTAATGTTCTTTGGATAAATTCCCAGAAGTAGAACTGCTGAATCATGGTAATTCCTTTTTCAACTTTTTGAAGACTCTCCATGCAGTTTTCCATAGTGGCTCCACCAATTTACATTCCCAACAATAGTGTATGAGTGTTCCCTTACATCGTCTTTTGACTCATGACATCATTAACTTCTTTAGAGTAATATTTTGAGTATTCCTTTTTTAGGACTTCTGGAGACTGTGACTTCAGTGCTTCTTCATCCAAGTATGGCAGCTCGACTTGCTGCTGCATGGTGTTTGCGCTGTGTGGCGGTGGCCTTACCTTTCCAGTTGACACCATTTCTAGACAGGTGTGCAGAGCGGCTCAACAACTTGAAAACTTCACCTGAAGCAGTTAGTGGATACAGTTTTGCAATGGCTGCTTTGTTAGGTGGAGTTCATCAGTGTCCTTTGGGCATTCCTCATGCCAAGGGAAAGGTATGACAGAGATCCTAGAATTGTCACTGCTGTCACAGGGGCTTTAGTCTTCATCGGAACACCTTCTGTAATGTTGAACTGGGTGATCAAACCGTCACATAATAGCAGTGATAATGTAAAATGTAATAATCTGCTAATATGGACTTGACAGACCAAAGTTAATTGAAATTTGGTAATTCTGATATAAGCATTTCTTTTGGGTATAGTATCTTTTTATGACTTACTTTAGAGAAAAAAATCTTTGTAGTAACTATTTAAAACCACAGCTTTTCATTTTTAGAAATAAAAATTCATATGTTATATTCAAAGATGTGGGGGATACAATTGACATATTTAGTGTTTTCATAATTAAAACTGAATGGTTTTTGTGAATCAGTTACTTTTCTTCCTTTCTTCTATACCTTATACTATCATGGTTTTCTTCTCAGGATATTAAGTGTTTTTATAAATATTATTTGCAACTTTGTATAGGTAGATTGAAGCTAGATTTTTAAAATTCTTATTTTCATTAGACCCATGTCTATTCATTCCTGTGAGTTCCATAGCTACTGCTCAAATGTAGACTCTATCTCCTTTTTGTCATAAAATAGCTTTTTCACTAACTGTCCTTCTTGAAGTCTTGTTCTCCATCTCTCCCCCCACTTTTCACGTTTCACATTTGCTAGAGATTCTTAAGGACCACCCAGTACTCAGAGAATGAAATGTAGTCATTTTCAGAATACTGGTACTTTCATAATTTGCTTTCATTCTACCCATTTTTTTTTCCAATTCCCTACTGCTCTAGTTAGACTACTTACTCTTGCTTCTTCCATTGCTTTTCCAACCTCCATGGCTTTGCTCATGCTAATGTCTTCTATTAAAATTTTGTTCCTCTTCTTGTTTACCTGTGCTAAACTTATCTGCTTAGAGGCCCAGTCGCTTTAAAGAAATCTCTTCAAGCTGCCCAGTCTATGATAGCCTTTTTCTTTGCTGTCCATTAATACACCTGTACTACTGTTTTGTCATTTAATCATGTGCTGGGTCTTATTTTTCCTGTGTCTTCTCTCTCTAAGGCTAATATGCTTTATAAGATTAGCTTAATGGCAGATGCACAGTAAAAGTTCAAAAATCTTTGAATATAGAATAGAACCTATAATATTTCTTTAAAGGACAGGTACAGACAGGAAGAGGGGGAAGCAGCATTTTATTTTATTTTTATTTAGTTGTTTAAATTTGTTATTCCCCTTGAACTGGGAATGTAAACCCAAGTCCTTGAGCTGTACATGAACTGTGCTCCTCCAGAGGCGACTGCCCTAGCTGCTAACTCCACCAGGACAAGCCGGTGTTCCATAGACTAACACTATTCTGAATGCTTTGCTGTGCTAACTCATTTAATCCTCGCAAAAGTAAGGCTGGCCCTCCTGTTACTCCTGTGTACCAATGAGGGACCTGAGGCAGGGAGATCAAGTTGTCTCAGCTCAGAAAAGCGATGATGTGTTGGGTTGCTTCAGTGTCAGCCATGTAGTTGGGTTAAGTAGGTCTTGATATTGCTAGCAGAAACAAAAATGGACAGCTTTTTTAAAAAGTAAAGGATACTATTGCCTTACTTGATTTCTTTAACTCGTTTACATTAAAATAAATTATAAACTTCTCTTGCAGATGGTAGTTAGTATCGCTGAAGATCTCTTACGAACTGCTGCCCAAAATAGCAGGCTGTCTTTACAGCGTACCCAAGCTGGATGGCTTTTGCTTGGAGCACTTATGACTTTAGGTATTGTTATATTTGAATAGGATCTTGTTTTACTCTCTTAATTGTCCATAGACTATTGTCCATAGACTGTAATGAAACTTTACTTTAAAACTCTTATAAGCATTACATCTACAGTTTGAAATTGTAAAGTGATACATATCCTTTTTTCATCATAGATTTGTCTTATAATATCTGCTTAAATACATTTGAAGAGAAAGTTGTTACCAAAGTTTCACCTTTACTGTCAGAACAACCTTGGTGTAACTGATTGGCTTAGTGTTAATCAAAAGAGATGAGAGTGTTGGGGCACCTTTCATCCCAAAGTAGAGACCTGTGATGGCACATTAGTAGGGTGATAAAGTCACATTTACGTGGTATTGTTGGTGCTGTTCCAGTTTGGAGTTATGCTTATGTACTTCACTCTTTAAGTGCTATGACAAATCTAAGATACAGACCAAGTTTAGAATTTAGTACATAGAGCAGAAATGCATGTTAACATTGTGACATGGCCACTTTTTGTTCACATGTCATTTTTTAGTTAATATGTTTAGCTTCTGCTATAAAAAGTGCATTTATATGTGTATATACTACAAAGTTACATTTTTAAGCATCAACCTTTTAGAAATTATATTTTGACCTACTTTTCTGAAGAAGAAAATGTGCTAACTCTTCCATAAATTTGTGTTAAATATGTGAAGTGGCATATTAAAGAAATTCCTCAGAAATGTGAATATAGGCTCCTAGTTCTCAATATACTGCATCTCCATAAAACAAAATCAGCCGTATAAATTGTCAGTCTCCATGGAAGAATTTATATGTTTGTGTGTGGGAGTGGGTATATGTATGTATATATGCTTATACATATGTATGTATATATGCTCACACACATACATTTCTAGATAAGAATCATAAACTGTATCCCAGATATAGTAATCCATGTAATCTACCATTCTGAAGATAGTAGGATAGTTTCTTTTAGATTACTTTCTGTGGATTTGTTTTGTTTGGATGCTAAAAATATTGATAATCTTTAAGTGAATTTTATATTTTAATGGATAATGTATTTTACTTATTGCATAAAAAAACATTTTGGAAATTTTAATATTAGCAATAGAATGAAATGACAAATATGTTAAAGATTGTGTGGAGTTTTTTATTTTACTTTCGTGTGTAATGTATGTGATGAATGTGTAGTTTTTGAATGCTCATTTTTCCTGCTTAGGACCATCTGTTGTTCGTTACCATCTGCCGAAGATGTTATTATTGTGGCGAAATGTTTTCCCACGTTCACTGAAGGAGCTGGAAGCTGAGAAAGCCCGAGGTGACTCTTTTACCTGGCAGGTAACATTGGAAGGTCGTGCTGGAGCTTTATGTGGTAAGTACAGAAAAGTGTGCCTTCAGAATATTGTTTTATTACTAAGATATTTATAAAGTGAAGGAGAATCACTACTTCAAATTTTTATTTTATATGTAAGAATAAATTCATAGACTTTTAGATTTAGAAGGAAACTTTATAAATAATCCACATCAGCTTGCTAATTTTGTAATAAAAATAAAGTTGAGACTCTGAGGAGATCAGAGTTGGTGGTAAAGCAGGAGTTACAGCCCAGGTCTCTTAATTCCCAGTTATCGCAATATTCCACAAGTCAAAGAAGCACTGGTCACTGCATAAAAACGCCTAGTGACGAAGAGATACTCAAGATTATCAGAGATACTGAATTTACTGTTAACCTTTTCATAATGGGAAAATAGCCATTTCTTCTTTTCACTATCAAATCTGAAAATATTGATACATTTTTTTTAAACCTCAATATTACAAAAATGATAAAGTTATTTTTGTTTGGATGTCGGCAGCTTACAGGAAAAACTCAAGTTTTGTCTCATTTGGGAACTTGAATTACAACAGGTTTCGGGGTGAAAAGTGCTTCTTTTTTTCTGGTGTGAGGGACAGATGTGTACTTGAGCATAAGGGCAGCAAGCCAAGGTGTCAGTTTTGTTTCTGCACATCTGAGAGTTGTTATGATTTGAGTGTATTGCTAGAGTCAGTAAAGATGTTCCTTTCCACTACATCATTTTGTCCATTGTTTATACTGTCTGAAATTGCTTACTTTGTAATCATCTGAATTCTCGTGGGTTATAGACCTCTGAATTCTCACTCAGGGAAATCTCCCTTAGAGGTATCTTCCCTCTCTCCATTTCTGCTGACCTTTTCTTCTATGGTTGCAGTTCTTATTTTGGTTTGACCCGATGGTTTATAATATATAAGAATTGTAATTGTCTTTCTATAGTTTTATGATTTTTTGTCTGCATAAGGATGCTTCACATTTTTAAAAAATTTTATCAAATATTTTTTAAGCAATGAGGAGTTTTGTTGCACATTGTTCTGAACTACTAACTGAAGATGTGATTAGAAAATTGATGACCCCTATTGAATGCGCCATGACCATGATGTCACAGTAAGTAAGCAATTATGACAAGTTAACATCCAGTTTGTATATTTAATAACAGGCTTATTTTGTTCTTCCCTCTAGTATCATATAAAACTTTAATTTTGAAAAATGATTTTTGAAAGTACAGCAATGGTGTCGATAGCAATAAAATTACATTTTATAGTGTTTATGTTATTAATGATAAAAGTCACACTATGACATGAAAAAATAAATGTGTTATTTATACTCATTGGGATTCCACTCAGCTGTTACAAAAGATGACAGTGTCTTTTTCAGCAACCTGGATGGAACTTGATTATGCTAAAGTAAAATAAGCCAGAAAGAAAAGGAAAATACCAGATGATTTCATTTGTATGTGGAATATAAAGAAACAAAATAAATGAACTGACAAAAATACAACAAAATTCTTAGGACAAAACTGGTTTCCAGGGCCAAAGGGTGGAAGTGGGGGAAGGGTCCTGGGGTTGAAAGAGTAAAAATGATAGTTGTGACTGGCATTAGAACTCTGGTAGAGGGTGCAGATTATATACACATTGAATGAGGTGTGAGTCTATTCTCCTGAGACATATATTAATACTATAAATGAATGAATCAAAAGAAGGAAAGAAGATGTAATGCTCATCAATGTACTTTGGCAGTACATTGCTGAAAAGTGTTTATAAGTAATACTTATTTGGTAAGCTGATACCAACTATACTTTTGATCTTTCAGCATTCCATCCGTGATCAAAGCCCACGGAGCTCATCTGAAAGCGAGTGCTGCAATGGTCCGATTAAGACTTTATGACATCTTGGCTTTGTTACCTCCAAAAACTTATGAAGGTAAATAAAATTTGTAATAGCTAATGAAAATTATTCAGTATACCTTTCCAGTTCTTCATAAAGTTATTTTATTCTAGAGTTCTAACCAAGGCTCTCCTCTGACTCTCTGTGCAAAGGAAGGCAGCTGTTTCACTGTTCTTCATATTGAGTAGCACACACTGAGCACTAGCCGGTCCTGCTCTTAGCCCTTCACATGTATTAGTTCCATTGACTCTGACCACAACCTTATGAGGCAGTTCGCCTTATTGTATAGAGGGAGAAGCACACACAGGTAAGGTAACTTGCCCAAATATGAGAGCTATTAAGTGGCAGAGTCTGATTAAAACCACTTGGTGTGTCTTCAGTCTGTGCTTCAGTTACTTTCCTAAACTGCTTCATATAATATTCTATAAGTTAGGAATCTGAAGGGAGTATAGTAATGTATTTTGTTATAAATAGAATATAATATAAATTGCTGATATTAAAATAAACCCATGGATTTGTCTCCAGTTCAACCATGACAATGAATTTTGATATGTTTTGGTTCAGTGGTTGTACGTTATTAAGTAATTGATAATAATCATCATATCATATTTAATATATTTAAGTTAACATTTTAAGATATGTAATCAATTTTAATTGATTAAAATTAAATATTTTAATTTATATTTTAATATTAAAATATATTTAATAAATATGTCATAGAAATATTTTCCCTATTTGAGGTTTTTGGTTACTTTAAGTAATTTGGGTTAAAAGGCATAATACAATAATAAAAAAGGAGGTACCATTATATAATAAAATCAACATTAAAATATTTAATATAGATTTTTTTTTTAAAAAAGAACAGAAACATTTTATTTCTCTTGAGCATGTTGTTCTTGTGGGCAATAATTGTAATTTTCATAAAAATGATTCTCTAATCTGATCAGAGATTCTGTTTTTTAGGATCTTTCAACGCACTTCTTAGAGAACTGGTAGCAGAATTCACTTTGACTGACAATTCAGCCAACACAACTACTTCTCTCCTTAGATCCCTCTGCCATTATGATGACAGTGTTCTCCTTGGTTCCTGGCTTCAAGAAACTGATCATAAATCAATTGAAGACCAGGTAGTAAACCTATATCTAGGGAATTGAAAATATACTGGCTTAATCAAAAACAATGGTACTATTACATACTGTCATTTAAAGAGAAAATGTTGGCCATCCCTGGTGGCTTAGTGATAAAGTACAGCACAGTCCACATACATCTCAAGGACCCTGGTTTGTGACCTGGTGCTGGGACAACAACCAAGATGAACAAGTAACCGAAAAAAATGCTTCTTCCTCCTCTCTACCTGCCTGTCAGCCTGCTGCTTGCCTTCATTCCTGCCTGCATCTTTCCTTTAAAATAAAAGAGAAATATTGTTACAACTTAAAATAAGGTATAATTTTTATTTAGCTTTCTTAGACATTAAATATAGCTTCCTGGTGGTGGAGAAAGTGTGAAAAAATATGAGCAGTAGTCTTTAGAAATGGACTGATTGTTTCCTTTCAGTATTGTTTAGCTACCCTTTAGTAGCTATAGGAAAGATCAGTTTTAACTGGCTTCTTGGTTACTGGTGCTTTGTTTTAGTTAGTTTTGTGGCAGGTTGGAGGAGGAATAGATGTTAGTAGATTGAGGATTTAGAACCTTTTTTTTTTAAAGAAAGATGCAGACAGGAATAAAGGCAAGTACAGATGCAGGCAGGAAAATAGAGGTGGAAGAAGCACTTTATTTTATTTAGTTGTTTATCTTGCTTGAGCCCCCCATACCACCTCAGGATGCAAATCCTGGTCCCTGAGAGGTATGTGGACTGTGCTAGCCATAGACTCTGACCAAACCACTACTCCACCAGGCATGTCAGATTTAGAACTGTTTTTGCTCAATGCTTAGTAAGTGAATTTCTTTTTTTTTTTTTTTAAAGGAAAAGTACAAGTAGGAATAAAGGCAAGTAGACAGGAAGACAGGAAGAGAGAGGAGGAGGAAGTATTTTATTTATTTTTATTTAGTTGTTCATCATCTTGTTTGTTCCCCCAAGCCCCAGGTCTCAAATCAGGGTCTTTGGGATGTGTGTGGACTTTACCCAGCAGACCTAAGTGCTAGGCTACCAGAGTGCACTGGTAAGTGAATTTCTTAAAGTAGATTTTGAATGATTTGTATGTCTTTCTTTTACAGCTGCAGCCAAACAGTGCATCTGGAAGTGGAGCTCTGGAGCATGATCCATCCTCCATTTATTTACGAATACCTGCTGGAGAAGCTGTGCCTGGTCCTCTCCCTCTTGGAGTTTCAGTCATTGATGCTTCTGTGGCTCTTTTTGGTGTAGTGTTTCCTCATGTTTCTTTTAAACACCGGTTAGTATGAAGTTAGGTAATATAAGTTAAAATGGTGATTTTCTTAAGAGGAAGAACAAAAATGAATTAAAATTTTACAAAATACACTTTAAAAACATGATTATATTTATATATAAGTGATTACATAGGGGTCAACTTTTAAAATATGTGTATCATTTGATTAATTGCTTTCAATTTGCAAGGGCAAGCGTTAAATATAAAATTTTACTTTTTCCAGTTATCTTTAAAAATATTTGGTTGCCATATAAATGATAAAGAAGATTAAAGATGGAAGAATCTTATAAAGTATCTTCTTCAATGTCCTTGTTTTAAATCTAAGGAAATCCAGGTCTAAATGTTTGTAGTTTGCCCAAAGTTATGCAGCTAATTATAGAGTTTTAATGAGAATCTAAATTAAGTATATTAAATCACTTTCATGGCACAAGGTAAAGTTAAGTAAATAAATTCTATTAAAAATATAATAGACACACCCTGGTGGCTTAGACATTGTCTACAACTCCGGATGGCATTGTCCACATACATCCCAAGGACCCAGGTTTGAAGACCAGGGCTGGGGAACAGCTAACATGAGCAACCAAATAGATGAATAAATGTTCTTTCCTCCTCTCTTCCTGCCTGCCTGCCGGTTACCTGCCTTCATTCCTGCCTGCTTCCTTCTTCTATAAAAAAAAAAAAAAAAAAATACAACAGTGAATAAAAGTAATATTGGATAGCCAACAGGTTGGAATACTTTTTTTTATATAGATGATGCTTTGATATCAGAAAATGTTCACTATATAGTGTTAAATGGAAAAGATAAAAGCCAAGAAGTGATTCTAAAGATATTGATTGTATCTGAAGATAACAGTGATTATTTCTGGCTAATAACTTTCTGTTAATTTTTTTCAAATTAAATAAAATATGTACTTTAAGAAACAATATTTTTTAAGTTGTATCCTTGAGGTTAGTTATAGGCAACTGATAAATAATAATGAATGCCTTTCTTTCTCACTCCTAGACATGGATCTATGTCGGAGCAACTGTAGAAGTGGCCAGCATTAGCCCCAAGTCACTCTCCTTAGAGTAGAGTTCCTGCTAGAGGCTAGATAATTTCTCTCTTTATGAATTTTGAAGAATGCTTTGACATGAGATCTAAGGACTACATAAACCCTCATTGTGATCTTAGAGAGATTTTGAATCCTGCTTTAGGTTGTAGTTGTCTCAGTATTAAATCCAGCTTCTTTGGATTCTTTTGCCTCACCGCTCTGTTTTCAGAAGAATCTGAAATAATCTCATTCCTAACATTTTTTATAGACTCATTTTACACGTTTGAATAATTAAAGACATTTAATTTGATTTTTATGTAGATTTTTTGCCAAAGTTAAGTAAATTAGAAGTTGCAGGAAGAGAAGGTGGAGGTTGGTGGGGTTGGAGGGATGGGGGGTCATGATGTATACCTTAAACCTATTTAATATTAAAATATTATTATTTAATTTATAATGTAATATTCCTTCCATGAAATCATCTAAATAAAGAAAAAAAAGCTTTAAATTGACAAAAACAAAGTCTTGTTTTAAATCTCTCAATTCATTTCTTAAGGTAGGATATAAGGAATTGTTTTCTCTACATGAGAGTATTTTTAAAACATTAAAGTATTATGCTTACATGTCCTGGTATCTCAGCAGTTAAGTTTGGCTCCACAGGTGTAATGCACATGAAGCCCAAGGATCCAGGTTCACAGCATGGTGGGTGGAGGGAGGCACCAACCAATCTGAACAACTACATGGATGGATAAATGCTTCTTCCTTCTCTTTCTTCCTTCCTGCCTTCCTGTCTACTTGCCTTCATTCCTACCTGCTCCCTTCCTCTAAATCAATTCTTTAAAGAAGTATTATACTATATTTAAAATTATCCAAAATAAAAATCTTCCATGTAGATTCTTAGTGACTAATTGTTCTCATCAAGAAGCCTTGAGCACCTACTATATGCCAGGTACTTTGTTGGATGCTGGTGCTAGTGCTGAAGACCACTGAAACTATGACTTATTTTGCTAATTGAAATTTAATATTCAATCTCTAGTCTTGTTTCAGTTAGTAACCACACATCCATGTATTGAGTAAGGAGAGATGGTTTGAAGCAGCTGTGGGAATGAAATGGAAAAGTGAGACTATGAGCATTATTATTAAACAATTAGTATGTATTCTTCTTGACTATTTTTATGTCATATTTGAGTAAAATGCATTTCTGATGTCATCTTTTTCTTTTATTATAGACTGCAAATGTTGGATCATTTTGCTGAATGTGTTAAACAAGCCAAAGGTGTCCGCCAGCAAGCTGTCCAGCTTAATATATTTACTGCTGTTCTTAGTGCACTAAAGGTATTTACTTTGAACATATAATGAATATTTTGAACTAATATTTTAATTAATGCATTTTATAAGCTATGTATATTTAGATTATTATGTTTATATGTATATGACTTGATAGATATGTTTTATATTAGTTTAATTAAATTATTAGAAACTTTAAATCGTAATTTACTTTGTAATTAAATAAGCGTTTATATTTTAGTAATGTTATTTCATGCTTTAATTTGACCCCTCAGTGCAAGTAATTTCTTTCAGAATATTCAAAGATATTGCACTAATGAAAACTGTTATTTTACTGAAGTTCAACTAGATAAATCTTAAGTTTGATTTGTAATTTAGTCCATAAATCACAAGAGGCTATTTTTTTTATTTTAGAGATTAGATTTAGAGATTTAATGATTATATTCTGATATAACAACTCACCAGATTTATGTCTAGTCTAAATCCTACAAACTTTCTGATTCTCACTTTCCCTACTGTGAAGTGAAATAGCAAAGTAATATTTTGACTCTTGAGATTATGCACTGTACTCTGTAGCCTGCAGCGTCTTATGTATCTGGGTTAAATTTGCTGTGAGGTATCACTGGTTTAAAATAAAAAACATGCAAGTGTATAAATGTGCATAAGTTGAATTATGCTTTGTGAACATCAAGGAAAAGACATTGATTATAGAAATAGGTTTGTACCATTTATATTACTATTGGAATATACCCTATTTAGAGACCATCAATTAATACCAATCAGAGTTGTTTTATTGTGAAAGGTGGTTGCATAGCGATCCAAGTATAACATTGTTTTAAGTTACACTTTTCTTCATACACACGTCTCCCAATACTTCATCTTCATCTGCGGTTAACATTTTCCCCATGATGTCAACTTTTGTTCTTAAGAAAATTGAGTTTCAGGACAAAAAGTGTAGCTAGAATAGAGATATCAGTATTTAGTACAATAAACAAACTATATCAACTTTCAGTTACTGATTATTCTTACCTCATTTTTTTTCTTTAGATATGTATTAGACTCTTTAAGATATAATTGCCTTTTCTTGAATTTCTATATAAATGAATCAAAGTTTCATACTCATCAGATTTTATTTTTCCCCCCTGAAAGTTATAGTGTTTTTAATCAGCTAAATAACTGTTAATTTAACAGTACAATGTCCTTTAATATATAAAAATAACTTCCAATATTGGTATTTAGATGCAGACACTTTCAGGGATTGTTGATATTAGGGCCAGTTTGACTTGAACTATATTATATATGTCATGTTATGAAGTCATGTTTAGGAAATTGATTATTATCAACTTAATAGGTATTGATTCCAGCATAGTATATGCATATGGAAATTGTCATAAGATACAATGTGTGAAAATATATGTATATTTAAATTTCACTCTGTTATTTTATGTGAATTGTGAGTTGTCATTATTTTCAAATAACTGTAGGGCTTAGCCGAAAATAAAAGTACTTTAGGACCTGAGGAAGTTCGCAAATCCGCTCTGACACTGGTTATGGGTGCCCTTGACAACCCAAACCCGATCTTACGATGTGCAGCAGGGGAAGCTCTTGGAAGAATGGCTCAGGTGGTTGGAGAAGCAACTTTTATTGCTAGAATGGCCCAATATAGCTTTGACAAGTAAGTGGGTTTCTTTACCAACATGTAAGTTTCTCATATAGACAAAAATATCTTAAGTAATCAATCATTATTCACTGGACTTTGTTTCTGCGTGGTAAATCCTGTGACATTATCTTGTGATTTTTCTTACTCTCAATTTAATTCAGTAATTGATTAAGCTTTATATTATGGGAAATTTGTTATATATTTCTAATCCAGCACATTAATAGTACATAATGTAACAAGGGGATTGTGAGTAGGTATTTCTCTCAGTTATATGTACTTCTTTAAGAGATGCTCTGAATTATCAACACTGCCTCCCATTTCCACTATTCCTTTTTTGGAATAAGTCATTCTTCTCATGGCTGCTATTGTCATCTTTAAAATTATCTCCAAAACAGAATAAAGTTAAACATTAGGTTTTCTTTGTTTTTTTTAAAGAGAGGAAGGAAGAGAAGGGGGAAAAGGAAATTTTTAAGGAAGAAAGGAAGGAAAAGGAAGAGGAAGTACTTTGTTTTATTTATATTCGGTGATTCTCCCCAGACTCATGTTGCAAACTGGGTTTTTGTCCTACACTCCAACCTCTGATTTAATGCCTGAGTCACCAGGGTATGCCAGAGCATTACCTTTAAGGGTTTCTTTGCATATTAAATAAGAGTGATCTCAGAAATCCAAGTAAGTATGTGTTAAGATGATAACAAAATTATGAGTGACTGTCCAATTGTTAAGTACTTAGAAAGGTTGAAAATCAGGAGTGATCAAGAACTGACTTACATACATAATAATTTATGTAATTGAGTTATGTAAATTATTCATTTATAACTATTATATTTTCAGTAGTAATTATGCTAGACTATGTTATAATCATTGATGAGAGAGAAAGAGAGTTTTCCTTTTCTTCCCACGTAAATGGCAGTTTGACTACTTATAAGGTAATGCCTCAGTATATTGTTTGAATTACTGAGGCTAATAGAAGCAGGCAGAAGTTAATGAAGCTGTTCTCAGAAACTTAATCCATTGCAGGATGACTTCTGCTATTTCCTAGCAATAGATTGACCTTACTTTTTCCAAGTATTTGTGTGACTCCAAAATCAATTTTTGTTAAAAATTTCTTAAGATGGAACCAGTCTTAGCTATCTGTATAGCCCAAAGCAAGATGTGCTTAAGTATTTCATACACATCAGATTTTGTAAACTTAGTTTAAAAAGAAAATGTAAAATATCTCTAATAATTTGTTATATTGATTACTTCAGTATTTTATATATTAAGTTAAAGAAAATGTATAAAAAATTAACTATCTGTTTCTTTTTCCATTCTCTAATCTGGTGACTAGACTATTTTAAGTTACATACATGACCTGCATTATTTTCCTAGGACATCTCTATTCTATGTTATGATTTTGTAGTGGTTTTTACTGTATACAATTGTCAGGACTCATTAGGTTTTGCACTTTAATGTATACTTAAAATTGGAGAATTTCATTGTATAGAAATACATCTCAAAAAACTTATTTTTAAAATTAATATGCAATATGACCTTATATTTTTGAATTCACTAAATATATATTTTACATTTTAAAGAGGTTCAAGTCATAAATATAGGGATTTTTTTCACTGAAAGGAAATTACATTTTCTGTAATTCTGTGAATTCAGATACTCTTCGTATTTTCAAAACTAATTATAAAAGTATTCTTTTATTTGAAATACCAACAATAACAATATGTTTCAAATGGTTATTTGCTTTTCAAAGAATATTAAATATTAAACACTGAGGCGTTATTGTTTCTCTTTCAAATTTTCTCTAAAATTAAGTAGGGTTTATTCAGTGAAATGTATAATTTTAACCCACCATTTTAAATTGAATCTCTAAGCACACCCTATGGCTCAGCGGTTGAGGTTCATGTCGTAGAAAGTCCAAGAACCTGGTTTCAAGACCTGGGTCCACTGAAAGAAAAGAAATTAAAAAATGAGAAATGTGAAATGAATCCCTAACAATGCAGAGTAGAGAAAGAAGTAATATATGATTATAATCTTTTCTGATTTCTAGAATAAATCCCTTGAATTGTGTATTGATAGATTTGTTATTGTTATGGCAAAATAGAAAACCAGTCCTGAAGCATGCCTTTTTTCAGGTTGAAATCGGCCCGTGATGTCGTATCCAGAACTGGGCACTCTTTGGCTCTAGGTTGTCTGCACCGTTACGTTGGTGGCATCGGCTCAGGACAGCATCTGAAGACCAGTGTTAGCATTTTATTGGCTTTAGCACAAGATGGAACATCCTCTGAAGTTCAGGTATAATAATGATTTTTTAAAAATTTTTAAAAATGATTTTTACGAAAATTATTTGATATATAAAATAGTGATGATTCTAATAAGTTGTTAGTCAAAATGTATTATGGTCTTTGTCATTTTATTTCTTGAGTCTTTTTTTGTAATAGTACATTGCAGGATTTTGTTTTTTAACTTAATCTTAAATCTGTCTTATTCTGGGAATGTAACCCTTCAGAATACATTCCTTAAATATACTTTTTCATTTTAAAATCTATTATCATTTTTTTTTTCTTTTTTACATTTCCTTACGTTTGTTAGGTTGATAAAATTCCTAAAATAACTAACTTTCCTTCTTTTTCTTCTTCTAATAACATGAGGTCCAGAGTCATTGGTTGAAACTTCATGTGTATTCCTTGAATTTTTTCATTTGTTTGTTTCTTCTTAAACACAAATAGGTTTAACTACCTTGAGGGTCAAGAGTATCCTATGTGTGAAAATATGTGATACTCTTCATATACGTCTTGATATTTTTGTGCCTAAAGCAATTAAGACTATATGAATGTAACAGTATTAGACTCACAGGCTTCATATTGGGAATTCAAAGAGTTAATTGCCACTAATACCTGCCATTAGTTTGTTAATGAGTGAATTTTTTTCATGATTAGATAAAGAGCACTATTGATTTAGTTGATTCTAGAAGCCTGTTTGCCTTTGACTTTTTGGTAAAGGTTTCCAGCTATGTAAAGTACAAAATTTTCAAGAGTTAAATACAAATGTCAAGTAATTTTGTCCCTTAAGAGGTACTACACTGGCTTTTTAAATGCTGTTTTCACATTTGTTAAGAAGAAAAGGACACAATTATAAAATAATTTTACCTGAGCAATTGCTGCTTTCTTTTATGTCAAAGAGTAGGTACAAGTTTTCTTTCTTTTGTTTTCACCTATTCTTAGCCCTTTCTTTACTTTAATTTCTTAAAACTGAATTTCTCTACCTATTCTACACGGTTCTTTTGTATGACAGAGCATTTTACTACAATTTGGATCGATTGCATTTCCTGAAAGCTACCATTTCAGTTTATGTCTTCACAAGAATAGAATAATAGTTAAATTTTCTGTCCCTTCTGTTTTAAGAATCTTGACTCAAAAATTATATTTCACAATTGCATCATTACCTATCTGTGTTTAACGACAATTGCTAGACGTGTATTGTCCCATAATGTTTTCTTGTCTGTATCCTCACTCCTACTTTAAGAGCTTTGTTTTTGTTTTTGATAGGAAAATTTTCTCCAGTAATAATTAACTTAGGAAAGACCTCTGAGTGGTATGATTTTTGAATCCTTGCATATCTAAAAAGAGACTTGTTTTGTCATCAGGATCTCCCTATGCCCCCATCTGGAATTAGAATGTCTACTGAATTTTTCACAGATTCTGCTCTTTTTAAAAAAAACAAACACTTTTAGAATCTCACTTGTGCTTTAATTATATTGTCTTAATAATCCTTACTGAATTGTTATTAAAGTCTCCTATTTTTCTTTCATTATTTTTTTTCTCTAGAATGTCTGTTCTAGTTTTCCTCAAGTTTCTATATCCCTGTTACTTTTTACGAGCTCTTATCAGTAGGTTGATTTCTCTTGATTCCTGTCTAATTCAGGTTGTTAAAATTCTCTAGGATTGGAGTAGATTGTTGGGTAATAAAAAATAAGACGTGGTATTCTATGTTGGCAAGTTAAAAAAATCTCTGTTGTAATCTCTGCTCACAGTTGTAATGCAGCTCTTTAGAGATACCAACAATAGATATAAAAGATAAGTTCTTTTACAGCTTGATGTGGACAACTGGAAGAATGTTTTGTTTTCTCAGGCCTATGCTATTTATAGTTCGTTGTTCTGAGGTTAATATTGCAAATGCTATTACTAAGATTACTTTACGTTTAGTAGACATAAATAGGGTCCTGAAATGTTTTGGTCCACTTTAGGTGCTCTTGCTCTGAAATAACTCAGAATACAGAACATTGTCTTGGTCATTTTTTATTTCAGATCAGTTTCTTAGCGAAATTCTAATACTACACACAATAAAGTTATGTTTAATATCCATAAATATACACTAAGTCCAACACTTAGTACTTACCTCATTGTCTTCTGGAAGTTGGAAAACATGTAAGTTATAATAGAAGAAAATGAGTTCATCATTGAACTTTTATTTCTGTCACTCACTCATGCTGCAGAGAAACTTTAAATACAGTTTTATACATCATTGCTTTGGTTATTGACTGTTAGCAGCTTATGTGCTGCCTTTTATCTCTCAAGGAGAATATATTATAGTTGACCCTTGAACAACACAGGGGTTAGGGGCATTAACCCCAGAGCACTCAATAATCTTCATTTAGTATTTGACTCCCTCAGAATCAATTATTGATAGTCTGTTGACTAGAAGTTCTATCAATTATAGCAAACAGTTGGTTAACACATATTTTCGATGTTTTATGTGTTATAATGCACAATAAATTAAGCTAGAGAAAAGAAAATGTCATTAAGAAAATCATAGGGAAAAGAAAATAGTTTTTAGTATTATACTGTATTTATTGAAATTGTAAGTTTATGTCATCTGTTTATAAGAAAATCTGCCTATAAGTAGATCCCTGCATTTTAAACCTGTATTTTTCAAAGGTCATCTGTATTTCTAGATCATGGATTAAAAAATAACTCAGATAACAGTATTTACTAAAATACAAGTTAAAAAATCAATTCATATGCTTTATTCCTTATAACAAAAATAAAATTGTATTTATTACAGACATGGTCTCTTCATTCACTTGCTCTGATAGTGGATTCTAGTGGCCCAATGTATCGTGGGTATGTGGAACCAACCTTGTCACTAGTTCTTACCTCATTGTTGACAGTTCCGCCTTCACATATGGAAGTTCATCAGTGTTTGGGTAGATGCTTGGGTGCTATAATAACTACTGTTGGCCCTGAACTACAAGGTGAGTGAATTCATCTTAAGTTAAAGGAACTAGGTAATTACTATCTCTTAATAGCCTAGACATCACCATCACGATGCTTAAAGAAATCTTGTAATAATAATTACTGTGTACTGAATGCTTGCCAATTACTGGAGACCTGGAAATCTGTTTTTTACACATGTTCTGTCTAATTTAACCCCTATGTCATAACAGTTTTTTGTTGTTTTTTTTAAGTTTTGATCAGAGAAAACATTTCTAAATGCAAGTTTACTTGGAGCCTCATGATGACAAAGATAAAAGTGGAGTTCCTTTGGCCTGGAGTGCCATCAGCTTGTCTTCATGAGCTTTTGCTTCTTGTTTTTCAACTTTAAAGATGAGGAATATATTTGACAGTTTCACTGCCATAAGGCAGATAATATTATCTAATTTTTCTATGACGAAGCAAGTGCAGGAAAGATGTTTACATTTGCCTAGAGTTATTCAACTAATGAGTGACAGATTTATGATTCTAAGGTCCATATTCTTACTACTCAATTCTACTGATGGTTAAATAACTCACTCAAGTTGGAAAATTACTGTGTGTTTATAACCAGTGGATATATGATCATTTGGAGTGTTTTCCTTTTTCCCTTCCCATTTATTAAATGTTTTCAGTGGGCCGAGCTGTTTTTATTATTATTTTATCTCTTTCTGACAACAGACGTAAGTCTGTTTCTCCATTTAACAAATGAAACACTGAGACTGAAAGAACTTAAGAAGTTTTCCAATGTTTTATATATTTAACCAGTGCATGACTGGTGTCAGAGGTGAAACCCAGATCAATTTCTGTTATCTCCACTGGACAGATATTAAAAAAAAAAGGAAGAGGCAAAAATAGAAAAGATCTTAAAGGAGAATGCTAGAAATTGAAGAATATGTAATTCAGACATGTCTCTTTCTTGAACTCAGTGCCCTCTTTGAAAAGTGTGATAATTCTTTCCTTCTTGAATATCACAAGGATGTGGAGAAAAAAATTGTGCTTTTGATTAAGCAAGTGCTTATAAAATACTTTCTGATATGATGATGATGAAGCAATGCATACTTAGAAGTAGAATGTGACTAATTTCTTTGGTCTTTATATGTATATAAAACTGTTTTATTTTGCATTGGTAAATATTTTAATCACTTACATTTGGCAAATCAGACCTTTTTATATAGAAAGTATATTATACTCTAATTTTTTTCTATCTCTAAAAATTACCAGTAATCTTAGGAAATAGGATTTGAAGGTTTTTTTTTTAATAATAGAAGTGATTATATTGTTTGAATAGAGAATCAGAATGAAGAATCTATGGCTCCTCAAACAAAACAGTGATGGGTTTAAAAGAACATAATTTTTTATTTAATAAGTAGATACCTAGCTAATTATGAGAGATGCAGTATTGTTATTCATTATTTTGAAATCCTTTTTTATGGACTTTGTAGACGTTTTGTTTTTGAACCAATATGAATAGTAATCAGAAGATAGAGTTATTTACTTATTTTTACCTTTGAATGATAATTTATTTGAGGTGACTTTGTTTCTCAAATTCATATAAACCACATATGCAGGTTCCCCATGTGTGCAGGTCCCCTTCCTCAAAAGCATGTCAGCACACCCTGCCCTCCGTCAGATCACCAAGAGTCCTACACCACTGTCCATGGGCCCCGCCACCACTTGCCAGGAGGGGTTATTTAGAAGATAATTATTTTCTAGGAATGCTTTTGGTTATACTAATTCAATAATTATATTTTATATTTTCTTCCTTTTTTTCACTACTAGGGAATGGAGCAACAATTTCCACAATTCGCTCTTCTTGTTTGGTGGGTTGTGCAATAACTCAGGACCATTCAGACTCTCTAGTTCAGGCAGCTGCCATTTCCTGCCTTCAGCAGCTTCACATGTTTGCACCACGACATGTCAATCTGTCTAGTCTCGTTCCTAGTCTCTGTGTAAGTATAAAGCTTCATCATTCTTTGGGTTTTTGTTTTGTTTTGTTTTTTTAGTGAACCCCACATTTGTTTCCCAAAAGATTAGACTAGCCCCACAAAGTGAAAATTTCCTGGATTGTCAATTCTAAGGTTTCAGCTTCAATAGTCATTTTATGATTATTTGTGTTATTAACTAGGTTTTTTTTCACCTTTAAGAAATATTTATTTTTATTTAATTTTATTAAGGAACAATATATTATGACATCTATGTTTAAGGTGTTCATCATTGTGATTTGCTAAATCAAAATCTCAAGAGAGGTGTCTGGTTGAACTCTTTTACTCAATATTTGGGTGGGATTTTTAATTTTTGTTGTTGAGGTGTATGAGCTCTTTATATATTTTTAAAAGTAACCTCTTATATGATATATGCTGTGCAAATATCTTCTTCCATGCAGTGGTTTGCCTTTTTGTTTTAGTGGTGGTTTCTTTTACTGTATAGAACCTTTTCAATTTGATGTAGTCCCCGTTTAATTTTGCTTAGGTTCCTTTGTTGGTGTCACTTCAGACAACTCTGAAGTTGATTTCATAGAGCATGTTGCCTGTTTTTTCCTCTTGGTATCTTGTGGTTTCAAGTCTTGCATTTAACTCTTTGAATCATTTCGAGTTAATTTTTGTGTGTGGTGCTAATGAGTGATTTAGCTTCATTTTTTTGCAAGTGGCTCTCCAATTTTTCCAGCACCATTTGTTAAGTAGACTTTTCTTCCTCCATTGAATGTTCTTATTAGCTCATTTCTCATAGATTAACTGTCCATTTAGGTGTGATTTTATTTCTGGGCTCTCATTTTATTCTGCAGGTCTATATGTCTGTTTTTGTCCTAATCAAGTGAGTGAGAGCTATTGTGTCCTATGACTTTTTTTCACTTAATTGCCTTAACAAGAGCTCATCTGGTAGAGTGGTACAAGTAGAAACCTAAATAGATTAGGTTAAAAATGGAGCTTGAACAGAAACTTTTTTTTTTAATTGAGGTAACTTTGATTTATAAAATATTATGTTAAGATGTGCAGGTTCATAGATGTGCAGGTGATGACACCACACACACACTACCAAGTTGCCAGTAGTCTTCCCATTGTCTGTTAGCCTCCCACTGCTGCTTGCTGTTAGCCCCTCTGCCTTTCTCTCTGGTGACTTCAGTTCTGTTAATGTCTAAGAGTTGTTTTTGTTTTGGCTGATGAACAGAAATTTATTTCCAGAAGGTTTAACTGTAAAGGAGAGTACATAGGACAGTATATCAAGGAAGTGATAGATTCAGAAAGAGATTCATTTTTCTCCTACATTATTGAGAAGTGAACCAGGTTTAAATGCTGATAAGACAGAGCCAGTAGAGTAGGAGAGTTAAAGGTCTAGGCAGAGAGGGAATAATTAATCATCCACAGTTTCTGCTGGGGTAGAGTTTCCAGGATATAAGTAAGGGCTATCACTTTCAGTACAACATGAAGAAAGGAGGAGAGGATAAGCTTAGATACAAGTAGGTTTATGGATCAAGTGGCTGAAAGTTGAGAGAGTTATCTAATAAGTTTTACTTTCTTAATCAAGTGAAAGGAGCGATAAGAGAGAGCAAAGAGGATCGAAAGTTTGAGGAGACTGAACTAACTAGAGAAATTGAAGATTCTGTGATAGTATTGAGGGTTCAGTAGAGGTTATTGAGCCTCTGACTCCATTTTGTGATTTGCAATGGTACCATTTAACCTGTTGTTGAGGTTTTTCTCCAGAACCTGTAAACTTGATGGTCGTTGGTCGTTGGTCAACCAGATATTTTCATCCATTCACAGATTTGACTAAATGACTGAAGAGTGAGGGAGATTAGGATGTCAGCAAGACAGTGCTGAAATAATGGATTGTGAAATCTCATTTAGGTAAGGACAGGAGGGTTAAGAGAAGTGGCTAAAATAGGGAAAAAGAAAGATACTGTAGATAAAACCGTGGGAAGATGTTTTTGAAAAAAGGGAGGAGAAAGTTACCCAAGATGAGATGAAGGAACTGAAAGGCCTGTTATTAGATATTTAGATTTAGATTAAATATATTGATACTAGATCTATTGTGGTAAATTTAGCTTTTACTCAACAAGATTTGCTCCTGTTTCACCATTTCACCATTGACCAGGGAAAACAATTCCAGACAATCAAGAAGTTTGAGTGCCACAGGACAGAAACCAGATGCACACGACGTATTTACAAAGAACACTCACAAAGAAAATAGTTAATAGTGTGCACTAGACTGTATTCTGTAAGATATGTAGCAGCCTGACAAAAGCCATCTTCTCATGCCCACACTTTAACACATAAATAGCGTGTCTTGAACTAGATGAACTTGTTACATGACACAAGCTTAGATAGACAGCTAACAAATGTGATGAAGACATAGGCACACACTCCTCAGGTTATCTGGTCTCTGTCCATTTTTTCCTTCTTCTTTAATGTAACTGCACTGTGAAGTTTAACCCGATGAGCTGAAACAAGGATCTGCTAAAGTAATAACATGAATTTCTTTATCTCACTAGAGGTTATCAACAAACCACAAGGAACACAGTGAGTTTCCTGCTTGTTAACTGATTTCCTTAGCAAAACATCAAAGATTTTATTACAGTGAATGTCAGAGCACTTTCCTGAATCTCTTCCAAAAGACTTAAGTAGTGAGATTAAAGGCAGCTGATAGGAAAGAGACAACATGGTAGGATAAAGATGAAAAAAATGACCATTCAAGTAGCTGTCTTCTTTCCACAAGGCCAAAAGTCCTTCATGTTGTTTTTATTACCAGTCTTTTGACATTATCAGACAAGTAATTCTCACAGGGTTTCATCCAAATTAGTGAAATAATTTCAGATTTTTATAAATTTCATTTTTATCTGTATGCAATCATTGCCACCAAAAATGACCAACACAAATGAAATATGATTTTTTCCCAGTAAGTGTATGAGGGGAGTTTCACTATAATAATCTTTATTAAATTATAAAAATATTAAAATTTCATATGGTGTAACTATTCACAATGTCATTTTGAAAGAACAATTACCTTATATTATTGTTATTTCCCTCCTGGTAAATTACTGCTTTTTATACCATGTGACCAGTTACTCAGACTCCTGTCATGACAGAATTGTTCCACACATAGGCATTTGTGTCATCTGGGATAATTGTAGGAGGTGTCAGTAAGAGAAGACTTGAACAGAGTGCCCAAGTCATCTGTGGCAGAGCAGGGGTGTCCAGTTGCCCAGAATGTAAGCACACAGTAGGTGCAACTAAAAGATACCAGAGAGTAAAATAGCAGAAATTTCTCTAGGAAGGTGGAGGTCTAATGTAGGATCAAGCAGCACTGTGTTCCTAAGGCTTGTAGAATGTGAGGGGTAAAAGGAAGCTTCTTTGGAAAACAATTAGGAAAAACCTGTTAAAGTTGGATGTATGTCTACACATTGATCCAGCAGTTTCACTCTTGAGTAAATACTGCACAGATGAATATACCAAATGTCATGCATAGAAATGTTCATTACCAGATTGTTATTTCAGCTGAAGAACAAACCACCTAAATGTTCATCAGTCAGCAAAGTGGGTAAAGTGATAATTATTCAGTAGACTGCTGGCAATAAAAATGAATGAACTACCCACTATATAGTCCCTCCAGAATGAGCCCCACAAGCATGTTGCTGAGAAACCAGACACAGAAGAGAACATACTGCAAGGTTCCATTTATAGAAGTTCAAGAACAATCCAAACCAAACTATCGTGATAGATGTCACTAGAGGAAGGAGCATGAGGAAGCCTCTAATACGTTTGTTACATGTAATATATTTTATTCTTGCTACTTTGAGTATTTTACCTAAATTGTCAAGAGAAAGTTTTCAAGCAAATACATCTTTACTGTTACCTGGTTGCAGTGACTCTGAGAAACCTTTGATTGTAATTTTAGAGATAGTGAAATGTTAGTGGCAGGGAGAGTATGTTTCAGAATCTCTGAAATGGAGTTTTTGAAAACACTTTATAAACTCTAAAATATTTGATTTCTTTCACTTTGAGTCTGCCGATCAATATTTGTTCAGTGTGTTTTCTTTGCTACAATACTTTTTAAGTGTAGTTACATTTTTATGGTAGTCAACTTCATATCTACTTGGTAATTTGATTCTTACCTCAGTTGCATAAGGACATTGTTCCCACTGTGCAGATAAAAAGGCGTAAATTCTGAGAGACTAACTCCTTTTTCTTATCTCTTATGACCATTGCATAAGTCTTCTAATTATAGACTATTTGAAAGTTCCAAAATAGCTTTATTTTCAAGAAGAGAAGTGAATAAAACATTTTGTTGAAAAAAAATCTGTCAGATTTTCTCTGTCAGTTTTGTGTGTGTGTGAATATTTGGTACAGTTTTCATGAACTGTGAATTTTATTCAAGTATCTTAACTTATAAGTGTCATCTTAACAGCATTAAAATATACTAACTAGCACTGTAAAGGGGTATGTATTCTATTCGGCCTAATTATCCCCTCAATCACTTCTGGATGGAATTCTTCCTAAAATATATTAATCACTTCTTTGCTTAAACAGCAGTACATGAAACATCCAAAACTAATATAATGTTGTATGTCTATGCTTGAATCAAAACAGCACATGAAATATAATTTACTACTTTCTTGAGTTTATACTATCCTGTTTCTATCATTTATTGAGCAGGTATCATGTGTCTGTCATTGTTCCAAGCAAAATACTTGTATTGACGTATTTTCGCTATACTCCTGTGAAGAATTATTATCCCCATTTTATATATGGGCAGATAAGGCACAGAGAGGTTATGTAACGTGTTAAAGTCGCACAGGAGTAAGTGACAGCCAGGAAATTAATCAAGTCTGTGCATCAGAGCTCGAGCTCTTAATCGTTATACTGCGCTGGTCCTTTACTTAGAGGCATCACATCAGTTCTTTCAGAAGCTTTTTGTGATTGAAAAAATAATCTCTACAAGACCCCACTTTACAATTGTTTCTAGATGTTTAAGTTTGCTTGATTTTGTTATCTTTATTTTAATAAATATTCTGCTATGTAAAGATCCTTCTAGATTTTCATCTGTCATATGATCTTTAGTACTTAGGTCTTAGAACAATTGTTTTGTCTACCAAGATATTCTTTATGTATTTTATTGGTATTATTTTTCCAAAGCACCATTATTTGATTATTTTTTAAGCAACTAAGGGTTTTCAATGATAGACCTCTTCACAAGTAGGGTGTTTATATTTTTTAGGCAAGTGAGATTACAGCTGTTTTTTTTAAAAAACGTCTACAATTGTTGTGTTTTACAGGTTCACTTATGTAGTTCTCATTTGTTACTTCGAAGAGCAGCTGTGGCATGTCTCCGGCAGCTTGCACAAAGAGAAGCGGCCGAAGTTTGTGAATATGCCATGAGCCTGGCAAAAAATGCAGGGGACAAGGAGAGCAGTGGTTCTAGTAAGTTATATTATTGGTCAATATTCTTCTTCTTTTTTTTTTTTTTTTTTAGGAAAGAAGGAAAAAAACAAAGAAGCACTTTTATTAATTTGTTTATTTATTTTTGTTTCACTCACCACCACCCTTCACCCTGGGTCACAAACCCAGATCCTTGGACTCAAATCCTTGGGCTTTACATGTTTATTTCCCTGCTACCAGCTTAGTCCTGAGTCACCAGGGCACACCAATATTCTTTTTGTTTAAATATGTTAACATTTCAAATGAGCATTTTTTTCTGAGTTTTTTTAATTTTATTTTTTGTTGTAGTAGTTATTAAACATTAAAATAATTTTCTGTGTATAGGTTTCCCATTTCTTAGTTAGTTATATTTCAACACACCATGCCCTCCCCCAAATCACCAAGTGTTCAAATAGCATTTCTTATTAAGCAACACTTTGCAAATGACAACAGTTATCATTCCCAAAACTATCATTCCTACAATTCCAATGTAGTTTTCGTGGTAATTTTACATTAAAAAAAAACTGTTGTTGGCCACCCTGGTGGTCTAGCGGGTTAAACTAGGCTTATGTTATACTTCCCAAGGTCCCCAGTTCAAGACCCAGGACCAGGGAAACAACCAATGATCAACAACTGAATAAAATAAATGAAGTACTTCTACCTTCTCTCTCTTCCTGCCTACTTGCCTACTTGCCTTCATTCCTGTCTGCACCTTTCATTTAAAAAACAAAAAACAAAAAACTGTTGTAGCAAAAAAAAAATACAGTGTTTAGTGTCAGGATGCTTCTGCCTTCCCTTGAGAAAGTGTTAGTTATATAAGGGATGACTAACTCTAGGGAATATTACCCTGGAACTCTTAATAGACTTCTGAAAAGAGAAATGATCTATTTTGGGATATTTGAGAGCTTGGAGTCTTTGACAGTAGTTAACCTTTTGTTATATAACGTTTCTCTATGAAAGGAAAGCCAATCAATGAAACTGTGGAATGTCCTTAAATGTTTTAGTCCCAAGAAGTAGATCTTTGCTTTCTTCAGTGATTCTTTCTACTTTTTGGATGATTTTCAATATGATGAACTCATACCTGTTGTTTTGGGGATTTTTTTGGTCTCTAGGAATAGGTGGTTTGGGAACTTTTTCAGAACTTAATTAACAACTATTTCTCCTATTGTGAGGAAAAAAACAAAAACAAAAAACCTTTTACTTATAAGAGCTTTCTAATACATAGAATTTGCTTTGGAACTAAGAAGCAAATACCAAATAATTTTAATTATCACACAGTTTTTTATAAGAGCTCTGTTAACAAATATACTATATTATAGAAGATAAAATAAGTTTAATAGGAAAGTCTAACAGTAAACATTGTCATTTTTTGGTGAGAAAACATAACACCAAAAATAATTACAGAGTTCTTCTGAGTAGATTTCAAAAATGTTACATGTTAGCCTGTAACAGTCAAAATTGAAAGATAACTAAGAGAAGGAAAAATGTTTGCAAAATGTATTTATTTTATTTATCAAAATGCATATTTTTATATTTCAGTGTTTTAAACCTTTTATAAATTAGAGCATTGACTACCCCCAAGTTTGATGATTCTCTAGGAGGACTCAGCATATAGTCATGCTATGGCTATGATTTATTAGAGCAAAATCAACAAAGGGAAAAGTCATAGTGGGTGAAGTCCAGAACAAACCTGGCACAAGCTTCCATTAGTCCACTCCTTGTGGAGTCATGTAGGCTGTGCTTAATTCCCCAGGAAGGAATTGTGACTGTTTCAATGTTGTCTGCTAGAGAAGCTTGTTAGAGACTAACAAGGTTTTTGCTGGGGACTGGTCAGATAGCATGTCCTGCAGGTGTTCACCGAAACCACCTGAAACCTAATTCCCAAATGACAGCCAAGGACTAACCTTCCCAGCAGATCACAACTTACTAAGGTTGTCTAATGCTTCCTTTGTTAATGCTTCTCTGCATCTGTTAAACTTAATAGAGCACATTAAAAAGTTGTTTTATCAATTATCAATGAAGAAATGTCAAATGTGAACTTCCAGTGATTCAAATAAGTACAAATCATAAGATAGCATTTTGTTTTTATAAAGCTGACCGTGTTTTAAAATAATGATTATAACTAGTATTGGGAAAATTATGAATGAGGAAGAATTTCTTATGTTACTGGTGGACATGCAAAGGCACACACATTTTCTAGAGGGGTTTTTGGTCAGTGTATCCCCAAGATTTTCACATTGTGCTTGTCCTTTGACTTAGCAATTCTCCTTTACGAATTCATCCTCAGTTGCTTATCGACTATTATTGTCCTAATTCAAAGATTTGCTGTATAGCCATGGAAGTTTACATTATAGAAATTTAATTCCTGGTACGGGAAAATAGTCATTACAGAGCATTTAGTGAAAAATAAGCCTCTGTGCCTAATCTTTCCCTGCATATTCTCTTTCCTTACACCTTTTCTTCTCTACTGTCTTTGAATTCCCTCACAGTGACTATTTTTTAATGCAAACTTCCCCTCATTCTATTTTGGAGTGATTCAGCTAAAAGAGCCACTCTCAACCTATATTCCTTTCTCACTCCCATCAACATTCTGAGGGCTTTAGATTTCAGAGGAAGCCTAGTGGTATTCATTCTTAGGTTGCCAGTTCTACTACCTCTGCTGTTCATAAGAATAAAAAGATTATCAGATAAAGCAAGAAATTTGACTGTTACCATAGCAGTATTGCTTTTTTTTTTTTTTTTTTTTTTTTTTTAGAGGAGGGAAGGCAGACAGGCAAATAGGAAGGAAGGGAGACAGAGAGGAGGAAAGAAGCATTTTTATTTATCTCTTGGTTCATTCTGGTTGTTCCCCTGGTCCAGGGTCAGAAACCCTTGTCCCTAGGCTTCCTGTGGTCTATGTTCCAGCTGCTGACTTAGCACCAGAGCCACCAGGGTGCACCACAATATTACTTTTTGATTGTATGCTTCTTAAAAAAGATTTCCCCAATTTTTAAATGAACTTTTTGGATAGAATCCATTTATAGTTTTTATGCTGGTTATGTAGGTTTTTTTTAAATGTGAACTTTAAGTTTCAATTTGTTCTTACAACAAATATTGCAGTAATTTTTTAGTTCATTGAATTAAATCTACTCAAAAATATCTCTTTCCCATACCTTTTTCTTGTTAGAATATAATGTATTTTCATTGAGCCTGGAGATTTGTTTAAAATGCCTCAGGAAATCAGTCTTAACAATCAGGGATTTAGGCACACCCTGGTGATTCGGGTGCTAAGTCTGCAGTTGGGGTTTGAATCACATAAAGACCAAGGCTCTCGACCGTGGAGGTTGAGGCAGGTGCGGGGTGGGGGGAGCGGATAAAAATGTGTATGTGTTATTAAAAAAAAAAAAAAGATTAGAGTTTAACCTTTATTGTCAGATTAAATTCTACTTCGAAAGATAGTAAACTGGAGACCATGGTTAAATTGTATCTAGATGGTTTTGTTGCTACTGTGAATTTGCATGTAATTCTTGATCTTTAATATAATTGTTACCTGTAGTGAACAGCAAAACCCCTTATAAGGTCCTCTGTCAAAATTTATTTTCAGATGTCAACCCTTTTGCACCTGGAGTGAGTTCTCGAAGTGATATCCATTGCCGGCACCAAGGTGTTAATATAACAGAAACCGGTCTTGAAGGACTTCTTTTTGGAATGCTAGACCGAGAAACAGATAGAAAACTATGTTCTGATATTCATGATACTTTGGGACATATGCTTTCATCATTGGCTGTGGAAAAACTTTCCCATTGGCTAATGCTTTGTAAAGACGTCTTGGCAGCTTCTAGTGGTACGTATTTACTATATTAAATATGTTTTTAAAATAATGAAAATATATAATTATGTATACATATATAAATATATAGATACATAAATTTGATCTTATGTTTAAAATACTAACAATTTTTCATTTAGAATTCCTCCTTAAAATGTTGAAGGTTAAATTATATTACAAACTAATGAACTTTGTTTATTTTTTGGAAAATGACTAAGTTGGAGCTAACTTTTTTTTATGTAAAAGTCCCAGGCATAATAAAGCAAGTAAAATTTATAAAATATTCTTATTTTATACTTTCCCTGGTTTTTGATGTATCGTTTAGAAAAAAAGCTTGCCAATTCTGCTGTTTTCAAAGGAGTGAGAATTTAGTCCTATTTTTTAAAAATTAGAAATCTTATATTAGTGCTATTTCTTAAGCATCATTTTCACTATGTGTGAGATTGTTGAAATACGCTATCTTTTTGTCATAGATATGAGTGCTGCAACTCCTTTAAGTAGTGGGAAAGACGAAGAATCTGAAAAGAAAGACGAGATGGATGATGACACCATGTTTACCACACTGGGTGAAGAAGATAAATCAAAGCCCTTTGTGGCACCTCGGTGGGCCACTCGAGTATTTGCTGCTGATTGCTTGTGTCGAATCATCCATTTGTGCGAGAATGCAGACCAGGCTCACTTTGATCTCGCCATGGCACGTTCTGCTAAACTCCGAAACCCTACAAGTAAATTTAAAATCACTACTTCTTTTTCTCAAAGTGTTTTTTTATAGGTTTGAAATATTTTTCATGCTATAACATGCTTTAGACTCTGCCTTTCACTTACTGTAAGTTCCTTGGCCATTTTCTTTTTTTTTTTTTTAGAGAAGAAGGAAGCTAGGTAGGCAGGCAGCAGACAGGAAGGAAGAAAGAGGAAGCAGCAGCATTTGTTTGTTTGTTTATTTATTTATTATAGTTGTTCCCCACTGGCCCCATGCTATGAACCTGGCTCCATATGCTGTATGTGGACTGTTCCCTAGGACTTAACACCTTAGCTACCAAGGCGCACTTATCTTTGTTTTCTATCCCCTCTATATACTGTCCATCTTTTGATCCACATTGAAGCAAAATATATCATTCATATATAGAGAAGTGGGGCGAGTTGCAAAAGAGATACATATTAATGATTTGTTCCAGGGATAACAATGACAATAACTTCTGTTTCCTTAGTACGTTGTCCTAGTGTTAACCCTTCAGTGTGAAAGAGATGGAAAAACTTTAAGTTGCAGATATGAAGTGAATTTTTCAGTCCCTCACTAAGGGAAATATCAGAATTCATGCATATTGTGGCAGATTTCAAACTCTTTGATTTCAGAATGTTATTAGGTATTTTTGAAAAGATGAAAATTGTTTATTACTGAAAATCCTCACTGTTTGTTCATCTTCTGTAAACTTTTTGTGTCACATATCTTCTGGATCAGGTACTAATAGGGAATTTACAAAGAGATTATCAAGTTCTGTATCTTCTTACAAATGAAGCAATTCATAGAAGCTGAGAGAGGTGGTAGAGTCACCAACTTTGTACTTTGCTGTTTCATCACCTTGTCATTTTTTAAATATCTAGAGACAAATTCTATGTATTAACAGCAATGAAGAAAAAAACACCTTTCAGTTTACTTTATTGTGTATAAGAAAGGGTTGTACTCAAACAGATTAAAGACCAAACATAAATGTAAAACAGTGGTAACCATGTATAAAATGTGAATCTAAATACAGGATTCCTTCAAAACACAACATGCCTTAGACACAGTGTCTTTATCTCATTATTCATGAAATATTTACCAAGTCCTGTGTTTGCTGTATACCTTGGAAAAACATTGTCTAACCCTTGAAGAGGTTTCTAGTCTGGAGAACATAGACAGAAGAAGTGCTCAATAAATTTTATGCTCCCAAAATGGTGTGATAGAGTGCTTTGGCAACATAAATAAGTGATACTCATTTCCTGACTATCCAAGGAAAATTTCACAGAAGTGATGATTTTAAAACTAGGTTTTAAAAGCAGAGAAAGGGTTTTCTAGGTTTAGAAGAGGCTGGTTATACTCATTTTTCATTCCTTTTCTTTTTTGAATACAGGCAATATATTTTTAATAGCTGTCTTAAGATCCCTATCCGTTTATTTTATCATATTTTATTTCTGAATCTGCTTCTAATCATTGATTCCCTCCCCCCCTTTCCTTGTTAAGTGATATGTTTTTCTGCTTCTTTGTATCTAGGTCATTTTTTATTAGATCCTCGACATCGCAAATTTTGTGCTATTGGTGCTAGATTTTATTGTTTTTTTAAATAGTGTTGGACCTTGTTCTGGGCTGTTAAATTTCTTGGTATCTTTTTAATTCTTTCCAGACTTGCCATTGAGTTTTACTAGAGGATATCGAGGGCAGCCTTTTCTCTAAGGAAAAAACAGAATGACTTCCTTTTTCTCTATCTTCTTATGAAAGTCTTTTTCAGAGTGGATGGCGACAAAATACAGCCTGCAGCCAAATGCAGCCCTCAGCCTGTTTTTATAAGTAAAGTTTTATTGGAACACCGCATACCCATTTGTATCTATATTGTCTTTTATGCTTCAACAGTAGAGTTGAGTGAGTGCAATAGGAATTATATAGTTGGCAAAGCCAAAAAATATATACTGCTTGGTTCTTTATAGAAAAAGTCTGGCAATCCTTGTTCTAAATGAATTATATATTCCATTGGGAAAGTTTTAGTAATCAGTTACTTCAAATGTCATTGTACATCCTATAGTGTACATACATGTATGCTACCATATTGTGTAAAGGTTTGTCAATGTTGTTGAGATATTATGTATGGATATTATGTTTGTTATTTTTTTAATGTAACATGTGGATCATAGGTGCTTATTTTAAGAAATTTATTTTGTATTTTTGTACTGTTACGTTTATTTTTGGAAAAGTTTTCCTTTTTGCCTTCTCTCTTTATTTTTAGATGACCTCTTGGTACTTCATCTCTCTGACTTGATTCGCATGGCATTTATGGCTGCAACCGACCATAGTAACCAGCTGCGGATGGCGGGGCTCCAGGCACTTGAAGACATTATCAAGAAGTTTGCGTCTGTACCCGAGCCAGAATTTCCTGGTCATGTGATTCTGGAGCAATATCAAGCTAATGTAAGATATTCTATGTATTCAAAAACTTAAAATTGATCATTTAAGTGATCATTAAAGGAGTGAGAATTCCCTGAAAAGTGTATCTGGAACTGAAACCTATTTATTTATGTAGAATATGTGTATCTTTGCTCCCCTTGTCTGTTGCATAGTTTGTATCAACCCAGCATTGAAGTATGAAACTTGTCACTGTTTTTATGATAGCATATTCGAGATAAAACTAGAATAGAAAGCCCCGCCTAGTTTTCCAGTCTTGTGTTTAGATAGTGAGCCATGCCACTTAAAAGGTACAAGGAGCATTCAAAGAGGACGTGGATTTGCAGCCGTTATTTTTATGTCAAGACCAGATGGGTATTTATTTTTTATTGTTATTGTTTATTTATTTCAGTTGTTCCCCCTGGTTCCAGGTTGAGAAACCAGGTCCTTGGGCTATGCATGGTCCATGCCCACTCTGCCAGCTTAGTGTCTGAGCCAACAGGCCCATAAAGGCATTTTTAAAAATAAAAATATAAATTGCACACTATATGCCGAGGACAAATTAACTTTGTAATAACAACTGTTAAAAGTATTACTGAAAGAATTATATACTTTCAAAATTTTTTTATTTCATTTTAAGCAGAGATACTTATTTCTCCTGATATTTATATCTTTATTTATGTTCTTCACAAGAGGCATAATAGGTATGGCCCTAATAATGATGTTTATGTGAAGTCAAAAAACTTAACAAGGAAAGGAAAAAACTTTTTTTAATATGATTGTATCAAAATTTTGACTCCAGATATGCCACATCTCATCTAAAAGCTATGCTGAAACCTAAACAGAATTCTAAAGTGTGATTAATATATAAGCCATTGTTTTCTCTAGCATAAGTACAAGTAAGGGAGGCATAGCTTCCAACTCATATAGAAAACCTATAAACAGTTATTTACTCCTAAATACCCAAACCTCTCTTATTGAAAATCTTTAAAAAATTTTTTATTTAGAAATGATTTCAACCTTACAGAAAAGTTGCAATAGCACGTTATCTTATACTCTTTATTCATATTTGTTGAATTTGCCTTATTTGCTTTAACATTGATACTCATTCTGTCTTCCTCCCTAGGCACACACACACACACACACACACACACACACACACGTGCGCGTGTGTGTACACACAACACATACAGGTTTTTTTAATCATGTGCCTTTACCCTTGAACACTTTAGTCTATATTTCCAGGGGACAAGAACATTGTCTTACTTAACCATGAAACACTCACCAACTTCAGTAAATTCAGTATTGATACTGCTATCTCTAGTTTTATAAGTCATTTAGTAATCTTTGATAGTGTTATTTTTCCTTCTCTACAGAATTTAGTACCCGCTCTATGATTAGCTGATCATTGCAATACCAGTGCTGGAGTTAGTTGCCACGTGTCTTTAGTCACGGAGAAGGGACTTTTGATCGACTTCCAAACTGCTGTTGATATGCCTTAGCAACTGGGTTGCTGGTATAAGGGAAGAAGTCTCAAATTGGGATTTGACTATATCTGATTCTAAATCTGTGTATTAAATCTACATCTTATATTGTTAAATTTTCTAAAATATTTAAGAATCTCTTAAAACTTGAGCTCATATTCCGTATTACATACAACAGTAGTCCATAAGTTAATATTTTTTGAGAAACCATTTTAAGCATGTCTCGAGGTAAAATGATCTTCTAAGATCTTTTAGTGACTTTGTGGGTTTTTAGTACAAAGTTACTTAAAGGAATTGATCTAGTGATAAGAGATTTACCTATTAGATAAATACTGTTAGAAATATATTCAGGAAAATATAGACAGTACAATACATAGTAGTTTTTGTTATTTCAGGGGATATATATCTTTGTCAGAAAATCTTGTTTACTATTAAACAAAAACAGAGGGAAAAGACACAAAATGTATTACCTATTTGTTAAAATATCCATATAGATTTGAAAATGATTATCTTCCCAGAAAGCAAAAGAAAAATAGCATAGCTGACTTTATTGTAATAGAAAAGAAAGATGTGAGATGTAATAAAATGGAAGGGAACAGTGATGTGTTTTCATCTTCAAAAATACAAGAGGCTTTATGTTTACTACTTATCTTTAAAAAGAAAATGCTTATGTACATTTTTCTAGGTGGGAGCTGCTCTTAGACCAGCCTTTTCACAAGATACCCCATCGGATATAATAGCAAAAGCTTGCCAGGTAAGAAGAAAAAAGCAGGGCTTTCTGTGGTTTTCATGTATGTATTCACAGATATTTTAGAATTTCAGTTCTAAGAAAGAAGAGGAAAAAAAATCAAATAATAGTTTTTTTAATCTTGAAAATACAACAGTTTGTATTCTGTATCAAATATGAAGCAATAACCATTTATCACATCTTTTTTTTTTTTTTTTTTTTTTTTTTTTTTTTTTTTGTCCTGCTGAGGACAGCCTTTGGGATACATAGTGCTTCTATTATCCAGAAGTCAACAGAGATGTGGAAATTGTGAGAGGGATTAAAATGTAACCTATTAAAATCTAGAATAATTAATGTAGAGTAATGATAATTAGGTAATGAAAGATATTTTTGACCATAGGTTATAAAAATTCTACAAATTCTGGGTATTAAATTATACCGAATTTCACAATATAGAAATTTCACTGTAAAGTTAACCTTGGGATTATTCCCACACTATTATATTTGAGTAGAGCACAAAAGTTCAGATGTTCCTGTACCTTTAATAACTTTAATTAACTTTTTTTCATGCCTCATCCTGAGAAAGGATTCATGTATTAAGCTCTTATCTTTCAGAAAATCAAATTCCGTATTAGTTTGCCTCAGGGTAGAAGAGAAGCAAGTTTCCCGGTTTCCTGCATTGTACCATGTTCCACAGTTCACCAATACTCTTCCAATTCCGTAATCAAGCTTCCCATGGCCTTTTCGTAGAGTGTTCTATTTGTAATGATTGGATTTAAATTATTCCTTTGTTCTCTCTGTAACTGAATCAATTTGACTCTTTGCTTTGTTAAATTTTTTTTCTCTGAATCCTACTGTCTTAATATAGTGGCCTTTGGAGAAATGAGCTCCTCCCACCAATAGAAGACAAGACACACAAGAGAGATCCTTGTTTAAGAAAGAAGTCTATGAATCATGGCACAAACTTTTTAGTTTAGAGTAGCTCATTCAGTTTGGACCTCAGAAACCATAAACAGACATCAGAAATCATACACAGACATCAGAAATCATAGTCACATATAATTAATGATTATGGTGTTTCATAGCATAGAATTTAAGCAGACAAAACATCTTAGAAAGCTCCTGATCATTATAAATGCAAAGTTAGTAGAATTTCATCTTATGAATGAATAGTATGGAAATTTTGTATTACTGACTTTGCCTTAAACTTAGTTCTATCTTCCTCTAGCTGTGATTTCTTTACGAAGTTTTTGCTTTTCTAATGGCAGGCTTAAGTGTTTGATGTCCTGTTCTGTTTCTGGGAGGAAAATTAGTTTTGAAACAGATGGAAGAGTGACCTGCAAGTTCCTTTCCTTAAGGGATATATGGAGTTGGTTTTAGAGAGATTATAACATGGCATCCTGACTTGTTTACTAGAATAAATGTCCTGTTAAAATTGAAAATCAGGGTAATTCTTATATATTATAGGAATACTCTCAAATGTAGCAGAATTGGGGACAATAATCAGTGGTTTAACAAAAAATGATTTAGGCATACCTCTGTGGCTCAAGGGCTAAGGTACAGGCCATGAAAAGTCCAAGGAACCTTGTTTGAGACCCAGGGCTCGCAGGAGGAAAGGAAAATAAAGACATAAAAATTAAAAATCATCTAAAGCAGGATGAGAATCATAAACATAACACATACTTTGAACATTTTATTTTTAGCTCGAAGTTTATAAATGTACATTTATTCACCAGTCTGATGTAAGGTCAGGATCTTTTCTCTGAATACAATTTTGCTGATTCAGTGCTGCTTTGTCTTTTTAACATAAACTAACTCATAAATGCGATATCTGCAATTTCTAGTTTCATGTTCTTAAAAGTGGAGAAAATACTTCGATTTTTGTAAAGCAACTTATATTAAATCTTCAATCTTTATAGCTTTCCCCGACTTTTTGTTATATTTCTACCAATCTTCACAGAAGTAGTTAAATATTTACAGTATGTTTCGTTTCCTTAGGAAAAGCATCTCTTTATTTTTATACTCATATTTAATCTCTTTTCACTTTAAATTTCATTATAATTTCATCATTGATTTGTCTGATAATTTGTGTTGCTATATTAGTATGCCCATGATTAACAATGGTCTCTTTTTAAATTCCTTATTAAGTTTTATTGAATTAGTTATTAATTCTTTAAGAATAAGATTTTAAGAAAACAGTTAACATAAATATTTACTCTCAACTTTTAAAAAGTTTTGAATACAGAAATCCATTAACCATGATTCAATAGCCAAATGCTCAGAAAACCAAAAGCTTTTTCATAATTAATTGGCACTAAAATTTGAGCTCACTGCTCATTTGACCCTGACAATGAAACTAAGTGACACTATAGTATTGATTAATCTAGCATTACTTAGTAATCACTTGTCTACGTAGATTACTTTTAACCCTGCATCGGATATCCCGACCCAAGTTTCTAGCTACCTCCTAAACATATTTCCATGAATCTCTTACTGGTACTTTAAACTCAGCATAACCAAATGTTCATAATCAAAACCATACTCTCAAAATTCTCATCTCCAACATACGTTCTCATGCTTTTTTATTTTCTTTGTTATCTCTCTTAAACTGTGATAATACCTTTTCTTTAATCCAGGTTAGAAACTTTGGCAATTAAAATTTGATAGTATTTGATTCCTTATATTTTTTCATATCCTTTTCCCAGCCCCTGAAAATATTTACTTGTTTTCCAAAACTTGTGATTTTTACCTTCAGTCTCTCTTGGATGCCTTTCCCATATTATTCCTGTCCCAGTTTGAGTGACATACTGTCAGTCTAATGGCATTGTAATGGTCACTTAATTGAATACATTGTTAACTGTCTAAACACATTCTTTCCTCTGTGTAAGTACCAGAACAGTTTTCTTACTGCATAGTTCTATTAATATTCCTCTGCTCTGAAGCCTTGGAACCTCATGATTGTCTGTAGAACAAAGTCTGAATTCAGTTCAAATATAATTTAAAATTGTACCATAATCTGATGCCAATTAACTTTCCTTATATCATCATTTCCCCCTTGTCACTCTGCTATAGTTATATACACAAACAAAATCTTCTTGATATCTAAATATTCCCATTTCTCCTGTTAGAATCCTGTTAATCTCACCCTTTTCTTCTGTTTTTTTATTATTACAATCATAAAATGTTCTCATGTGTCATTTAATGAATGGACAAGGACTAGATATTTTCCCTTTATTTTCTTTTTTTTTTTTTTAAATTTAATCTCTTCTGTAGCACCCAGAATAGCCTTTTACACATAACAAGCAGAAATGTTGAAGAATTATTCACAACTGAACTTTTTTGAGGGAAAATTTTTTCTGTTAAAATTGTTATCAAATGGGACAATGAAAACATGATAAGTAAATATTGCTTTGTTCTTCACTTTGGAGAACAACACATTCCATACCTCTTGTTGATGTTATAAAAATAATATTAAAGCATACTGGGGTTGTTTAGTGTTGTTCATTGGTTTTATGTTTCTTCCCAAAAGAAAAAAAGAGTTGTATTTACTCTGTTATCTTATATGTAAAATGTTACATTTTTTGTACAAAATGTATTAAAATTTTCTTTGATTAGGTTTGTAGTACATGGATTGGAAGTGGAGTTGTCAGCGACCTCAATGATCTCCGTCGAGTACACAACCTGCTTGTTTCTTCTCTGGACAAAGTTCAGGCTGGAAAAGGATCTTCCAGCCAACTGTACCGAGAGAGTGCCACAACCATGGAAAAGCTGGCTGTTCTCAAAGCCTGGGCAGAGGTAACCACAGCCTCTTGTTAGTCCCTACTCCTGTGGGTGGAAAAAGAAATTGTTTGATTTTTTTTTTTTAAACTAACCTTTGGTGTGGAATCTTTTTGAAAAATCTGTTACTTGCTCTTTATCACTGAAATACATATATAGTTGTGTCTCAAAAGAGCTCTTCTTAAACCTTTGAAAATTATATTTTTTAATCTGGTTTTTGAAAACTGTATTGAGGAAGGGTGTTCCTTCCTTACAATTGGGAAATTAGGCAGACAAAGCCTACAAATAGAAGCAATGAAAAATATTTTATGCCAAGAATGTTCTTTAATTAAATAAAATAGGGACTTGCCACTATTTATGATAACAAGACCACAGGGGTATTTTGTTTGTTTTGTTTTTTAATCATTGGTTTTACCTCTTTCATTCCCACAGTCTCTCTTTAAAAGTGTTGTTGTTTTAAATTCACTTTTTAAAATTCCTAACTAAATGTCAGTTGCTTTGAAATCCTTATTGTTTGCCCTTCGGTATTTCAAGTAACTGCATAGTCCTTTTCCAACACAGTATTTCACTTCCTTAGTTCCATGGCATCACAGCCTGTGATGACCGCTAGGCCGTTGCTGACTCAAAGCTTACAGCATCCTGGTGGTAAAGTTTAGATAACAGACTCCAGGGGTATTTTTGTTTGTTTATTTTCAAAGTAGAAATAATGGAAAAATATTAGAGGTCAGTAGATACCATGGAAATTATTTTTTCCTCTTTGATTTTTTAGATTCCAGATCAAGCTTTCAAATAGAGTATCCCTGTATGTTTTTATTTTACTCTGCTATTTTTGACTTAAGCAAGTTAAATAATATTTTTGTTTGATAAAATGATCAATCCTATTGATAATTTTTATTTTTTCAAATTACTGAAAATCTGATTTTTGATGGAAAGGTGTGTAAAATACTGTGTAATCTTATGGTATGTGATACTTACATGATTATCTTCTTTCTCACTTTGAAATTAATATAAATTCTTTATTTCCACACACCTGATTTTGGTTTTTGTTGTCTTTCCCTCAGCCTTGAGTCAAAAATGCTGGTCCCCAGGCTTAGTGTGATCAGTTACCTCACTTCTGTATCTTCAGCTTCTCTTTGCTACGTTCTTCCCTACATGCCCCTTCTGTTCATTCTCTCTTTCTTCACATCTTTAGTCATTGAACGAGTTTCAGTGTCTCCCCAACTATTTAATCACCTACTTCTTGGCACCCTACAATCTGGGTGTACTCTGACCATCGCCTTGCAATTGCTCTCCATAAAGTTAAAAATATATAATTATCCAAATCATTGGCCACTTTCAGTCTCTGTCTTACTTGACCTTTCTGCAGCTTTTGATATCTTTGCCTTTGTTCTCCTTGACTTTTGTGACAGCACTCTTGATTCTTCTTTTCCTTCTCCCTGCCTATTTACTCTTTAAATGTTACTGTTTTTCTAGGTCCTTTTTTCACTCTTCATGCTTTATGGGCAGTCTCACCCATGCTATACCCTGTAAATTTTACTTAGTTGTAAATATTTTAAATCTACTATTTTAAAGTCCATGTTTTTATGTGTTTATTAGACATCTCCACTTGGATGACCCAAAGATGCCACACACCCAACATTTCTAAAATAAGACTGTTTTCTCATTCCTTTTTCCCCCTTATCCCCACTAATGGTCCTACCTCATCATCAGATTATAACCTAGGTATCCTCTTAAGTACTTCCTCTTCCTCAACTCACCCATTCTGTATATAGTAAGTAAATAATTTATTTCAAAAATATTAAGGAAATAGAAATTGGGTTGAAAATTATATACAAACACATTAGTGTTCAAAATACTGTGAGTATGTATGTCTAGTGTGTCTAGAATGTTAACAGTTCATATATGGTAGGATCATGAGTGGTTTATTTTCTTCATTTTACTTATGCTTCTGATTTTTATTATGTAATATCTAATTATAAAAATAAATTTAAAAAATATTAACAAATTGTCTGTGTATACCCTTGTGATTCAGGCAATTAGGTGGTTTAGGTGCAGACCATGTAAAGCCCAAGGACTGGGGTTGGGAGTAAAAAAAAATATAAATGCATATATATATACTTATGTATATCTACATATGTGTGTATGTATATATATTTTGCAGGTTTAGGTGCAGACCATGTAAAGCCCAAGAGACCTGGGGCTGGGAGTAAAAAAAAATATAAATGCATATATATATACTTATGTATATCTACATATGTGTGTATGTATATATATTTTGCAGGTACCAATGTAAAACATAGAAACTTTAGAAAGCACTTGACCTGTTTAGAATCATAAAAATATTTATAATCATAGTCCCAGTAATTTCATTTCTAGGACTTTATCCTTGGGAAAAACATATAAAATATGGAAAAGAGTTAAGTTTACAATAATGTTTACTTGTAACATTTTTAATGTGAAGAACTCTTTACCTTTTTTTCTTTGAAAACTATTTTTCATTTTTCTAAGCTTCCCAAGACTAAGTAACGAATTAGAAGTAAATATAAAATTTCAGTATAGAAAAATTGTTATTTGTATTATGGGTCATCCACTACAGCCATTAAGAATAATGGTTATAAAGACTTGTAATCACATGGGAAAACCTTATATTTGCTAATCGGTGACATCAATAAAAAATTTTATACAACAAAATTATAACTTACAAAGTCAGAATATGAAAACCCAGAAATTAAAATTTGAATAATTTTTAAAAATTCATTTGAAATTTTTGCGTAATTTTTAAAATAAATTGAGGGAAAATATATACATCTGACCTTTAAATCATATGGTGACGCTTTCCTATTGCCCTCAAAATAGTCTTTCTTGTGCCTCTTATCTTGTGCCTTCTCTACATCAAATATTTGCAGTTTCCTCAGAATGCCAAGCTATTTCCTATTTCTTATATCTTGCTTTAGATATTCTCTCTGCCAGGTGTCCTCACTCCCATCTTTGTCTGTGAACAGGTGAACTTTTATCTTTGAATACTCTGTTTTGCCTTTGTTATGCACATTAAGGCCCTTCCATCCTTGGTGCTCCCTGAGAGTCATTCACTCATTCCACAAAACATCAAGTATTCATGAGGTGCCAGCCACTGTGCCTGGGTATTGGGTGTAGTGAGGTAGGAAAAGAGATCATTAAAAGCAAATTAAGAAAGCATTCCTTCTTACAGCACTTTTCTCATTCCCCTATTGTTATATTAGCTTGTGAGTTCATGGAAGACTAAACCATATAGTACTTGTTTTTGTTTTCTCAGATCCCAGCACAATAGCAAATGCAAAGCAGAAATAAATACCTAATAAGGATTCGATGAGTGGATAGCTAAATAGAGTGATTCTTGAGACATTTTCTACAAATGTCTGTACAATAATACATCTGGGGATGGAAGGGGTGGAAAGCAAGCTTAAAACCATTAGAAAATATGAACACGATATATGTATAACTTGAGATCCAAAGTTGCAGCTCTAAAAATTGGTTTCTGTTTCTAAACTGTCAACCGATAGTATTATTGACTGACTGTAACTATTATAGAGCATTATAGTATTAGAAAATGCTTTTTCTCAAAAATGAAGATTCATTAGCTTCCCGTGTGGTCTAAAACTCAGTTACTGTGCCACAGCTCTTGGCTCATTGTAGGATAGAGATAAGCCCTGTAGTCAAGAGTCTTACAATATACCTAAGTAGCTACCTAAGTTCCTCATTACGGTAATGAAAATTGGGTAGGAAGAAACGGTTTTCTCAAGAAATTTATTAGTGCAATTTTCTTTTCAAGTTCCTTTTTTTTTCTTTTGCATTGGTGTTTGATTCAGCTTTGTGTGTGCCAGTTGCTAAGACCTAAATATGTACAAAGGCAAAATAAAATGATAATAGAATAACTTCAACAGAGACAAATCTTCAATAAATTATGTTTTAGGAATTTGCTTTGATACATCTTTTTGCTTTACAAAGTGAAGAGAAGGGTTACAGAAAGTATATGTGACTAGTGTAATGTATTCTTGGCCCAGCTATCTATCATAAAGGCTGAATCGCTAACTCTCACTTGAGGAATTTAAAAGGGTATTTATGGAAACCCCTTTTCTGGTCCCTCCCCCTTAGCCTTTTTATTTGAACACTGCCTGATTGTATTTAATAAATCTATGAAAGTTGAAGGAGTAAACAAAGTTATACTCTATGGGAAAAAAGAAAAGGAAAAGGAAATATAAAAGGGGGTTTTATAAAGTAGAGCAAGAAAAGACCAAAAAAAAAAAAAAATTTATAGAACCCTGCTTAAGAAATATGCTGTGAGAAGAGTTAGAAGTTGGACTAACTAAAAAACAAATAATTGCCTCCAAAGTAGGTGGAATTACTCCTTTTAGTGTGTCAGGAAATCATGACCTCGTATACTTTCTGGTATCTATACTCAGTTACTTTTGGATGATTCAGCCATAAAATCATAACAATAGAATGTCATTTTTTTAATATTATGCATTTATTTCCTCCTCCTGAATGTCTTGTCTAGGTATATGTAGTTGCTATGAACATTAAAAAGGAGGCAGAAACAAAACCCAAAAAAGCAATTAAAAATACTGATGATGATGACGATGACTATGGCACTATAGATGAACTACCACCTGATAGTCTAATAACACTCGTACAACCTGAACTCCCCACCCTCAGCCGACTGTGGTTGGCAGCATTAAAAGACTATGCGCTTTTGACTCTTCCAGCTGAATTTGCTAGTCAGCTTCCCCCAGATGGTAAGTACTGCATCCAGAGTTTTGCTTTTATGGAGTTCAAAGTAATTAAACAAAATCGAATTGGTGGAGACTAACACTAACAAAAAGATGTATTTCTGTGGACTTAAAGGTGGCTTTCTGTCACTTTGAGTATGCTTACTATACTGAATTTGTGGATACAAATACATTAAAATTATTTGTTAGCCCAGGCAAAAATGTCTGCACTGTTCACTTAATGACTATCGGAATAGGATATTCTAAACAACTATATGCATAAGAAGAAGGTATTATGCCTAACCATGATGAAGTACCTTGCTCTGGCTGGTCAATGTATGTATGCAGGGACAGATGAGAAAATCCTCAGCTTGGTAGTAAAACAAAAAAAAAAAAAGAGAGAAAGGAATGAATAGCAGAAAAAAAGTTAAAAGAAAAAAAAGCGACAGGAGTCATGATAGAGAAGGTGATTAAGGGTTTTCAGAGTCTCTGGCAACAATGAAGAGGAAGACTGTGACCACACAGTGTAGCAAAAGGAATACTCAGTGGCCTCAGTAGTTGCAGAGGAAAAACTGCAACCCTAGCATCAGTGAGGAAGGGACAGGTATTTCAGTTCAGCTGCTGCAGGCAGGGCAGTTGACTTTGTAATGAGAAGACGTGGTTTTGGCCAGATGACTCTATCATGTGCTATAGTCTGAAGGCTTCATATGCTGCCATCCATCCCAATGCCAAGGTTAATGGTGTTAGGAAGTGGAGCCTTTGTTTTGCTGTTCTGTTTTGTTCATCTTCCATATGAGGGATGTCATCTCTGGGAATTTCTTTTCTGTTATTTGTTTAATAAAAGAAAAAAAAAAAAACCCACGATCCATTAGACTCTCTCCACCCTCACTCCCCTTTCGCCACACTCTTCCCTTCTGGTAGCCTCTGTTCTGTTGTCAAAGTTCACCAGTTGAAAGGAAACGGGGCCTTTGGGAAGTGCTTAGGCCATGAAGGTGGACCCCTCATAATGGGATGAGTAGCCTTACGAGAGAGAACCCATAGAGCACCCTTTCCCCATCCGCCCTGTGAAGACAATACAAGAATTTTGACTCTGAGTCACAAAGAAGGCTTTCAGCTGACAATACCAGCACCTTGGTCTTAGATGCCCAGCTTTAGAACTACGAGAAATAAGCCACGCCGTCCGTGCTATTTTGTTTTAGTGGCCCAAATGAGCTGAGACAGTATGTAATAAGAATTTTTAAGTTAGTTATCATAGAGCGAACACTTAAAAGTAATGTTTTTGTTTCGATTGTTTTGTAGGCGGAGCATTTTATACTCCAGAGACTATTGACACAGCTAGACTGCACTACCGAAATTCCTGGGCCCCGATTCTCCATGCGGTGGCACTTTGGTTAAACAGCACAGGATTTACATGTTCAGAGTTAGCAGAAACAGCAGCAATATCTGGTTTACAAAAACGTTCTACATCTGTCACTTTAAACCAAGCGTCAGGATCAACACCTAGTGCTAAGTCTTTGCCAGAAATTAACAAGGACAGAATGCATCTTATTTTAGGTAAGTGTGCCATATTAATGTATTTCAGGATGTATCACTTGAACCACCCCAAATTTCATAGCCTTAGGGGAGAAAAATTTCCTTTCATCCTTTTAAGTTCTATGCTTGGCCGAACAATGAAACTCACAAAGGTATATTAATAGGAGAAAAGCACACAAATGTATTTAATATTTTACATGTACACAGGAGTCTTTTAAAAGAAAAATTAAGACCCAAAGAAACCGTTAGACTCAAAACTAATTTACCATTTTATAGACAGAATGAAACATTGTGAGCATGAGGGGAGACAAGACAAGGCGAATCAATCTGGGGCATTACAATGTGGGACAGCGTCTAGAAAACATACTGAAGAAACTAATGGAAGATAAGGATTATTTTAGCCTGTTTGGTTTTTGTTTGTATAGATCCATTTCAGCATCAACTTCTAGTCTCTGATGATAAGGATGTTCTTTCTCTGGTACAAGCAGAGCACCTTTCTTATGAAAAATGTTATGAACTTCTTTTAGGTAGAAAGGGATCAGAGAACCCTTCCTGCATCTGCTATTTCTCAAATGCCTTCAACTCAAAATAAAGAGCAGGAAAAAAAAAAGGCATATTTTGGTTTGGTGTGTTCCGAACTCCTTCATATTTCTCATTTTAATGCTATGGAAAAGATTTATATAGCATAATTCAAGGAGAAAATAGTAAAAGGAGTATTTTTAGCACATTTTATAATTCATAATATTTATCTAAAAACTTAATTAAACTTCTCTTCAAAAAGTTTAGCTGTCAGTTTCACTCAGCAATATGGAATAATCTTCAAGAAAAAAAACAATTTTTTAACATTTTCTTTTCACTTGACACTTAATGAGTTGTCGTCCCATTAGGAAATAATAAAATGCAAAGTTGAAGCAAATTTGAATAAATCTCAATGTATAATTACTCTGTAGGTGCTCCTTTAACATTTAAGAATTTATGTATTCTAATGAAGTTTTTTAGCAATCTTATGTTTATTGGAGGAGCAAAGAACACAATTGGTAAGGTAAATTATAGAATTCATCAGATCTCATAATTAAAAATGTAGGACTTCCAAAACAATCACCTTACTTTTTTGAAAATTAAGAGTATATCCATATCCATTGTACCTCCATTTAAACAACTTTTTATGTCTGAAATATTCATAAATTTATTCTTAATGTATTAATTTATCATCTTAATCTAATGATCTTAGACATTCTACACACACACGCACACACACACACACACAGCCTTCCAACCTAATTATTAAACTACTTGCAAATCTATAATATATATTGTTTGCCTGCTTATTTTCAAACCATTTTGAAATCAACTTTAAGGCATTAATAAATGTATGTTAAAGTAATCTGAAAAAAATGATTAAAAAACTTGATGTCAAAGCAACAGAATTTTATATTCACAAACCCATGCTTTGTTTTTATACATTTTAGGTGTGAGTATACAGTTCCTTTGTTCCCCACGACCTGAGGAGCCTATCGAACACGTTACAGCATGTCTACAGGCCTTACATACCTTGCTCGATTCCCCTTATGCCCGAATCCACATTGCAGAAGATCAGGTACACTTTATTTCTTTAAGAGATAATTAATCTGTGCTTTGTTTTCATCATATTTATCTTAAGATAATTTTCTCCCATGTGAAATAAATATTACATAATAAATATTCAGGACTTTTGATTTACCTTAGACCCTGTACTGAATGTTGAATGACCAGACACCGTTAGACTAGAGATAGTTTCTGTGCCTTCTTTGATTTATTCATCAGCAGTTGAGTAAAAGGGATGCTGAGGTATAACTTAAGTCTCACTTAATGTTTCTGCTGATAAAAGGCTGAAGTCGTTCACAAGGAAATAAATTATACTACTTTTAAATGTTTGATGAAATTCTATTTTTTTCAGATTTTTCTTTTTAATACCCTTTGGAGCCTGTAGAAATTAAAACTTGAAAATCTGAAATCTACCTCTTATTTAATGAAATTTTTTGTACTGACTAGTACTCTTCTAAACAATTTAATAATTTATCTTTTAAACTTTATGTATGGGCTATTTAGATGACTAGTCATGCTGCAGAACCAAGCCATCCCTATATTCATTCTTTAATTTAATTAGAAATTCTTTTATTTGCATAAGAACCATCTCTTTGGACCTCATCACTGCTATATGGTATCACTTGGGAGAATTTTCCATAAAACATAAACAGAAAACAAAGTTGTTATCATTTTATTCTGACCAAATTAGTTTTGCACGTGTTGTAGAACAAAACAAAACAAAAGCACGTGCTACATGTTACCAGATTCACTCCTTGATGAACTCTTGTCATTAAATTCCAGTCTGTAGTCTGAAGCTATACCTTGGCTAAGCTATTATAGATCACTGCAAAAAAAGTTAGTGTTGTTTTCAAATAGTCAAACCTATAAAATTTAGTCTGGATAAAGAGGGACTGCTATATTTATACTCAGTTATTTTGATTTTAATGTAATAGCTCACACCTCTCACAACCTAGATATTTTTTGTACTTAATAATGTTTTGTTTATTCAACCACTGTTTTATAATAGGATGAATTTTTTTCCTGTGTTGGATCCTATAACTTCAACATCATCAGAGTACATTGTTCATCAAACATAATTTGAGTTTACAGGTATTTCGATAGCTCTGTCAAATTACTGCTCTTAGATTAGTTTAGTACAGAATAAGAGCTTTGTTAGTACAAAGGTGTAATGTGAAGATTGAAGAGAAAAATAAAGAATGACTTCTCAAAGGAGATGATAGTTGAATCAAATCTTAAAAGAGGAATGAGTAAGGCAGCTTGAGAGGGGCTAAGTTTTCCTCTCAGGGAAAACAGCAAATACAAAAACAAAGAGACACGAGGGAATATGGCAAGTTCAAGTTCATGTACTATGAATGAGGCAAATGGAGTATGTCGCCTTCTTACGAGATGAGGCTGAGCAACAGGATAAAGGCCAAATCATGAAGATTTTTTTTATGATATGTTGAAGAGTTTAAAAGATAGGAGAGAATCAGAAGGGAGGACAATTATGAAATTCTCTTCATAATTCTAGAAAAGACTAATGAGTCTTGAGTATTCTAGCCTAGGAAAACTGATCAAAGGAAGAAGGAAAGAGGGCCAAGACTGGGAATCTTAGGGATAGCTATCACATAAGGCTAGGGTTGAGGGAAATAAATCAGTAGTGCAGACTACTAAAGAAGTAAGAAAAGAAGCAAAAGAACAGTTATCAAAGATAAGAGAAGGTTCAAGGATAGATGGTGAAACAATGTCAAAAGAAACAGAATCCTGTAAATAAAGAGAAAGGAATCCAGAGGAGGTTACTAGTGAGTTCATGCAGATGATTTTAAGTGGTTAGAAGTCATATTATAGAAAACTGGGGGATAGATTAGAGGGTAGAGGATGTGGGAGAACTCAGGCTAGGGAAGGAGGAAGTTAAGACAAATACAGAGGAATAGGATAGGATTTGAGAGGTTTTTTGTTTTGTTTTGTTAATTTATTTTTTATTGTAATTATTCAACACATTAAAATAATTTTGTATGTATAGGTTCCCTATTTCTTAGTGATGTTTCAGTACAACATGCCCTCCTCCAAATCACCAAGTTTCTTCCCTATTATCCAGGTGCCTCCATCACCACTTACCCCGGCCTGCCCCATTCCTTTTTGGTAACCTCAGTTCTATTGCAAAAGTTTCAGGGTTTGTTATGTTTCATCTGTTCCTTTGTTTTGTCTGTTCACATTCCACCTGTAAGTGAGGTCATCTGGTGTCTTTCTTCTTTTGACTTGTTTCACTTAGCATAATCCCCTCTAGTTCCATCTATGTTGATTCAAATGACAGGGTTTTTTGAAGGGTGGCGAGGGGAAATTAGACAGGAAATATTTCCTTATACTTGAACTCTCCTAACTCCCTTTCTCTCTAGCCTAACTAGAAAAAGAGGGTAAAGACATATATGATTTAGATCTTTTAAGAACTCTTGAGAAGTCAAATAGAATGGGACAAGAAATACTGGAGGATATGTTAGTCAGCCTTGGACAAGAGACTGGATAGTTGATCTTAAGAAAAAGGGTAAAGGTGGCTTTGGTCGCAGTTAATTTTTTTTCTCCCCCTTTGACATTTGAAGCAGATTCATTGGGTGCATTTAATGTGGATGACTGTAAGACACTTAAGAGTGGTGGAAGTTTGTGATCATTGCTAATTGAATCAGAAAAGGACATATTAGAATTTCTGGTAGACACTTCTTGAGTACTCAGTTTAGGTTGGAAATAATAAATTGCAATGGTACTAGATTCTAGCAACACTAGTCTAAATAGAGGAAAGAAATAAGAGATCACTTTTGAATATATAAAAGTTATTTAAATATATAAATAATGATGTTAATTGAAATTATGTTGGCATAAAATATGACCATTGTTCAAGATGTCATAATCTTCTTTGGTCCTTGGTAGTAAATTTAGCTACCAAATTTATTTTCATGCTTACTTTCTCAGATTTAATAATATAAATGTATCCTTTGAAATTAAGATTGATTAAATGTATCTGTATTAATTTATGATAGCTAATTGGTGTTGAATTGCTGAGTGTTTTGCACCGCCTCCTATTGACCTGGAATCCACCATCCATCCAGCTGCTGGTTACTGGAGTTGTACAACAGATAGTAAGAGCTGCTCAGGATTATTTGCAAGAAAAAAGAAACACTCTAAGTAAGCACTAGAGATGACTCTTAACTTTTTTTTTTTTAAGGAAAGTTACCAGCAGGAATGAAAGTGAACAGTGGCAGGTAGTTAGGAAGAGAAAGGAGGAAGAAGCATTTTATTTATTTTCATTTAGTTGTTCATCTTGGTTGTCTCCCCTGGGCAGACCCGGGTTCTGTGGACATACATGTCACTCAGACCCAGTGAGTTTGACTGCCTAAGTCACCAGGACAGACCAGAAGTGACACTAACTTACAATAGATCTTATTTGTATTCTAATTTCAAAATATTAATGCCAGAAAGTTTTTAATAAAGTAATTTAATCATACATTAGAAGACCTGCAATTGATTTTGCTTTTGTTAGAGTCAAATGAAATTGCTCATAGTCAACTATTTTTCACCTTCAAAAGTGTCAACTTTGTATAGTTCAACCTCATATATGTGTTACTCCTATTGTGAAGTACATTCCTAACAAAAATACCTACTTAAATTTTTTCAAGTAAGAAATGAGTTGTGTTTTAATTTTAAGACAAGGTCAATAAACAGAATTCTCGTATGGCAGAGAATTATTCTGAGAAAGACATGTGGCATCAATTAGACACTTAGTCGTAGATGTTTTCAAAAGAATTTCTCAAATATACTTGTTTTTGGGGGGTTTTTTTTGTGTGTGTGTGTGTTTGTTTTTTTTTTTGAGGGGAGGGTTTTGCTGGATATTTCACCAAATTTTCTTTTACCCAAGATGAAGATGATGTGGAAAAAGAGTCGAGTCCTGTGTTAGGAGAAGGAGGTGACAGTGGTGGTCTTATTCCTGGAAAATCTCTTGTGTTTGCCACTCTGGAGCTGTTGATGTTCATTTTGGTGCGGCATATGCCACATCTTAGTACCAAGATGTCGGACTCTCCCAGTCACCTAGCCACAAAAACGCGACTGACAGACGAAGGTGCTCGCTTGGTGGCAGCCACAGTCACCATACTCTCCGACCTGCCGTCGCTTTGTTCACCTGCTGGTACAGTATTGATCACTGTTTGGAAATGCATTATATTACAATAGACAAAGATCAGCTCACCTTTGATTTCAAGTATGATTATGACCTGTTTTCCTCTTTAAGTCACAAGTGTGAAAGGAGAAGTTGGTCTTTTTCAGATTTTTTTTTTTTTTGTCTTTTTAATACCTTTTGGAGTCTGTAGAGATTAAAGCTTTTTAAAACCTCAAGTCTCAAGATACTCTTTTCAGATATATTTCAAATAAACTTCAGCAAAAAAGATAAAACTCTACAGCTAGAGAGAAAACATTGAATGTTATCAGCTAGATACAAGATGGAATTGCTAAACTATTATCATATCTGGTTGCCACTCTTGAGCAACATTGACAAACTAAAGAATATTAGAGGACAATGACAGCCAACTCTGAAGAAATTATCCCTGAAAGACAATAGCTGTCTGCAGATACCTGAAGAACTATTGGATGGAAAGTAGATTTTTTTTTTTTTCCTGTTTTATCTAGAAAGTAGAAAGAGTACCAGGAGCTATAAAGGTGAATTTAAGCCCAACAAAAGTCTGCAGATGTGAAAATAATGAAATTCCAGTCAATGGAGCTTCGCCTACAGATGCTGATGACTGCATGAGAATAGTGAATAGTCTTTCATTGAGCAGGAGCTTGAATTTGATGACCTTCAAGTTCTTTCAGCTACAAATTCCAGGATTCCTTCATTTCCTGTTTGCTTACTCATAAAGTCTTCACTTTCCAGGCTTAATTAGGATGACTTTAGTACATTGAGGGTTGATTACATGTCTTAGAATTGCTGTAAGATACACCAAGTTACTCAAATACTCCTCCGTATTTGTCTGTCTTCTTTTCTCATTTTCATTATGAAGGGCATGGCATATTAAATAGGCGAGATATTGAAAGAAATAAAAACAAGGCTAGTTGGGTAATGAAAATATTAATTCTGTCTTCTTTGAAATAACCTGTCACTTTCTTATTTCTTTTTCATTGAATTATAGTAATACTAATGTAGTACATTTTATATAAAAATGAAGGAAAAGAAATATTATACCACATCAATTGTAAAAAATATAAACATTCGAAATAACTGTAATACGGGACCTGCAATAGTTATGAGGTAATTTGCTTTGTTTTTATTTCAGGATGTATGACAATTCTGCCCACAGTTCTGTTTTTAATTGCAAGAATATTGAAAGACACAGCAATAAAGTCTGCAGATAATCAGGTTCCAGCACCAGTCAGTGCAGCTCTTCAAGGGATTAAAAGTATTGTGACACTTTCAATGGCCAAAACTGAGGATACTCAAAAACAGTGGACCGCTCTAATTCGCAGCACTCTCGCGTGCATCCTGGAATATTCTCAACCAGGTAACATAATCAGTTGTAAATGTTTTACTGTGTTAGCATATCTCTTCCCTAATAATTAATAAGTTGAGTGAGTTCATCAGAAAATGGCTGTGTGACACTGAATCAACTCCGAGAGGTGTTTCAGTTATGTCCTTCAGAGCTGAGCGTCTGCACCTGTCCTGCATGTTGGCTGCACTTGCGCTCGCCTTCCACGCACATATTTGTTGGGGAGTTTTCTCCTGAGAAAAGGACAGAAAATTTCAGAAAAATACCTAGAATAAAATTGGTATGTATTAATATAGTTATGTTGCTTCAGTTGTTTTTTTTTTTCAATAAAAATTAAAAAAACAGGAAAGAGTTCAAGAGTCACTTGCTATCCCAGCAGACCTTCAAATGGAACCATCACCTTGATTTTGATGTTTTATTCCAGAAAATAATATATATACATATTTATTCTTTCTATATTCATAAATATCATTAAAATTTATTTATAACTCATATATATGTTAATAAACATACTTATGTATTAATAAATGGAAATGTGAATTATGTATGGAGTGAGATAAATAACCATGAGCAATATATAGCATTTATTTTCCTGTTCTTAAATTTGTATAACTAATGCCATATATCATTCTACTTTTATTCTCTCATTCAAGAATACGTTTATTTATGACTATTAATGACTACATATAAAATTCATTCTTTTCAGTTCCTACATAATTTTCATTCCAGGTATTTGTCAGTTACTATTTGTTACTTTGTCAATAGACAGTTTTTCTATTTCTGTTTTTTTCTAGTTATAAAATTTACTGCAGGTACAGCCTGGTGGAGCAGCTGTTAAATCTGCTGTCTCCGAAGGAGCAAGCCACATACCCCTGAGCTGGAGTCCCATGTCCAGGACTATGCGAGGGGCGGGGCGGGGGGTGGTCAACCGGTGTAAATAATTAAGAGTGAAATAGAGATGCTTCTTCCTCCTTTCTCTTCCTGCCTGCCTACTCACCTTCATTCCTGCCTGCACCTTTCCTTAAAAAAAAAAAAAAAAAAATTACTGCAGTGAACATCCTTGTAAATTCCTTATGTACATATGCTATGAGATTTTCCAGGGTTTTCCCTAGAAGACTTGATAGCACATTTTAATTTAATTTGACGAGACACTGCTAAATTGCTCTCCAAAGTAGCTAATATAAATTTATACTGCCACCAGCAGAATATAATTGCTCCATATCCTCGCCAATACATGGTATTTCAGACGTTTAAATTCTGCTACCTGATAAATATATTATCTTATTGTTTTAGTGCACCTTTCTCATTTTCCTGCTGTGTGTAAGCATTTTTCATGTTGATGTTTAATTGTGGGGGAAAAAGTTAATCACATTTTTGTCTTTTTTTCTTGTGGTTTACTTACATTTTATTTCTGTTGTGAAAAAAATGTCAAAAAACTAAAAACAAATAGTAATAAAGGTATTACCTACTAAAACACGTCACGCTATAAAGCTGGGTCCAGGAATCAATAGACAAGACAATGAAACAGAACAGATTGCTTTGAAACATTCATCCACATAAGAGTAAAGTGTAGATACATTTATTACTCTTCAAACGGTTTATATCAATTAGCTGTTTAAGATATCAATTCCAGTTAGACCCTCCCCTTATATCATGACCCCAAATAAATACCAGATAAAATAAAATGACAATGTAAAATTTTTTAAATAGGTAAGCAAAGAAAATATGGGTCAATACTCTGTGTCACAGTGGCAAATGACTTTGTAAGTGTAAGTCAATGAAAAATATCACAGGAAAATATCAGTGTATTGGACTATATAAAAATTAACTTCTGTCAAAACATCTTACATTAAAAAATTTTTTAAAAGCTGAAAATAGAAAAAAAGCTGAAAAACGGACAATATTTACGTCTGTTAACACCTCTAATATACAAAGAGGTTTTATAAGAACAATATTTAACTCTCAATAGGAGAAAGAAAAAAGTAAAAGACACAATTAATATAAAAGGAAATACAGATGACCACCAAGCATTTAAAAAAAAAGTCACATAATAAGTAGGAAAATGCAATCAAAATCAAAGTAATATAAAGTTTTACCTGTAAATCTGATTTTTTTTAAAAGTATGACTGTACAGCTACAGGTGGCTCCAGGACAATATTTATTAAATATCATGTTTATGGCATGCCTGAGTGGCTCAGGTGTTAAGCCTATCCCTGGGGAAGTCTACATACAGTCAAAGGACCTGGATTCAAGGCCCTTGACGGCTGGGGGTGCATGTTGGTGGGGTTATGGGGGACAGGACAACTAAAGTGAACAATGAAATAAATAAAATACTTCTTCCGCTTCCTTTCTGCCTTCTGTCTATCAGCCTTCATTCCTGTCTCCCTTTCTCTTAAATAAATTATATATATATGTACATATATATATATATATAAATTTAAACTAGAGCAGAAGAAATTAAAGCAGACCCTAGAAATTAAATTTAGGCTATCACTGGATGGTAGGTGGGTGGCATTACAAGTTTTATTTTCTTACTTGTACCTCTTTTAAACAATGACCTAGTATTTTATGTGATTTTTTTTTATATGTTAATTATTTGGAAGGAAAAAGTTTATTTTACTAATGCCACTGAAACTGTTTTAGTTTTATCATAAGTTAACCTTTTGCTTTTTAAAAAAGATTATTGGTTTATAATATTATAATATTATGTAAGTTCAGGTATCCTAGATTCACCAGTTATTAACAGTTCGCTCATGCTTTATTTATCTGTAATCCACATATTATGCCTTAGATTGTCATAAATTAGCTAAATTCTCAAGTTGATGGATTTCTCAACCACTGGTCAGTCTATTTTACAGAAAGCTGGTTTCCTCATTATAAGATCATGTTATTTTATCAAATATATATTCATAATCCTGATAAAATACTGATTATTGATAGATATGTGCAGTTGCCAAATTAGCCCAAATTTAGCTTATAAAGAATGTTGATAATCCAGCTATGGAAGAAATGGAAATCACAAAATAGTTTGGATATCTTGTATGTTCAGTAGTAGTCTTCTTTAGAATAAATGTACATATTTTCCATATTTCTAATTACATACTCTGTTTCCATTAGATTAAAATTGTATTTCTGAGTAAATGCTTGCAAAAGCAAGGAATGCTTTTAAAATTATGACAATGCAGTCTTCAGGAAACTGCAGGATTTCTTTTTGACTGTAGAATTTATAGATTTCAGATTTACTAAATAGAAAGTTCATAACACTGAGAAAGTCTGCTCTAGATTATTTATTTATTTATATGATTTTTAGGAAGCAACAAAGAATGAAGGCAGGTGGGCAGGCCAGTAGGCTGAAAGAGGAGGAAGCGTTTGTCCATTTAGTTATTCATGTTGGTTGTTTACTTCCCCTTTACCCCACAACCCATCCTGGGGCATGAACCCTGGTTCCTGGGCTTTATGTGGATTATACCATCCAGAGCCACAGATGTGAACTGCTGAGTCACCAGGGCAGGCTATATTTTTTAATTATTTAAAATATCTTAAAATCCTTTAACATTGTTAGGAGAGTATTTGGAATTTTTCGATCAATTAAAATTTCAAAGAAGTTAAATGACTTTCATATAAGTTTTTACTTTTATGTTATCTTTCATATTTAATTTTTTCCCATAGTAGAGTTCTTTTTATGATTTATATCTGTATTTTTTTTCCATTAATATACTATCCAGAAAAACAAGGATGAAGGACTTAAGTACAGAGACTTCTAATAAAGTAGTCCCTCTTTCCTCAGTAGTAAATGAGTTCTATTCATGCAGTTATTTATGGATTGTATTAGATTGAAGCACACACTGCTGTAAATATTAAGGGAATAGAGGATTGTTGTTCAGTGTTGAAATTCTAAAACACTTTAGAAACCACACATTGCTTTTGTTTTTATGTAGTTCAATATTTTGTTATTCATATATTTCAGAAGATTCTGTACCTACACCTGATGAAGTGAGCATGCTAACAGCAATTGCACTCTTCTTGTGGTCTGCTAGTAGTGAAATAATAGGAGTCCAATCATTACAGAATGGCTGTATGAACAGATTTAAAAATGCGTTAAATTCATGTGATCCATGGGTAAGTTATACTTAAAATAATTAAACATAGACGTAACATTTCTCTTTAGAAGGATCATTTTGATTGACTCATAAAAATGCATGATATGTAAAATGAAACCCTAAGTATTTACTATATGACTTTTAAATTATAAAAGATCACTGGTGTTAAGCCCTGTTAGAGACACAAATATTAGAGAATATATACAGAAATTCTCTAATATCTGAAATATTTTTGATTAACCCAGATTTTATACTGGTAGACTTTACATGAGTCTGTAATTATGTTTTTCACTGTTTACTTAATAACATCTAGGATATTAAAGGTTAAATCTATATTATTACATATTTTAATTAATTCATTAGAATTGCTAGTTTTTCTAAACAATGTTTTATCATTTTGCGGTGTTAAAGTGTAACATTTCTCAAACTTGCTGCATGTCTGCAGCAAAGACAATTTAGTATCAGATTAGCCTGTACCACTGCCTTCCTGAATCAGATTTTGAAAATATTCTGTATCTTGAAAATATTCTGCAGCTATTTCTTATTTCCATCAAGGTTTGGCAATTTCCCCTCTACCAAAGTACTAGAAAGGCTTTATTCTACCACTTGTCCCATATGTTGATCTCACTTTCTTCCTTCCTCTTTTTTTTTTTTTTTTAATAGGAAGTCTTTCTAATGTAAAATAGAGCCAATGAGACTTTACTTTTTAGGCTTCGAAAACTTTAACTGGCATCAGCAATCCCACTTCCAGGGAATCCAAATGGATTTCAGGTGTCTAAGCAATGTATATTTATACATTTACATTCTTTGACTTCATTCAAATCCTAGCCTTCTTTATTAAGCATATCAGGAAATTCAACATTTAAAAAATGTTTATTTGATTAATTTATTTTCTGTAGGTTTACTTAGTTTATTGAAGTTTTTCACATTCTACTTTTATAAGTAGAAAATAGCATTAATTTGTCCTGAACTTCTATTTTTATCCTGCAGGATCACTTCTTTTCAGTATATGTTAAAATGCAATGTGATTGTAAAGAACTATCACGTATGTTAATTAATAAAATGATTTTCTTATATAGGTTCAAGCCAAGTGTTACCAGCTTCTTCTCTCAGTTTTTCAACATTCCAATCGTGCCCTTTCAACTCCTTATATCCACTCATTAGCTCCAATTGTGGTTGAGAAGCTAAAAGCTGTTGAAAGAAACAGACCAGCCAGTAACATTGAACTTTTAGCTGTTCAAGAAGGAATCAAAGTTCTTGAAACATTGGTTGCTCTTGGGGAAGAACAGAATAGTAAGTAACTTCTAATAATTAAACCTAAAATCTAATCTAAAGTGATAACGTATCATGTATAAATCATACTTAATATTAGGAACAGTCTGCTGTAACAAGTTCAGTAAGAAATGGCTAATTTCTGAGAGCTTAATGTTTTTGCTTCTGCTGTGAACATAATGTATTTGTTTTATATTTATTTTTCTATTAGCAAAGGCTAAAATTGCCAGTGGCATCAAGCACACTGACTTTTAGTGTCTAGAAAAATACTTATTAAGAACTAGGAAAGGCACACCCTGGTGAAATAGTGGTTGGACCCACTGCCTCCAGACCAGTTGCAGTCCACATGCATTCTGAGGACCCGGGTTCACATCCTGGCACTGAGGAGAACAACCAAGATGAACAACTAAGTAAAATAAATTGAAAAAAAAGAAAAAGAAAAGAACTAGGATAACTGGGTGTTTGATTTTCTTAAAATTATACATTCTGTTGTTCATTATAGATGTATGAAAGCTTTATAGCAAATAGGGCCAGATTAGTATTAATATAAAAAAATCATTAAGATACCTCAGTATTTGAGAATTTAAGGTTCTTATTTTTTATTTGATTGAAACTACCTCAAGCATCCATTTAAATAAGATGTAAGCAGCTTAATATCAATTTCTCTTTATTCCCTGCTTAAATGTTGATTTCATCACAATATCAAATTTGTCTTTAAAAGAAGAATGTTTAATTGTTGCAGAAAGGCTATATTTTTAAACTGATTTAAATTATGATTGAATGTTAAGCTGTTTACAGTTTTTCAAATTATTTAATAAATAACTGAGATAAGCATACTTGTACAGATATCTTTACATACTTTAAAAAATTATTATTCTATCAGATAAATTCCTAAAAATAAAATTACTAGGTCAAAGGGAATGCACTTTTTTTTTCCTGTTTTTGGGATTTTTTTTTTAAGAGGAAAGAAGGCAGTTAGAAGGGAATTGAGGAGGAAGAAGAATTTTTTGTTAGTTGCTTATTTTAGTTGTTCCCTCAGTTCCAGGCTGTGAACCCAGGTCCTTGAATTATATGCGACTGCTCCTCGGGTACAGGCTTAACACTTGAGCCACCAGAGCATGCTAGGGAATATATATATTTCAGGCTACAACATACATTGCCAGATTATTTGCCCAATGAAGACTTTTCTTGAAAATATTTCAGAGGAAATTGGAAAGGTAGTAGAAAAAAATTAAAAATTACCGCAATAACTTCCCTATAAAACAAGTCTAGAACAATGATGGTTGAAGAGAAGAAAGCAGAAGTGATTATAAAAAAAAAATTGATCTGACTTGATGATTAACTGGTTATAGGGAGCAAGAGAAAGAAAAGAGCCACATGTTACTTGTTTCCTAGAAGAAGCATGGAGGCATATAAAAACTGAAGTTAGGGAGATGTGCTGTTTGGGAGGAGTTGATAAATTGAGTTGAATTAGATACTGATGGATTATTCAGGTACAACTGTAATGACTGGTATTATGGCCCATGTGTGGAAACTCAACATAATTTTATTTTATTTTTGTTACTCACTGTAAATTTCATAAAGATGAAGGCTAAGTCTTACTCATTTGTAACCATAGCACTGAACTTAATGTCTTTTGCTCAATTCGTATTTAAAATATATTTGAGTTAGATAAACTCTTGGAATTGATGCTAGAACAGGTGCTCTAATTTAGAATTAAATTTAACTTAATGAAGGGGAAAAAAGTTATATTTTTTCTTTTAAAGATAATTTTATATTGTTTCAATTCTTTTAGCCAAATCCAGTTAAATGCTGTCATCACATTGATATGTGTATTCATTCATTTAATTATATCTTCCTAATGAGGGCTATTATATTTTATAAATAGATTCATTTAACTTTGGTTTTTACATGACATTTAGTCTTAGATTTAGGTTTAATTTTGAAAAGTAACAGTTTTTCACTCCAGATACTGCTCTTGGAATTGAGGATTCCTCATGAAATAGAACACACAAAGGTCCTTGCTCTGAAGGAGCTTGCATTCTAGTGGGGAAAACAGCACCAGCCTCCCCCCAGTAGATATGTTTGCTATATGTATATCGATAATTACAGATATATAGATAATTTTATATAAATAATTTATTTTATGTAAACCTTTTATATAGATGTATGTTATGTAGACATGTCTATATATAACTTTGTGTAGAGGAAATGGATACAACTATTAATTTAGATTAATTTTAGTACAGTGAGGTTTAGAGATTGCTAAGTGCTATGGAGAAAATGCATAGCAAGGAATTTCATGGTCAGAATGGGCTTGAGGTTCTCGAAAGACTTCAGTGAAATTGTCCCTGTACTTGATGAGACCATGAGCATTATATCCCACATTGTGAATCAGATGCTTCTCTGCTCCCCTACACCCTAACTCTGATTTCATCTATTGTCATTCTACAAAAATTAATATAAATTAAAGGTGAAGAAAGCATTATTCTCTGTGTGATTATAAGACACACTATTGTATTTTACATTTTTTAAGAAAAATATCAGCTTGAATGAAATGTATACTCTAGGATGGAGTTGTTAATATGGAAAGACAGAAAGATAAGTAAGAAAGAGAATAAGCCTCCAAGCAGATCTTTTTTTAAAGGCTTGGAATTTGTCAACCAGACATGGGTTCTTATTTTTTACCCACAAGTTTTATGTATCACCTATTGTTGAGGGATTTATCTCACTTACTGTGGGCTTTGAAGGATGATGAAATGTGAAAGAGTTACATTTCTATTTAAAAAGAAGGAAATATGTTAGTTAAGTAATAGTATAGAGATGCTGTTCAGTTTTCTGTCCCCTACTTCAACCTCCCTTCTCAAATGCACTTAAATTTCATTGTCTTCCTCTCAAAGTACATTTTACCAAGTGGCAAAATGTTGCTTCCTTTTTAACTTACAGCCATTTTTTTAAGAAAATTAATGTAAATATAAAATATATATAATCTTAACCAACCTAGTTTTCAACCCCTGGACATTTAGTAAACATCTAATATTAATTATGAATTATCACTGAGGTCTATATTGTAGACCTCATATTTTTATAATCTAGACTACTGTAGTAATTGCCTAGTTTTAAAGTAAGTTCACTGTAATTCTTAGATCTGTGACCATCTTCATAATTTATTTTTGTTATTTGCAGGAATCCAGTTACTTGCTCTTTTGGTTCCCACTTTGATCTCTTACCTGCTGGATGAAAATTCCTTTACCTCAGCAAGCACAGCTTCCAAAGATCTTCATGAGTTTGCACTCCAGAATTTAATGCATATTGGACCTCTGTATCCACATGCTTTCAAGACAGTAATGGGAGCAGCTCCTGAGTTGAAAGTACGTTTGGAGACTGCTGTTCGAGCAAGCCAAGCCAGTAAAGCTAAAACAGCTGCCAGACAGCCAGCCCCCACCATACATTCTGCACCGACAATTAAGTTAAAAACAAGTTTTTTTTAATTTACTGTCCATTCATTTTTATTGCTATTGTCAATTAGCACCTTATTAGTGATAACCACTGTATAATTTCAGGCTACAAGTTCTACTTTATTTGTATATTGTTATGATATGCTTCCAAATAGGTTCTGTGAAATAATGCTCACAATGCTTTCTTACTTTTAAGGAGTGATTATTTTTTTTATCATGTAAATTTGCTTTCATTTTTCTCCTAAAAATGTTTCTCTAACTAATTTATTTTTAAACATTGAACTTTAAATTTAAATGCTAAAAACTATTAGATCATGTAGTTGGGCAACCTATTGATATAGTCAGAAAAAAAGTCATTATTCAGCATTCATGACATACTTTAATTGAGAAACAAGCAGATTTAAATTTTGAAGCAGTCAAAATAATGCCTGATTTTGTGGTGTATATAAGATGAATAAAGTCACATTTTCTTAGCACTTCTCAAATGTCTTTACCTTCTGACCTTTTTACTTTCCTATTAGATTAATAAATTATGCTTATGTATATTTTAGTTGTTAACTGAATTAAAACTCATTTAAAATACATTCAAATGTTTCATATGTAGAATAATTCCTGCCTTTTTTTTTAATGGCTAAAAGTTGGCCTCTGATATGTTTTGTAATTACAGAACCTTGAGTTCTAGCAATGATGGTTAGTTTTGTTCATCAAATATTTATTGAATGCCTACTGAGTAGAAGGCATCAAGCTAAGTGCTGCAGGGCATACAAAAATGAATTAGTCATAATTATAGTTATGCCAGTCTCTCATGCAGTGGGTATTTTATCGCATCACATAGGTAATTGCTGAAATGAATGTTTGCCACAGCATTTAGCAAATTTTAAACACTAAGTTTTAGCAAACAGTATTACATAGACTGTATTATCAAAACAAAATACCTTTCTGAACATTCCAAATGTATAACAACTATTTGCTGCCTCCTATTAACTCTCTCATACCCTTGTCCACTGGCAGCTCACACACATATCCTTGATTTTCTTTCTTCTTCGGTCTTTTAGTTACCGTAGATAGGTGCTTTCTCTCACTTACTTTCTCACTGACTTATTTCTAGGGTTGTTTTTCATTTTTGACCTATTTTTCCAAAGTTGAATAATAACCTTGGTTTGATTTGTGTGGTTTGGTTTGTTGGGAGGTGGGTATTAACATTTTTTTTAGATATAATCATATACTGTGCCATTTACAGATTTAAAGTTACAATTTAGTAGCTTCAGTATATTCTCAGATTAATACAACCATCACCAGAATCAATTCTGAAAATGTTTATTACCCCAAAAAGAAACATCATAACCTTCAACTATTACCCCACAGTCTTTCCATTTTCTTCCAGACTTAGACTGCCATTAACTACTTTCTATCAATTCTATTCTGAACATTTCATATAAATGAAATCATGTTATATGTGACTGGCTTCTTATAGTATTCTTAAAGTGTATCCATGTTGAGGCATAAGTCAGTACTTCATCCCTTTTTATAGCCAAATAATACTCCATTGGATGTATATCTTATTTTTTTTTTCCACTTGTTAATTGATGACCATTTGGGTTCTTTCCAACTTTGGACAAGTTTGGGGGCAGTCATATGTTTAATTTCTGCTACATGTATACCTATGAGTGGAATTCCTCTCAGTGAAAAATGTATGTTCAACTTTTTAAGGAACTCCCAGAATATTTCCAGTCTTGGTTGTTGTTTAGTTTTTTGTACACATAACCTTTTATCTATCTGTAATGTATGTTTATTCCTGTCTATTTTCCTCCCTCCCTTCTTCCATACTTTTATTCTTCTTTACTCCCTTTACTCTACAGTGTTTTTTTTTTTAAAGGAAAGGTGCAGACCAGAATGAATGTGAGTAGGCAGGCAGGCAGGAAGAGAGAGTAGGAAGAAGCAGCATTTTATTTTATTTGTATTTAGTTGTTCACACCTGTTGTTTGCCCTGGACTTGAAGCCAGGGGTATAAGGCCTGCTCCTTTAGAAGTGATTGACCCAACCACTGCTCCACCAGGGTGCACCTACAGTATATCTTTATACTTTCTCTAGATTGTTCTGAGTCATTGACAACTTCTAGTTTTCTATGAGATTTGTAAGGAACATCTATTGGAAGAATTAATATTTATTAATTTTTTTACTGACCTACCCAAGACATTTTTCTAACCTGTTAAGTCATCTTTATTTGATTATGAATATCTAGTAGCAAGAAGACAAAAGGGGCATACCTGTGTGTCTCAGGCAGCTGAGACAACTAAAGTGGAAAGCCCAAGGACAAAAAGTCAAAAAGAAATAACTTCATAGTCCGTAAATTCTCTTTGAACAGTTTTAATGTAAGAATGTATGTTCCCTTTGCCTTCCAATTTCTGGTTACTATGATGCATCTGAATTCTCAATTTAGATAGTTAAACTCTGAATTCCAGTGCCTTGCCCTGTGCAGGTTCTGCCATCAACAAGGGATAGGACTTCAGACTTCCTGATTCTTGGGGGGCTTCAGTTTTTTCATCTAAGATTAGAGGATTCCTTCTATAAACTTTTGTACATCTGGAAGGTACATATGTCTATGTATTATCCTGTTTATTTTTATTTTTTATCAAGTGAGTGATACTTTAGTCAATCCTGTAATATTGACACATAATATTGCCTAGTCTAATATTGTATAGAAACAACTGAATACAGATGCTGCAGTTAAAATACTGCAGGCTACCACTATTAAGAGCTATCTATGTGTCCTGGCTGAGTAGGGCTTAGGTACAGTCCACATACATCCCAAGGTCACAGATTCGGTCGGAACAACCAAGATGATCAACTTAATAAAATCATGAAGATGGTTATTCCTCTTCTCTTCCTGCCTGCCTGCATCTTTCCTTTAGGGAAAAAAAAAAAAAAGAAGAGAGCTATCACTTCTGTTGTGTGCCAGGCACCGTGTTAGACACTTTATATCCATTATTTCTATTCATTTAAACGATGATGACAGATATAATTAGCCCAGTTTTTAAAACATATATGAATTACTGAGCCTCACATTTTCTTCAATCTGAATTGGAGTTTTTAGGTTGATGCCAGAAATGGTTAGAGTACAGCTATAAATAAATTTCTTAAAGCTTTTCACCACATGGATTATTTTTGAAACCTGATTTAATCATTACAGACCCAATTCTATTTCTAAAAGCTTATGAAATTATTATTTATGGACATCACAAAATTTTACTTAAATAAGTATTTCATGTCTTAATTTAGAAGAGTTATTCTGAGCTAAGTTGTTGGTGCTGTTACTAAAGAAATATGTAAACACCATGCGTACAGAAGTGACCAGGGAGGACAATTTCTTTACTTAGCTCACAGTCTTGTTTCTCTGTTCACAATTCAGTCTTTTTGTCATTAAAACTCAGGGGCTTCCACTTCAGGCACTCTTTTTTCTCAAACACATATGCTTCTTTTTATCCCATCCCTGGATTTTAAAATGTGAATCAAAGGAATCTATGAAAATTTAAGTGCACTCACTTCGACTTTTCCACCTTTGGTTATTTATTCGTTCTTCACATGTCTTCACTATTTCCATATAGATAGGAAAATGCCTCTCATTTCGTTTGTGAAACAATAAAGGGCTTTAATCTAATGACCATGAAAGTCTGAGGAAAAAGGAAAATCAGTTTTATGCATTATTATAAATAATTTTAATGATAAAATTTGCATTCACTAAATTTGGGGGGAAATTAGCACCATTCATCGGACAGACCAAATTACTATCGACATTTTAGTCTATTTGTGTTGTACATTTGTAATCACCCTGCTGGTAGGATATTGTATCCTGCTTCCTCCACTTATTTTATAACGCATTTCCCCATGCTTCCACTCTAATATTTGGGATGGACTTAGTAAGCATCACTTTTTGACAGCTATTTAAGAGTGGGGATATTGTTATTGTGATCTGTTCCTCTACCCTTTGGTACTAAGTTCTATTTTGTACATTGTAATAACACTGCATATGACTTTTGAAAAATGAAACTAGATTTTTCTCGGTGTAAGTTCCTTAAAGGGATTATAAAAAAAGACATGTTTAAATTTTTATATACATTTGCTTAATTCTCTAAAGTCGCTTTTTGAAATAACCGATGTGAAAATAAAACAGGGTCGTTGTTTTCCCAAATTTCAAGAAAAATGCTGTGTACTTGTAAAGCTCCCCAAGTATTTTCAGACACTTTCACTTTAAGTGGCATTTTAATTGACTGTAATTCATTATGATACTAGTGGAAATAAAATTAATGGAAATTGAACTGCTTTTAATAAAAATGCAGTTGTTAAAACGACAAAGGTGACAGTCCCACACCCTGTGGAACCCAAGGGTATATGCTGGGGAGGGGTTACTGAGAAGACTGGGCATCAGTTTCAGGTACCAGATATCAAAGACAATGACAAACTGGCCTGTATCTAAGTTAAGTGTATAGAGGAAATGAGGGTGAAAAGGGTAAAATAATCATTAATCTTCAGATAGGAGGACCAGGTATTCAACCACATCAATCAGTTAATATTTAAATAAGTGCTTTGCAATCAAACATAAATGTTCAAAAATCTATTAAAAAATGATTGCTCTGTAAGAGTGCATCCCTTCATGCCGTTCTTGAACAAGAAGAACTTGAATTCCAGTTTGTCAGATATTTTTTGCTATGATCCTTTAATGCTGTCTCATATTCTCTGGACAATTACTTATGGAACAACTACCAGATGTCAGGCATTGGGAATATTAATAGTAAAGAGTCAAGCAATGAATCTACTCTGATAAGTTTACACTTTGCTTGGGGACAGACATAAAATAATCACAGTTGTGTTAAGTAGCAGGTAGTAATGATAGGAAATATGATACAGTGGAAAATAACAAGCTGGGACTGCTCATTTGCGTGGTTGTCTAGAGCCCTCACTTCTCTTCTGCAGTTGACTTGGGTACGTGATTACCTACCCACTGGCTGTCTTAGAGACTCCTTAAGCTTGTTTAAAGCTGAACTCATCTTTTTTTTTTTTTTTTTTTTAATCTAAAACCTGCTTCTCAACTCCCCATCTTCTAGTATTAAGTCAGCTATCTTATCCTGTTTCTTAAGTTAACAAATCTTGGTATCATTCCAGGCTTTTTATCTCTTCCCACTTTCTCCCTCACTGTTACATTCATCACTAACTTTGCAAAATGCCTGGTCCCTCCATGTGTTTTTATTATCGTTATTACCACCCTACTCCAAATCACATTTGATTGCAGTATAGTAGTGTGATTGGTATGGACATGAGCGTCAGGTTGCCTGGTTGGAATCTGGCTGTCACTTGTAAGTTGTGTAAATTTGGGCAAGTCATTTGTCCTCTTTGGACCTCAGTCTCTGTTTCTGCAAAATGAGAATACTACTACTTACCTTTTAGTTTAGAATTAAATGAGTTAATACTTGTAAAGGACCTTAAAAATGTGGGCTATTATATTTTCTCTGACTCTTAAAAATGTGGGCTAATATTGCATTTTCCACACAGAAGCTGAAATGATTTTGATAAATTCACATGTGATATCTTGCTGAAAACAATTTAGTTACTGTAGCAAAAATGACCAATTCCTGCAACCTACCTATTTCACCTCATTTTGTTTCATGTTGGTCCTATGGTCATATAGTACTATATCTGTCAAATGAAGATAATGTTAAAACTTAACTCAGGGATGTTGTAAAAATTGAGTTAATACAAATAAAATATATTTTTGTTAAGTAAATATTCAATAAGTACTAGCTATAAAAATAGTAATTGTTATTACTTTCCTTTTGATTTTTATGTCAGTTATACTGGATTTCTTTCAATATGTCAACTATATTACATACTTTTCTTCCTCAGGTATTTAAATTTTGCTGAAAAAAAAACACCACCTTTTAGCTAATTTATAGTCTTCATGTTTTGATTATGTTTTCATAAAGATGTTGCAGCATTAATTTGGTTATTCCCATGCGCTATTCTGTTTCATTTATTTTCTGTTATGAAAATCTATGTATCGGTTCCTCAAACTCGAATACAATCAGCCTGTTCATTGTAATGTTGCGCGTTACGAGTTCACGTGAGAGTATTTATGAGCCAGCTCAAACCATTCCTTTACTTGTTCTTCATGCCCTGCAGCTCAGGGGGAATCTGGGCGAAGAGATAACACAGATAATGCTAGAATTTTCCATTACAGGGAACAACAGCAAGTGCTAAATTCAACATGTGCTGAACAGTGGAATATCGAGGGCCTGGCTGAGCAGAGGGAGAAAGATGAAGTCCATGCAAAATAGGTTAAATCTTGTTTGACAAAAATCTCAGAAAGCATGGATCCTCAAGAATTAAAGCAAAGTGTACTGGGACTTCTTTAACCTCATTCATTTTTCTTGTTTCTCTGGCACAACGCCTGGATTTCCTCCCTCCCCCCACCCCATCAGGCTTATAAAAATAAGGTACTACATTTCAGTTCTCTTGAGAACTGATTTATTTTATGTTTAAGGATCATCAGATGGGGGGTGAGAGGGGAGGTGTCTGAAAAATTTAAGCCCAGATTGGGTGTCTTCTGCTGGAAAATACTCTTATTTGTGAAGGAGTACATCTCTGTCACATAGCTGGCAGCAATAGCCAGCTTTAAAAAAGTTTCTTCTCTTCTTTTCCCCACTTTTTATTTTATATACTGAAGATCACATGGTTAGATCTTCAGCTCCTGTCTTAGAAACAAGGATACTATCATTATTTATTTTTTACAAAGAAGATGAAAACAATCTGTTGAATAGAATTTTTACTGGAAATTTTTAGAATAAAGGGTAAAGAAGAAAGGGATGGGGTTGATGGAATGAAAGGGAAAGAGTGTGACCAAAATCACTTTATCTTTGCTTAGACAATAGAATCTTAAGTTGATTGCCTTCAATATTCTAAAAGAAGTCTTACAGCAGCTTCAGAGCTATGTTATAGTGTTACTCTCTGCCAGATATTTAGATTTGTTTAAGCTGTCCTAATTTTAGCTTTTAAATATTTACTTCTCTAAATATTCTCTTAATACAAAATTTATTTTAAGTAATTTAAATTTTAGTCAGTTAAATTTATTAAAATAAATTACTTAAAATAAATGTTATTATTGACAACGGGAAACTTTAATTTCAACCATAGTCTTCTAAAAGAAAATAATTGTAACAAGAACAATAAAAATGGAATCTTTTTTCCCCCAACCTATCACAAGATTATGATGTAGATTTAATTTTTGGACATGAAGAAAATTTTTGATAATAGAATTTTTTCATGTCTCAAATTCTTTATTATTGGCTATTTCCCCAAGTCAGTTATCACTGGATTTTAAATTTAGGTAGTAAGTCTGCAAGCTGAGGAAAGGTAGATAAAAAGTCCTGTAATTAAAAAGTAGGCAGAAAGGAGAGGGGAGAAATAAGGGAACCAACAGATGTAGAAATGACTAGTGAGCTATTTACATATTCCTGTCACCCCAATTTTGTCCATCCTAGTGGAGGCCTCTTGCCAGTGATGGGTCCTCTTTTTTTTCTTTTTTTCTAGCCAGAATTCTAAAGAGCTGTCAAGTTCCACTTCAGTTGTTTTATTTGAACAGTTAGTCAGAGGTTCACATATCTGATCACTTTGGACTGTTTTTTTCAGTCACCTATTTTAATAAAAAATACAGAAAAGGAGATGAATTATCATTATTGTGCATACTATAATCCCCATCCCACAAAGCACACACATATAAACAAAAAGATAATATACCAAACCTTCTAATTACACAAATAATCTTTTTCACTGGTTACATTAATATGTAAATCAACATTTCAACAGCTGCTTTCTGTACTTGGAAAGGAAACCCTATGCTTTGTGTCACAGGCTTTCTTCTTTAAAAAATGAAACAATCATGAAATTAGCAATAACTTGAGGATTAGGCACAGAGTTTTGGCATTTTTTTTTTTTTAAAGACTATTTTAACTGCTGAATTAAAGCTCAGAATAGGAAATGAGAAAGGAAAAAGAACAATTATTGAACTCCTAGTATTTACAAATGTTAAATATGCTATTTCAGTTAGACATGTCAACTCCATAATAATGGCTATCATTATTCAGTATATATTATATGTAAGGTACAATGCTAAGGCATTTGTAGTTCTTCTCTCATTTGATCTTCACAGTAGCTTTATAAGGTATCTATTTATTATTTGTTAAAAATGAGACATGGCACACCCTCTGGTTCAGCAGTCAAGTCTGTAGCTCTGGATGCCATAGTCCATGTAATGCTCAAGTTCCCAAGCTCAGAGCCCAGACTGGGAGGAACAACCAATATGAACAATTAAATGGTTGGATACTTGCTTCCTCCTCTCTCTTCCTGCATGCTTTTTTCCTCTAAATAAAATAACTAAATAATTCTTTAAAAAATGAGATAGTTGAAGCCTTAAAAATATCAATCCATTTAGCCAAGATTTACAGATTTGGAAAATTGTGGAACATAAAACAAAATTTAGGTTTAATTCATTACAAATGCCATTTTTGAGAATTATTTTTGAGAATTTTTAGAATTATTTTTCAAAATCAGAATGCACATTGAGAGGGGGCTTCTGGGATGCCTGCAATGTTCTGATCCATGATCTTGGTGGTTGTTACACAGAAGAATTGTTTGTGAAAGCTCACTGAGGTGTTCGCTTACCACTTGTGAGCTTTTCTATATACATGCTTATAGAGCATAAAATGTTTACCTAAAAAGTAATTCATGCTGAATACAGAAAATGCGAGACAGATAAGCACAGAGAGGAAGAACATCACCAGTAAGTTCACTACTCAAAAACTAAGGGTTTCAAAAGCTGATTCAGTACAGGAGGAAATGACTGTATTTCTGGATCTTATTCTCTTAAGGCCATTTAAGGCAAAAAAAAATGCTAAGGGATGATTTTCTTTTAAAAGCAATGCTTCTGTTGTTTGGTTAAATTGCAAAACAAATATATAGAAATATTTACAAAAAGAAAATAGCAAATTTCTCCAAAATTCTACTTTCAATATTTTGTGATAGAGTGAAGGTATATGACATGATGGAACATAATGCTAACATAAATAGTATTTTTTTATTTTTAAAGAGGAAGAAAGCAGACAGGAAAGGAGGCAAGTAGGCAGACAGGCAGGAAGGGAGAGAGGAGGAAGAAGCATTTTTTTAAATTTAATTGTTCTATTTGGTTGTTCCTCCTGACTCAGGTCTCAAAACCTGGTCCTTGACCTTTACATGGACTATGCCAGAGCTGTAGACTTAAATAAAGCCTGAGCCACCACGGTGCAGCAGTACATATATTTTGTGCATCAGTCAGTCCTTGAAAAGCAAAAAAATATAATAAAGTCAAACTATAACGAATGCATTGCTGTTACATATTTTATAGCCCAAGTTATCTATACATTTAATTATGTTTTATTGTCTGTCATGAATTGATTTTAAGGACTTGCCAGATGTCTTCTGGCAGAGAAAAAAAAAAAGGCTTTAACGCTCAAAACTTAGATCACTTACATCCTTTGGATTTTAAAAGTATGTCATTGTTGCTTTATTGTCCCTTTGGTACTCTGACAGTTCTAAAAAGTAAGAAAAGACAACATGTTAATGAAAAAAATCAATGAAATATCAAAGATTCTGGTTTCTAGTCTTGGCTGTGCGATGCACTCAAAAGCCTTCTCGTGGGCAATTTTAACTTCTTTAGACATCAGTCTGGAGCTGTAAAATGAGAGGATTGGGCAGCACCTGAGAGTACACTTACAGCCAAAATAATATGACACAGGGAATTTGGCTGGGCCTGGATCAACCCTTTGTTAGAATCAAGAATGAATCATAAAGCAGAAGCATTCAGTATCTGGGAGAAGAGAGCTTGCCATCTTTATTTGCAACCCGAGCAGATACATATGTTTCCTGTCCTTTCCACAAGCAGCCAGGGAAAGGGAGGTGGGGGAGCACAGGGACAGGATGTCCTTCCCTTAGTGTCGCTCATCAGCTTTATAGTTTCCATGGTCATCAGGACTGATAGTGCGGAAGTTTGTACTAGAAAACGAAAGAATTGCAAGTAACTTATTAGGCGACAAAATAAGTAATGTCACTTGCTAAAATATTTTCATGTGCCTTCATTATCATTGTACAGTAAGTTTATAATGCCATAACTTCAGGGATTTCAGAGAAGCAAACCATTTAATGAGAAACACTTAAAAGGAAAGGACTTTTCTGTGACTTTGGTAGGGTAGGTAGATTCAACAGGTTCACCTGGCCAATTTGCAGGGGAACCTTGGAAGAAATTGGGAACCAGCCAATTGAAAAGGGAGAAGTGCCTGGTTACCTAAGACAGCTCTGGGGAGCAGAAAGGGATTTTGTTCTTTCAGGTCGTGTAACTTTAGGGCACTGTGAGAATTGACCATCTATTTAGTGATAGGTACTGTCATCTTTCTATCGCCCGTGACAGACAACCAACAATTAAGTAATTACTGAATTGAGTTAAATGTGAGCAGGAATAAGGTTTTCCCTAACTTTTTCGCTCTTTGGGGACGGAAGTAATATCCTGGGTATCTCAAATGTTTCCTGATTAATTGTATGATTAAGTACAGAGGGAAAGGGCCTTCAGTGAAGCCTCGTTTCAGATGTGTCAGCAAAGCAGAACGGGAAGAGGTGGAGGCTCCTGTGTCCAGGGGGGGAGTGATCAGAGTTCCTTCTAAGTGAAAACCGAGCAGGCAACAGGTTTGAACCTGTAAGAAAGATAGGAGCGATAGCGACTAATGGGCAGAACTGAGGCGCGCCTAGTCAGAGACACAGAGAAGTTGGAGCCGGAGAGGTCTGAGCGCAGCCAGCACAATCACGGTAGAGGGGCAGGACGATCGACGCTCGCCTGGGGCTTGTTTTTTAACAGAATCACCAAGAAAGCTCTAAAAGATGCACAGCTGGGGGTAAAATGTTGGCGCGATAACTTCCGCGTGTGTGGGTGCCACAGCGAGCGCCGCCCCAGAACTTCCGCGTGCGGATACCCGAGTGCCGCCCGCCAGCCCCGTTCCCAGCCGCCGGGAAACCGCACTCCCCGCCCGGCCGGCCCGCCCGACCCGCCCCGCCCAGCCGCAGCCGCGGGCCGGGGGCGGGGCCACGGCGGCGACCTTGCCGCACCACCCCACCGGTCTGGGCGCGCTCGCCGGCGCCCCGCCCCGCGCCTACATTTCCCAGCAAGCCCCGGGCCTCCCGCGCGCCGCAGTTGACCCATTTCCCGGCCCGTCCCGGCTCGGCCGGCCCCCGCGCCCAAGCGGCTGCTCCCTGCTGACTGGGGTGTGGGCGGGGAGCGGCGGAGGGAGGAGGAGGCGCTGCTGGCCGCCGCCGGAGCCTCCGCTGCTGGGCGCCTGGGCAGTTCCCGGGCTTTCTGTGGCCGCCATGGACGAGCAAGCGGGTCCCGGCGTCTTCTTCAGCAACAACCACCCAGGCGCCGGCGGTGCCAAGGGGCTCGGGCCTCTGGTGGAGGCTGCCGCGGCCGGCGACGGGGCGGCTGCGGCGGGGGCGGCTCGAGCCCATTACAGCCTCCCGGGGATCCTGCACTTCCTGCAGCACGAATGGGCCCGCTTCGAGGTGGAGAGAGCCCAGTGGGAGGTGGAGCGGGCGGAGCTGCAGGTAAAGACCCTCCCGGCCGGGCCCTCTTTATCCCGCCTCTTCGCCCGCTTCCGCCCCGCCCCAGACCCTCCTCCCTCCCCTTCCCCAGCGCGTTCCCTCCCCCTTTGCTCCGGTCGGTCCCTCGCGGACCCGGGTCCCCTTCCTTGGTTCACCTTCTCCTGTGCTGACCCCACTTCCTCGACCCGGGGTCCCACTCCCGCCCCTGATGCCTTGTTTACTCGCGGCTGCTCCTGCCCACTCTTAACTCTCAGTCTTATTTCTACTCTGCTATCCCACATTTTTAGGTCTTTCCTTCCAGTTTATTAAAGGGACTTAAGGGAGTTTTGAGAGAGGTCGTGTAAACCATCCTTGGTTCTCGGGTGGCTCTTCCTAGGTCTGTCTAGAGACGTTCGCCGCTAAAGGTATCGGTAGTTCCCTCCTCTCACTGAAAGGAAAGTGATCGAAGACGAGAAATTTTGTCTATGTGGCCTGGACTTTAGGCAAAAAACTTAGATGGGGCCAAAGTTTATGAGGAATACCTTTTATAGCTATGTAAATGTTCTCCACCCTCTTCACCTCTCGAGTTTTATTTTGTGTTTCTGTTTTGGTATTTCAGATTTCCTGGACTTTTTTGAATGAAGGACCTAGATCATCACTGTGAGATGATGGTTCAGGGATGTTTTCCTGCTCTCGGAATCTAAAACTTCCCAGGGGTTCATTTTATGTCCCGTATTTTGTGATACTGACCTGTATTTTAAAAGTAACAGGAGCATTCTAGTTGGTTGCATTTCGTTGCATATATCCTTAGAGAGGAGTTACTGGGAGTTCTTAGAAGAATGAAAGTGAGGCTGATAAGTTACAGGCCATTCTGAATTGGTAATAGGTTTCATTGGCTATTCTTAAAACTTATAAGACATACATTAATTTCACAAGGAATTTAAACAATGATGAGTGGCTGTGTCTATTTTAGTTAGTCCTGTGTTTATGAAATCTGAGTTTTGTTTGGTCAAACATTTGAAGTTGAAATGCTACCCAATTTATCACTTTTTTGGGTCACATTTATTTTCTTTGGCACTTTAAAAAAAAATAAAATAAAAGGAATCTGTTAAATAGAATCATGTGTTTAACTGGCCGCTTCTGTGGAAGTGGCAGTGGAAAGACGAGCAGACGGCTTATGGTAGACAGGGTAATAGCATGGGCTGTGCTGATCTATAGTAGGCAGGGCTATAATAGGGGCTGCTGGCTCTGTGACCTTGAGACAATCCTTTAGACTTTCTGAAATGGCGTTTCAACATTTATTTATGTACCAGATTTATTGAGTTCCAGTGGTGAGTCTTTAGGCCTTGGGATTAACAAAATTGGCAAAGTCCTTGCCCTCATAGAGCTTACATTTTAGTTGGGAGACCAACAACAATATAATGTATTGACTGACAGTGGTGACTACTGTGAGAAAAATAAATCTGGGTACAGGAATAGTGGGATAGTGGCAGCTGTTTTACATGGGGTAGTTTCTTCCAGAGAAGGCTTCTTCCAGTTGAATGAAATGAGGGAGTGTCCTGTAGTTTCTAAGATTGCTTCTGATTCTTTATTTCTACAGTTAGATGTTCATCTCTGGCAGCATCAGTCCCTACTGTTATGTTGCTTTAGTATCTAGTCTTACTGATAACTGTAATTTTTCTTATAATGACTGACTGTCTATAGTAGGACTTGAATGCTTCATTCAAATGTATTAGTAATTCACCTTTATTAGCAATTCATTCTGTAAGAGAATTTGTAGATTTCAGACTTCATAGAAGTGTTAAAGGTAGACTTTAACTTTAATAACTGTACAGTTGTGGAGGGTGATTTTTGTATGTAGCTACTTAAAATTTAGTTTCTTTTCCTGTTTAGGGAATGTAAGATAAGTCACACTAATAAGAAAACAGCTTTACCTTTATAACCCTTCCTACCCCTTCTTCCCTCCCCATTGCCTTGTATGAACTTTTCATGTTACCTGTAACTGTAGTCACTCTTTAATTAACTACACACACGCATACACACAGACTTGTTGGGCTGTTTATGTCAAATGTTAACTTGAGTTTGGTTTCCCATTGGTGTTCATCATTACTACATTTGATGTCTTTTGATTTGCACTCAAGCGTCCAGAGAGAAATTTTAAAAAGTGTGTCATGTTTTCTAAATAGAACAGGTAGTATGTATTTTTGGTAGTGAAAGTTTGCATGAATCTTTGGTTTTTGATTTCCTATTAGCGTCATCGAAAATACATTTAAAAATAACTTCTTTATTGTCAACATCTTTTTTTTTTTTGACATTGGAATTTTTTAGGAAAAATAATGGGAAGGAAGAGTTGGATGATGATGAAATTTGGATCACTAGGTGTCCCCCTTTTAATTTGTAAAATCTCTTCTCAATCATTAAAGGCAACAAAAATACCTTGTAAATTAAGTCTAACTTGTCCCTTCAGGAACCTGTCAGTCTAGCTCTTTCAAGTTGCCAGGGCAGCATTGTGAAAGGTAATCTAAATCCTCATCTACCTGTCCTGCCTAGGCACTGCCTCCCTCTTTCAAATCTTGGGAGTAAGGAACTGGCCCCATTGTGCCAAACAAACACTTTTCATTTTTCCCCCTTGCCCATCATAGTTTATATAAGATTCTTGTTTTCACTCTTTGTAATTCCCTCCTCACTACCACCATTCAGAACAAAATAGAAAATTCATGAGAAAAAGAATGATGAAGAATGCTGATGAGCTTAATATTTGTGAAGGGAATTGGAGATGGAATACTAATTGTTGCATTTCAGAGCATTTTCTGTGTATTAGACATTGTGCTAGATGCCCTCAAAGAAACATGCAACTAGATAGTGTGATAGAACAAGAAAAGTGCAGGAGAATCGGTTTTGTTTTTGTTTTGTTTTTAAATCATTTTGGGGGTTTAAATTTTCTCAGAATAGCATAAGCAAAGAGCTAGCAATGATTGGGAAGAATAGCAGGAAGAAAGAACTTTATGAGGCAATGAAAACCTAAAGCTCAGTATTTGAAAATTACTGACTTGTGGGAAAGCAAGCATGAATATGAAAAAGAAAAATTTTTGCCCTAGATTTTGATATGTGTATGTGTGGTATGGGAGACATTGCTGTTTACCTGAAGTGCTAGAATTGTGTGAAAAAAGATGATATGATTGCATAGCTTAGGGCATGTGATGTAGAGGCTCTGTATTTGAGTGTTTATGAATCTGGGTTTTGACATTGTTGATTCATATTTTCTTTTGACAAATGTTTTTTAAGAACCTATTTCTTATTAGGCCCTTTGGAGATGAAACAATAATTGAATTAGATTTGAAAGCGTAAATCGTGGGGAAAACAGTAGTAAACAAATACACACATAAAATGAAATAGAGAAAATGGGAGTTCTTGAGAGGGTGGAGCAGGGGGAAAAAAAGACTTTACTGATAAGGTACCACCTGGATTAAGGCCTGAAAAGGTAAACCCAGCAAGTCCCATTTTATGCAGACTGACCAGCTGGGAGAAGGAGCTTGCTCACTGTTTGAGGAATACTGGGAAGCCAGTGTTGTTAGAGTGGAGGACTGAGGAAGTGCTGTCAGAGGCACTGAGTCCTGCCATTGTAAGGACTTTAAATATTTCAGCAGCAGGGGCAACTGTTGACTGTTTGAGCAAAGGAATGACACTCTCTTTCAGAGGAGCCCTTTGCAAGGATTCAGAGCAGACTTGCTGGGAGAGAAGGGATGATGAAGAATCAGGATAGAAACTATTTTAATAAGACGGTTTAGAGGTGGTCTAGAGTGGTAGAGATGTGATGGGTGAATATATTTTTATACATATTTAAAATATAATGGATTCTAAATAAATGTTTGAAGGTAGAACCAGCAAGATGTGCTGAAGAATAAGTTTCAGGAAAGGGAAATCAAGTATGACTTGAAATTGTTTTGACTGAACACCTTCATAGGACTGCTGAGAAAATTTACTGATCATGTAAGTGGACGTAGTAAGCACTTAAAATGACAGTTTATTTTTTTGTTACTATTAATTATAATGAAAGGTAACAGGACATAGACATAGATTAAAATCTTTGTCCTATAATTTACTATTTCATTTTATGCCAAAAATGTTTGCCATTATTCCGACCTCTTAAAGCCTTGTATTTCTCATGTGTAAGGTGAGGATAATAAACAACCTGTGAGAATTAAATGAGATACTTAAAAATATCTGATGCGCCTGATACAGAGCACTAAGTAAATGCTGAATACATGACTGGTAGCAAGTGTACGATAGTAAATTTGTTATTTAATTTATCTTATCTCCAGAGTAAAGCAAAATCTTTCGTCTTGAAATCTTTTAAGGCTAGAACAATCTTATAAGTACCATTCTAGGACCATGAAGCCTAATATTCTGGGTCTGTTGGTGGCACTAAGGGACATTGAATAGCAGTGAATTGTTACCTTTAGTAGCAGCCTCAAAACATTATTATGTACTTCAGATGTATCTGACTTTTTAAAAATAAACCTCTATGTGTCTGTTAGCTTGGGGTTTATATAAACTTTTCTTAATGTTTATCTTAATCTTTCGTGACTTCTTGGGCAGCAGTTATATAAATTTATTAATCACTCTATAAAACTAATCTTTAGTTTTAGTTAGCGCTTTAAACAATTTCCTTTAAATCTGGCGCTGATGAACCCCATTCTGATATGGTATAATTTTGTAAACAGGTTCATTTTTCATTCTATTCATATCCTTGATAATTATATAATCTTTAGTTATATTTTAGAAAGATTATAGAAATTTTACTTTTATAAAACATATCCTCCTACCATTTGTCATTTTAGTTCACTGTTTAGTTCACTTAACTTTAGCTGTGAGCTTAAGGGGAAATTTTAAAAAAGTTCCTTCCTTGAGCTCTACCTTAGACGATTTAAATCATAGTCTTAAGAGTTAGTGCCCCTGGCACTAGTCATTTTGAGCTTCCTTGTCTTAATGTACAAGGATTGAGAACCACTACTTTGGTTGTTGTGTCTGTTTTTTACACGTGGTGATTTCAGCATTTGTGTTAGTACTCCAGATATGGATGCTTTTTAATAGTATTTGAGATATAATTGCTGTTACACTTTTTGATGATAGCTGGCATTTTATTTTTAGAATATTGTAATTTGAATCAGCTCCATCTGACTGAGAGATATAATGATAATCTGAGCTGAAATGAATTTAAGAAATAATCCGTTACAACCTTCTTTCACAGGTAAAGTGAGGCACAAAGAGAGGCCGCATAACTAAGAATGAGAGAGATGGGTTTTGTACAAGCTCTGTCATTTAAGTCTCCAGATTATTTTTTGTTAAAGCTTTTTCAGATACATTCTCTTGCTGATAATTGCAGCCCCTGAGATAGTCACACTAATGCTCTTTTTTCTTATTTAAAACAACAGATGTGGAAATTTTACTGTGTTCTATTTTCTAGCTTATTTTATTTGCTACATTTAGGATTTTCTTTTGACTTTTGTGTTCTATAGTTTCCTTATGCTGTGTTATGGTATAGATTTCTTATAAGACTTAAGTTTGGCAACTTGGATTGATTCTTGAATCATGCTTTATTTTGGATAATTTATTTTGATTTGATTTATTTTCCAGTCCAATAGTTTTCTCTAAACTTGAATCCAGTCTCTTAAGGCCGTTTGATGAATTTTGTTTTGTTTTAATGAAAGCTGCACACAGGAATGAAGGTGAATAGGCAGGCAGGCAGGAAGAGAGAGGAGGAAGTAACATTTAATTTAATTTAGCTAGTTGTTCATCTTAGTTGTTCCCTCTGCACTGGGTCTCAAATCTGGGTCCCTGAGATGTATGTGGACTAGGTCCAGTGGCTTTATGTTAGTCTACCAGTGTACCCCAATGAGTTTTTAATTTTGATTATTGAATCAGTTCAGTGTGGTTCCTTTTAAAATCTGATGATTCTTTTCTTAATAGTTTCCTGTTCCCTGCAAAAGTTTTCAGAGTTTGTTTTATTCTTTAAAACTGTTAAGTATTCTGTTTTAGTAATTGGTGTTTATATTTCCTATATATGAGTCTTGGAGGATTCTGTGGCCCATTTTTTGTTTATTTACTTATCTTTATTTTAATTTTTTCCCTCCACACCAGGTCACCCTTATTTTAGCTGCTGCTTGCTCAAGATGACTTGTTTCTTTGTATTTTTGTGTGCTGCTCATTAGCCTTTAAGACTAATCTGAAGTCTCAAATAAAGGCATCTTCTTCAGAAAGTGTTTGCGTTTACTTATGGTAGGCTTCGGGAGGCAATAGTCTAGAACCTTTACAGTAGATTTATTGCTTCAAGTTTTAGACCACCGTGTGGATGCACATTTTGGGTGTGAATGCACTTGAGGATCAGTATATTTCTGCTTCATCTTTGCCTTGAAGGTATAGGCCTTTTAGGATTTTAGCTAAATGCAAGGTTCGATTACCTTTTAGACTTTCCACTTTGACTTATCCTGCCTGATCTTTGAATTTTGCCCTTGAGGTCATGAAGGGCTGTCCAAATTAAAGTTCAAATTTATTCTGATTGACTTGTACCCAAGGGACAAAAGTGACTTTGGTTCTCTTATCTCACTGTCTTCTCATTTTTCCTTCAATTTTAGCCAAATAATTGTTTTACTATCTTACTAGTTTTGGTTTCTTAAGATGATGTAACAAAATCTTATCCAGAATTATTAATTGTTTTCTGTAGGGAACTTGTTTCCAGGCCTCTTTACTAGAAATTGAATCATCTTAGCTTTCAAAAACTGACAGATAGGAATGCCCCGGTGGCTAGTGAATAAGGCCTCAGGATGTGGTCCACATACATCCCCAGGATTCCAGTTCGAGACCTGGGGCCTGGGGAGAACAATCAGGATGAGCAGCTAAATAAAGTAAATAGTAAAATGCTTCTTCCTCCTCTCTTCCTGCCTGCCTACCTACTCACCTTCATTCCAGCCTACACCTTTCCTTTAAAAAAGAAAACAACAACAACAAAAAACAATTGATAAATAAGAATGGCCCCAATAATTTTCTGGAGAGACGTATCACTTCTTATTAAGAGATATGCCTAAAGAATTTAGCACTAAACTTCATTTTCTGTCTAAATCTGCTTCTCTTTGAATTTCTGTGGTAGGAGTCTTAATACTTCTTTCCATTTCTTTGTAATTTAGATAGAATTTAAAACAAACCTCTTCACTAATCAGTCTTTGAAAATCCAAATAATCTGGACTGGCTTCCCCTTGTTAGCTACCGTCTACTTGATGTGATATCTGCTACGTGGTTCGATTTGAGTGTTATTTGTAGCATCCAGGTTTTAGTTCTGGGCCATTAGAAATAAAATTGCCTTTGGAATTTTGGAATTTCTTGATTTAATGGCCATTGTGACAAATCTATTGACCATCATGTTTGGTAGTGAAAAATGTGGACCTTAGAGTCAACTCCATCACTTAGGATTTATAATTTTTCTGGGTCTTATTTTTTCATTTGTGAATTGTGGATGATAATTGACCCATTAGACAGAGTAGTTGTAAGATTTTGAAAAGATAAGGTATACAAAGTATGTGACCATAATAGCTATCTAATAAATGGTGTATTCTTGTTGGTTGAGATTTCTGGGGACAGAATGTATTTGATTATGTGATTTAAATCCAATTTAGAAACCAAGAGCTAGTTTAATGATCCATTTGGCGCAGTTGCTACATTTTCTTTGCCCTTTTAGTGTGATTTAAGGACAATAAATTGCCTTTTTGAAGTAGAGGGAAGGCCAGAGATGGCAGTAGTGAGCAGCAATAACTTGTAATCATTGAGGACTGTAGATAGAAATAGAGAAAGCTTTGGAGTTCAGAAGAGAAATCTGAGGCAAGAGAGATGTTGAGAAAGAGGATAGAAGAGACAAAAGAGGAGAAATGGGGTGGGGGTGGGGGAGCAGTGGCAGACCAGAGGGAGAAAGTGCATCCGTTAACCTGTTTTAATTTCTAAAGGATGTTTTATCTGTAGTCTTTGGAATTGTAAAATTTTAGGGCTGACCGGATAGACTCATGTTACACAAACATTTCCCACCCACCACCCCATATTTACTCTCAGTTTTCTACCCCTTTATTAGAATGCTTGACTTCCTGAGGGACTTTAGAGCTTAAGTAGTCTCAGCTCTTATTTTATCACTTAGGGCCAGAGAGATCAATCGCTTTTTCTTAGATCTCTCTGTGAATTGGTGCAGATTTAGTTAAGAACCTAGGAATCCTGGTATCCAGGCCAGGGCATTGTTCTGTGCATCTCCTTGTCTCCTTTTATTGGTACTCACCTAGTGTGCATGCTTCTGATCTGAAGGAGCCAAGTGAATTATCATTAGAAGTGAACAGCTATCATAATTTAAAGTAGATTTCTCTCCCTTATTTTAAGTTTTTCTTCAGGTAGAATAACTTAGTGAAATATATTATAAGGAGTTCAGGAAAGTCTTTAACAACTTGTGTTTCTCAAAAGTGTTTATGTATCACTCTAGTTTCTTTTAATAATTGTATATCTTTTTTTTATGTAGGGAATTTGTGAAAAATAAAATGTTTCTTTTAAAAAAATCTGTAAATTTGCATGTTTTCCCACTTGCTCTAGCCTAATTAAGTTCTGTATATATATATTTTAAGATAGTTTGTATTTATTGATTATATGTCAAATTTTGTGTAATACTTGGTTATTAGGTTATTTTTAGTCTGTTTTACATATGCTGTGTTTGCACAGAATAATAGATCAGCCATGTATTTGCTTTTATACCATAAGTTATTTGAGGAAATAAAATCATTTTTCTTTGGCAGACTTAATGCTATTTAACCTTCATTATAAAAGTACATTGTCTGAACAAGATGATGGAATATTAGGGAAAACTGATAAGTAATTTATTGTAGAGTTGGCTAGAAGTAGTATGGGGCAGGGAAAAAATGAGTAGATATTTTGTTTTTAGGATGAGATGGATAGAAAAATAAGGGAATAGAAGCCCTGGAATTAAGGAAAATTTTGAATAAGGTTGGGTGGAATAGGTATTTTGGGTGTGGCAAAAATGTTCTTGGCACATCTGCACAATAGGGATCTAAGGACAAGTCCAGGTGGAATGCTTCTCTATAGTACACACATTAGTACTCGTTTACATGTGACAGACATTGGATCCAATACCAGTGTATCTAGTTAGGAGAAATGAACATGATGTTAAATTCCACAAGGTGATACCAATTTCACCTGATGGAAAATTACAGCCCAGTCTGCAACTTGCTCTCAAATTTTTTGTTTATTCTTTTTAAATGGGAAGGTTAAGTAGTGAGCAAGAGAGACTAAATTATAGGCGCAACCAAAACCTGCTCTCAAGGAATGTGGGTTCATATAAAGCTAAAAGAAGAGAATAAGGAGGAACCTGGGGATCTGGGTCAGCACACTTATTAAACTTGAAAGAAGTAGAGTTAGTCAAGGAAGATTGTTTTAAGGTCCCAGTATTTGAACCTAGTACTTTACCTCTTGTTTCCTCTCTTTTCTTTCTTTATATCCAGGAATAATAATAGTTGCATTTACTGAGCACTTAATAACTGTTTTGCATGCATAATCTAGTTTAACCTTTATAAAAATATGTGACGTGTTAACTATTTCCTAATCATAGATACGAAGAGAAATAATTTTCCATGAGAAAGGTTTGGGTGATGGGCCTAGGCATGTTAAGTAGAAGGAAATATTTAGACTACAGTATTTTCTTGTTCTCTCATGCTTCTGGCTCAATATATGGGGATGGGATGTTTTTCTCTTCCTTATCTACCTGATGAATTTCTAATCATCTTCCAAGAATCAGTTTACTTTCTTTCAGAAGCCTCTGACCTCCAGACGCAGTGAAACTTCATCCTCTTTTAACAGCTTGTATATATGAGCCAGGCATTGTTACCCAGCACTGTTCAGACTGGTGGTTGGACAGTTAATCCAAATATATGTTAAATTATATTTTAAATAACATATTAAAATATGTAAATTCTTAGTCATTTGCTAGTATAAGACCAGACTCACTGACCCTTAACTTTTTTTGAGAATGTTCATAGTTCTATGTTATCATTATAATTTCTGGTTTTGGTTTTCCTTGAATAAAGCGTACCTTTTCTATTGTCTTTTGCAGTTTTACGCACATCTAATCTGACAGCAATATTTTTAGTATTTCTATTATCTGGTATTTCCAAAGCATTCAGCTTAGTCTTTCTCTTCATATGCTTGTTTTATTGATTTATATAATATTTTGTTGAGTTATCTAATCAAAGTAACACATGCAACTGATAGAGGTTTGGGAGGAAAATCAATTTATTCTTGTGAAGTTATACAACTTTACTATGGGAAACAAAGTACATGCATGGAAAAGAATATCATACTCTAGTTGTGAATATTTAGTATGCCCTGGGTTTGGGGCAGCATATTACAAAGGGGCTGGAGAATACTAGTTAATCTGTAGGTTTGGTTAGAGAGGATCAGCAGTACAACTGCTGTATCTAGATTATTTTGCTGATCCCATACTTTGTTTCCTCACTAGATTGAGTCACTTAAAGGTGCTTTTATTTTCCTAAGGTCCAGCAGAGTGACTAGCACATCATGCTTGCTTAATAAGTGGTTCTTGAATGAATCATATATTAGGTTACATTGTTGCATAATAGGTATTAAATATATGTGTTTGTATATGTATATCCTGTCTGCCAGCTTTTTTATGTTTTTAAGGGCAGGTCCTATGTCTCAGTTTTGTTATGTATAATGTTTGTCCTAAATGTAAATATGTTTTGGTATACAGAGGAGCAGTATCTGTTCCTTTTGTTGCTTGTTAGTTCTATCTTATGATTTCCACTGGAGAAAAGACTTCAGAGCAAGTAATATCTGCATTCTCTTGTGTATAGCATTGCCTGGACCTTGCCAAGTCACTCTGACAGAGCTCATTTCAGGGATGCCACCACCTCATAATTGCAACTTGATTATAGCTGCAGCAAATGGTGCTTATGTTTTGATAGCTGTAAGTGTAGGTTTGTATGTTAAACATTGACTGCCAGGAAATGTCTTTGGCATCCTGTTTTTAAGTCTTTCCAATCTGCAGGGTCATATAAGTTTTTCAAAAATCTCATACTTGGAAGTTTTATACACATCTCTTCCAAGTAGATAAAAATTGGATTTTTTTGGTGGTGATACATCTTATTTTAAATGAAGTATCTAATTATCATTACTTTGCATTCGACTTTTCTGGTTTTGTTTATGATTACATTACCAACATACTGTGATTTAAATTTTTTAATCTCTGCTTTAAATAGTAAGAGAAATGCCTCCATTAGCTGTATTTTAGAATGAAAAATTCTGATTTTATCAGTAAGTCTTTATCACAAATCAAAGTTTAGCTTTTCGGATCCTTATAGCTAGCCTACAGAGTGAGAATAAGCACAAAAAGGCTAAAATATAGGAATACCAATGTTTCAGAAACCTCATAGAAAAATTTATCATTGTGAATTTTAAAAAAATCATGCTTTTGCTTATATGCTTTCGGTTGAGATGTTAGGCACTTACTAAATACCTGACATTCTCCTAGGTGCTGGAGAGACAATGGAGAAGAGCTGATAGGATTCTAGCTGACATGCAGCTTATAATTAAGCAACAATTTTAAACTTTAGATAGAGCTAAGTTCAGTATACCAACGGTAGTACATGTTTCCTCTGCTGCTCTGGGAACACCATTAATTTATATTGAAAAAATTTTTGAGCATTCCTAGATCCCCAGAATAACTGACCAATTCGTATCAGATAGGAACATTCTACTTTCAGATATCAGGAAAAACCAGTATCTGCTTTGGCAATGCAGTTTTGGTGTTCCCTACTTAAAAAGATACCAACCAGTATTAACAATAAAAGAACCCTGTTTCTTAGCTCTCATCCATTAATACTATTATCCTATCTTTTGTTCTCTTTCATTTTTCTATACAGGTCACATTTACCACCTTCAGTTTTTCTACTAGACTCATCTTCCTACTAGCCTCATCATTGTTTATTTTCTTTCTCTTTTGTGGTTTACTCCTTTTCTGTTTTTTGAAAGAAAAAGTGAACGAAGGCAAGTAGGCAGACAGGAAGGAGGAGAGAGGAGAAGGAAGCATTTTTATTTATTTTACTTAGATGTTCACATTGATGGTTTCCCCCAGGCCCCAGGACTTGAGCTCAGGGTTTATGATTTCCTCTTTCAGGAGCAATTGACCTAACCTCTGCTCCATATCATGCCCGTTTTTCTTTTCTTTTCTTTTTTTTTTTCAAAGGGAAAAATGCTGGTAGGAATGAAGGCAAGTAGGCAGGCGGGTGGGAAGAGAGAGGAAGGAACACTTGGTTTATTTTACCTTGTTCATCTTGGTTGTTCCTTCCCATTCCTGGAATGCAAACCCTGGTTTTGGGGATTTATGGGGACCCTGCCCGGCCAGAGGCCGCTGACCCAACCAGTACTCCACTAGGGTACACCTCATTTCTTAACTTCTAGTGACCTTCCTTCCAATCCTCCATTCAGTAATTGTTCATCAATTTATACTGCTTTTTTCAGTCATTTCTCTTGATTAAGTCCTCCCACTTGAGTTGATTCATTTTGTGTTTAGATGCCTTATAAAATTGCATCTCTAGCATGTTCTGATACTTTTCCACAGTTGAAGTTTTTCATGTCTAATACCTTGCTTTTAAATTAATGTAACATTCAATGTATAAATGTAACATTTATACCCCAAGTTTTAGATGTTTTATATGTGCAGGTTTGTTCTTCATCATAGTTAGCACACCATGCCCACCACGGAGGTTCTAATAGCCCTCCACCACTATCCTTTGGATCCCCACTACTCTTTGCTCCCACCTCTGCCTCCCTTCCCCTTTGTAACCTCAGTCCTGTTAGTGTCTAAGGAAGGGTTTTTGTTTTGTCTGTCTGTTTTCTTTATTTCTTCGTATTCCACATTTGAGTCAGGTCATCCAGTATTTTCCATTCTCCTGACTTTTCATTCTCCTGATTTCACTTGACATAATTCCCTCTGGTTCCATCCATGTTATTGCAAATGTCAAGGTTTCATCTTTTTTTTTTAATAAGCATTAAATGATTAATACCATACAACCCTTTAATAACCATTAACTATTCATCTGTTATTGGGCACTTAGATTCTTTCCATTTCTTGGCTATTGTAAAGAGTACTGCAGTGAACATAGGGTACATTTATCTTTTTGAATTAATGGTTTCATATTCTTTAGATATCTAGACATGGAACTGCTGGGCATATGAGTAGTTCTATTTTTAACTTTCTGAGGAACCACTATACATTTTTCCAAGGTGACTGTACCAGTTTACATCCCAACAGTTTGCAAGCATTCCCTTTTCTCTGGTAATAGTCTTGGATAACAGCCATTCTTACAGGTGTGAGGTGATATCTTGATTGTGGTTTTTGATTTGCTTTTTCCTAATAAGTAGTGATCATCTTTTTGTAATTTGCGTGTTCACCATCTGTATGATTTCTTTAAAGAAGTGTCTATTGGATCTTCTGCCCATTTTTTTGATTTTTGTTGTTGTTGTTGTTATTGAGTTGCATGAATTCTTTATGTATCTTGGATATTATCATTTATCATATGTATAATGGACAAATATCTTCTCCCATTCTGTTGGTAGTTTCTTTTGCTATGCAGAAGCTTTTTAGTTTTAACTTTCACTAAACATTTTTCTCTTTCGTTCTCACTCTCCCAGTCATGCATCTACTTTTGTAAACTCTATGTAATCCTTTAAATAATTTTTAATCATTTAATTCCTAATAACAATGTTACCCTGGTTCTGGCCTTCATTACTTTATATCTGGGTGACTGTGATAGGGGCCATTCTAATTAAAAAATTAGGAATTAAAAATATCTAATTTCACTGTTGGCCAAGGTATTCTGCATAATTCTGCCATCACAATTCAAATTTCTAAAAGTATTGCTTTATTCAAAACACTCTTTTTCATTTTTCTTTTTGCCTATAATGGATTTTAAAATATCTTCATGATTAGACTGTTTGTATGTCTTTCTTGGATTCTCTTTTAAACCAAAACAGTATGATCTTACTCTTCACATAGCCGTGTTTACCTTTTTTGTTTTTCTTAATCGTTGCATAAAAGACTAATCATTCTGGAATGTCCCTTCTACCTTGTCGTTGCTATTATTCTTTCAGATTTATATGTTTTTATTTAAATTTAGTCCCAGTTCCAATACCCAGTTTGGATACCCTTAGTGTTTAATAATTGCTTCTTTTTAGTTCTTTGTCAGTTGGCACTTAAGAGTGTGCTTCCTTAAACTGTTTGCTTGCTTTTTATGAATCTGTTCCATTTAGTTTAGCAAATATTTATTGGGCATCTGTTACATGCAAGTGTGTTCTTGGTCTCAGAGATGTAACAGTCACTATCGACAGTCCTTGTCCCTTTGGAACATTGAGCCAGCAACTTCCTTTGGATCTTAGCTTAAAAAAAAATGTCTAGTATCTGTCATGGTATAAATATTGATGACAAAGTTGAGTTTGAATATGTTAGAAGGAGCCCTTGACAATAATGCAGGAAATTACCCTGACTTGCTGTTGATCAAAATGCACTAATATAGAGAGAAGGTTGAATATTTTGGAAGATGAGGATAACTTTTGGAAGGTGATTATTATCTTAGATTCAATAATTTAAAAAAAACACCAAAGTTATTCTGCCTTGGGAGATGTTACTTTAATTGTATACCATTAATTTCATTAAAAGCAGAATGAAAAATAGAAATCCTTTTTTTACTGTTCATTGTCTTGGGATAAGTAATTATTCAGTTTTATTTCCACATGTCATTTCTAGTTTCATATAACCACAGAATGTTAAATTCTTGCATTATGTAAGTGAGGTATCTGAGGCTTAGAAAAGTGATTAGCTTTTTAAAAATCACAGATAGTGAGAGATCCAAGAATAGGGTTCTCTCTCTAAATAGATATATTTATAAGTTAGCAAGAAAAATTATGTATGCTCACTGGATTTTTTTTAAATGGAAGCAGGGATTTATAGGTGTTTAAGATTTAATACACTTCAATGTATTAAATACACCTAAATTATTTATTTATTGCTAATTATTATTTATTTATTGCTAATATTTTTATATGTGTCTAATCTTTCCCTATTTTGTATTCTCTTTATTTTCAGTCTATTTGAATAAAAATGATTACTTGGACATTTTGACTTGCTTTTTTATATTATTTTTTTTAATGAGGAAATGTGTATTTATGATAGTTAGAAGTCAGTTATTAATAAAACTTGCTTTACTAAAATTTGACTTTCTACTTATATTGATTTTATGATACTGTTTTGTAAGTTTGCTTTAATGTAAATTAAAGAGATTTGGAATAGGAATCACTGAAATAACTAGAAATCACCAATATTTCTACAAAAAAAGTTTTAGTTCTTATTTAGAATTTAGAGTTACATTTAGATTTTATTTTTAGAAACTGTCTAAATTTTACATTGGCAGTATTAAAAAAAATTTTAATCAGCAACAATAGCAGTCAAGGGAAGAGATCTGCATATAGAACTGGGCTCAATGCTGAAGACAGCAAGGAAAGGTGAGAATTCGTAGCTGAGGAGGAGGAGGGTGGGGGTGTCAGTGGATAGCAATTGCTAAAAGGAAAGAAACATCAGGAGTAAGGGAGATCCAACCTTGGTGGTTTTGTTGCTGAAGGCAGTCCAGGATGATATTTCTTAAGGGACTTTGGAAGATGAGGTATTGAGGGAAGATGATGGAGTCTTGCTAAAATGACTTAGTAAGATTCTTGCTAAAATTAGGCAATATAAATAAACACATGAAAGTCCAGACATTGGGCCTAGTTGAACAGAGGGCTCAGAGTAGCTTGACCAAAGTTTGGTCATAATTTTGTCAGAAGAAATTATTTAAATTTAAAACAAGAATGGGTATATATAAAACTTAAGATATATGGAAAGATACATAGTGTCTCTTCACTGCACACAAACCTATGCTTTACAGGTAAATTCAAATTATAAGTTAGTATATATTTGTACACATTATTTGTTCATTTATTTTGATTTCCCTGCCCTCCAACCTAGGTCTTGAACCCAAGTCAATGGGCTTTATATTGTCCACATCCCAGCCATATCAGCTGCCTGAGCCTTAGTGTCCCTAGGGTTTTATGCATGTGTACATACAAACATACGTACTTGTGTTTTTTATTGAACTTTCATTTACCTGGTAATAATTACATCTTTATGTTTCAAGTTTTCTCAGCTAATATTTCTCTATTTCTTTAAGTAGAAACATCTTGTACTTAAAATACCTGGGATAAATGTGGGAATGTATAGGTCTTATTACCAGTGTGAGCGGGATTTTTTTCCATTACATCTCTAACTGGTTATTTCTGGTGTGTGGGAAAGTGGTACTTGTGTGTACAAAGTCATCTGGTTACCTTCCAGACGTACTTTATTCTTTCTAATGTTTGCATATTTTAAGTAGAATAACCCAAGTATGTATGTATGTATTTATGTGTGTATGTGTGTATATGTATATATATATATTTTTTTCAAATGTTTGTATCTCTCCCAATGCTGTTTATCAATCTAATAATTTATTATTTTATCAGTGGTGCTAGAGGATCTTCTTTTGTTTCTTAAAAAAAAACTTAAAGCAAATTAAATGGACACACCTGAAATTTATATAAAATTGTAATGCTGAGTTACTTCAGTAATGTTGTAAATATGGTATTTGTTCTTCATTTCTCAAAATTACTGTCTAGCATGTTAAGGAAGTTTTTTGCTTCTAAGAGTTGTGAACAGTTAATAGATATTAAATTTTGTTAATTGATGTTTTTATATGTATTAAAATAATTTTTTCATTTGACTTATTAATGGAATAAATTTGATAATGGAGTCATTTTTTTTTTACTTGATTTGTTCATGTTTTATTTAGGATTTTTGCTTCTGCAGTCTTGAAACCCTCACTTCTGGTAGTCTTATTTTGAACTTACAGAGAGTTGAATTCTCATACTCTTAGTTAATGGCATGTTATCAATATTGATCTACACACAATCCTTTTTGTTTAATTAACTTATCCTTTTTATCTCTATTTCTTTCATAGTCTATTTCCATTTTGCTTTATGTATCTTTCTAAAACATTTCTGTTTGTTTGTTTGGTTGGTTGGTTTTTTTCTCTCCAATTCTGGTTCCTGAACCTGAGTGTGGTCTGCTCCTTAGCCATCTCAGCCATCTGAGCCACCTGACAGCACCCCTGTACATGTATTTTTATATGTTCAAAAATTAAAATACTTCATTTTTTAAAAATATCCATGTATGTTATTTTGTGTACATTAGGTTCATTACTTTTAACTCTTAGATATTTTCTTTGACATATTAATGGAATTCCTGTGTCCTTGGATGTTGGTAAACATAAATTGCCAGATGCTTTCCAGAATGACCACTCTTCTCTACATTTCTGCTAGTAATACATGGTTTTATATCACTGTTAACACCTGTCATTAGAATTCTACTTCTTGTTAGTCTGATAGTTGTAGTCGTAATGACTTTATATTAATTTTGACTTTTCTGATTGTCACTGAGATTAAGCACCGCTTCCTAGGTTTGCTAAATTTTTTAGTTTCCTCTTCTCAAAATTCCTTGTTCACATCCTTTGTAAGAGTATGAAATGTCTGTCTCTGCATTTATTGAGATGAACTATCTTTATTCATAGATAGGATTAGTTGTCCTTTTTTTTGTTGTTCTATAATTTATTTTTGGTGATTTTCAGGTTAGTATTAACAGTTTTAACAGGAAGCAGAATGATAGTTTTATTTATTAAAGCCAAATAAATCTACTTGTTAAGTAGATGAAGATGAGATCATCAGGGTTTGTAGCATAAAATAACAGGCACTGTTCTTGTAATGCATTTAATTTAAGAAGGCATATTTTCAGGTTCTTACTCTCTTGCAAGTTAATAAAAGATCTGTCTTCATTATCTTCATATATATACTTAAATATACTTATTCAATTGTAGCTACTTTAAGAAATGTTATGGGTTTGTGAGTGTGTGTGAAAACTAAGGTTACCAAATGTATTTCTAGTCAGAACTCTGGCAACTCCAGCCTTGTGTTTCCTACTACCTACAGTAATGCTCACCTTAATGGTAAAATCAGCAACATATAAACTTATAAGGGACAAGGATAATACTGAAATATAAGCTCTTTTCATTATATCCTTGTTGCTTTTTACACTATTTAAATTTAAGATGAAATACCTTAAAAATTTAACACTAGCATGTATATTTTCTTCAGATGCGTTAGAATACATGTTTATATTTTAAATGTGATGGGTTTGGTGCACCCTGGTGGAGTAGAGGTTACATCAGTCATTGTACTTCCCAAGAACCCTTCTTCTCATCCCAGGTGTAGAGGTGGGGACAGCCATTGTGAACAACTGAATAAAAATAAATGCTGTTTCCTCCTCTCTCTTCCTGCCTGCCTACTTGCCTTTATTCCTGCCTGTACCTTTCCTTTAAAAAAATATGATAGATTTCTAACTAATATTTTTTGCCTGTGTGAAATGACATGAGTTAATGCAACACTTATTCAGAGTAATATAGGAAGAACTCAATAAAAGTTAGCCATTATTAATCTATATATTTTCACATTGTATAGTTGTAGTCCTTGTACTTAAAATTTTAGTAATTATGTAACCAAGACATGTTATTTTTGCTTATCTTTATATCTGTGGACAGGGAAGTTCAGAAGTGAATTCAACCAAGTTTTTAGCCTGGTTGTCTCTGGGTAATAGGTTTGCGGTAAAAAGGTGGATCTGTCAGTTTTTATTTTATATACTTCTATAAAGTTTGGAGATTTTTTTCCATTTTTTATTTAATAAGAAAGAATAAAACAATCAAAATACAGCTTATTGAACTGCTCTCTGAGCTTTTGGATGATTTTCTCAACACGTGGCAGACTAATAATTACATCATCGAAGAAATATACAAGAAAGCAATGAGGTAACCTTTTCTATCTATTACTTTTTAAAAATCAATGATAACACCCAAAGCTAAGGGTGACATATTAAACTTTCCTCTCCTACATTGTTGATTGTATCATCAGCCAATCAGTAACTGTTAAGAAGCATAGTTATATTTTGGTCTAGTAATCCTACTGGGGCAGTATATTCCAGAGAAATGAACAAAAAGTACCTTAAAGGTCTGTGTGCTTAGTGACATTGTTTGCCATTTGATAACCAGACACACAAAAACAAAAGTCTGTGTGCATGAAGAACGAACATTATTGGTAAATTTTTTTTGTAATGTAAAAAATTGCCGTCTAAATGTTAAATAAACTACAGTGAAATGATAGCTTTTGGCTACAGGTAGACCCTATTAACAGTGACAAACATTTTTCACATATAAATCTGGTGCGAAGTCTTTTTTTTTTTTTTTTTTTTCTGACGTAAACTGGTGCACTTGCTCAACGATGACAAAGAAGGTAGGCCTTTTCTAGTGTCTGCTAGCCTTTATTCTCTGTGCCAGCTTGTTGTGTTCTTGTTATATTCTGACTGCAAGATTGCTGCAGTTACAGACCTCAAGACCTAGTGTGAAAAGCAACAAAAAGGTTTGCTTGAGGTTTGTGTGTGTTTGAATGAATGTGAATGGTAAACTCTCTGAAGTATCTTCTTTACATCCCCAGCAGTTGTCCATATATGAATGAAGGCAAGCAGGCAGGCCTGCAGAGAGTAGGAAGAAGCATTTACTTATTTTTCTATTCAGTTGTTCATCTTCGTTGTTCCTCCTGGGCTCCGGGTTGCAAACACTAGTCCTTGGGATGTATGTGGACTGTACCTGGCTGGGGCAGCCGGCTTATTGCTAAGTTACCAGGGTGTGCCAGCCATGTCTTCTTAACAGAATCAAAGAAAACAAGAATTTGACTTCCCACATTCTATATTCTGAACCTACAAGGTAGAGATCGGTTAGGAATGTGTATTTTGAGTAGTCTGATAATGGCGCGGGGTCTTGCCTTCAATGATTTGCCCCAAGACACTCACAAGGACTCAGATAAGGTAAATATGTAAGTAGTGAAGGTTTATTGGCAAAAGCACTGTGGGTTTATTAAAAGAGACAGTACATCCTCAGAAAGGGCAGGCTGGACCCAGACAGGTATGAAAGCACTGCTTTATTTCTTCTGGGGGCTTATATTCCCTACTTGTCCTTCCTTGGGCTTTTTCTTGCGAATGGATTCTGCTTCTGTCTTTTAGTTGATTGACAGTTATGTAACCAAACTCTTACCTCGCATGTTCTTTCCCATGATCACCTAAGTGAGGGGGGAGGGGTGTGCCAAAACCGCAATTCTGATTTTATTATAATTATGGTATAATAAGGGAGATCATCCAAGGACAGGATTTTACCTATTCTGCGCATGTGTCTCTATTCAGTTCTTACCAGAAAATCTTCAGATGGAACTATCTGACCACTGTGTCTGTCTCGTAGGTTTTTCGTTGGTGAAGCCCTCGCATTGTTAACAGGGAGTTCCTCGTGCAGTGCAGGTCTGCGCAGACTCTGCTTGAAAGCCCTGGAGTTTAAAGATGTCTCTGGCCTTGAGAGAATTTTTATTAATAGGACAGCCTCAGTTAGGGACTCCCACCCTGTGCGCATATCTAGCAAATGTTTCTTTAAAAAAGCAGTCTTTGATGCGTCCTGGTGGAGCCGCAGTTAGGTCAATCACTAACACATCTACTTGGTGATATATAATAAATCCAATGATATAAAATGTAACAAAATGTTTACATAAAAAAAGTTAAATAAACCTTTTCACCATCATTCCATCTAAAGAAATGGATGAAAAGAAAAATTAGAAGGAGGTGATTCAGGCGATAAAAGAAGCAAAAATAGAACGTGTCTTTGAATAGTTTCACATATTATTCCTTATTTGGATTTGTGGAGGAACGTGCCGGTGTTCACTTGTGTTGCATTTCTAAAAGTTAAATTAACAGCGTAAGTTATGTGTATAGCTTTTGCAAAAACATTCACCTAATATGCAGTGCCGTTGGCTGTATAAGATAATATCTCTAAAATCATTTGCCTTGAGCAGTGGGTTTTATCATTTTAATTTACTTTTTAATTTAACAGGTATATATACATGATGCATCAGAGCTGCCTCTTGAAAGACTTAAAAATATTCATGATAATATTTCACAAATAATAGAAAAAAGCTTTTATCAATTGTTAATATTTAAAACTAATATTTTTATTTTTTATTACTAATTAAGCTCTATAATTTTCCTAGTTTATGTAGAGTTTATGACTTCATCAGTCATTTATTTTTTATAGAATCTAGTTATTGTGTTGATTAATACTTTTTTTTAAAGGTAAGCTTTTATTAACTATTTCTCTTGCTTATTGTTCCTATTGCTTTTGGATCATTATGTGAAATATGTTGCATTTGAATATATTTACTATATTTCTCTTTAAGAGAAAGGAAGGCAGGTGGGAAGCAGGCAGGAAGAAAGAGAATAGCAAGAAGCATTATATTTATTTATCATTCATTTTAATCTGGTCCCCACCCACCCAAACGCTTCTTGGACTTTACGTGGACTACGCCCCAGGTGCTGGCTTAATGCCTAAGCCTCCAGGGTGTGCTTAAATGTATCTTAACTCTGATTATAATTTTTTCTTCAGGACTCAGTCTTGTGCTAGTTTTATAAGAATATCAAAAAGGGACGTGCCCGTGTGATTCCGGGCAGATTATGTAAGGTTCAAGAACCTGGATTTAAGAACCAGAATGGGAGTGAAGAACCAAGAATTCACAACCAAATAAAAGTGTTTCTCCTCTTCCTTCTTCCCTTCCTCCCTCCCTCTCTCCCTCCCTTTAAGAAAAAAAGTCAAAGAAATGTACTCCTTTAAAAAACAGCAGCAGTATTTTGTGTATATAATAAGCTCCATGAAAAAAATTGATCCTATCTGGAGGTGGGGAGGCAGGTAGATACACTCTAGTGCTTAACACCACTTTTAATTAGCATTAGTTTTGTTAAAGACCGGAAGGGATGGTTTTCATTGCAATATATAGTTAAAATATGAACAACTTTGTTATTTCTTTTAAAAATGATTCCTTTTTTGGTTCTAACAAGTATTAAGTCATGATCTTTCATATTGCATTACTTCTGGTTTAACATTTTAACTTGTTAGAATAGTTTGAATCACTTTTTGAAATCTTTATTCTATTTGCTTGTATTTTGTTCATTAATACTAAATCGTGATTTTACTCTAGAAACTTTGCTAGTCATTAGGCAGTAAAGGTTAACAAGACAGTTTATATTTAAGGAAGTTCATAGTCCACTAATCATTTCAAGTGATTTTATTTGATTTCAACAGAATCCATCAGTACCAGCAATACTGATAGTTGATACATTAAGTGTGTATTTTTTAATTTTTATTTTTTGTCATAGTAATGCAGCTGAAGGCTAATATTACTAATGGTCTTAGGATGAAAACCGATTGTCCCCTGCTTGGCTGTTTCCTGCTGCCAAGTATATGACTCCTCAGATGAACCATTCTTTAAAAGCTCAACTGGTTTTCCTGCTATTAATCCATATTTCAAAACAATATTCTTTTGTTCTTCCCTCTTTACAATTTAAAGCAGTATCTACTAACTTCATGTATGGTGGATGACAATTTAGCTATATTATCCCCTTGCACTTTTCTGCTCCACTTCCAGTCTCCCAGCTATATTGCAGTACTTAAAATTAATGTTTGCCTGCATGCCTTGGTGGGCTAGCATTTTAAACCAGGCATAGTCCACTGGCATCCCAAGATCTCTGAGTCAGGGAAACAACCAATGATGAAAAACTGAATAAACAAAATGCTTCTTCCTTCTCTCTCTTGCTGCCTGCCTACCTACTCACTTTCATTCCTTTCTGTACCTTTCCTTTAAAAAAAAAAAAGTTTATATTATTATATAAAGTTACATAAATTCTGTTCTCTTCTGAGCTAGTCAAATAGTATATATTCTTTTCATATGCAGATTTTTGCTTTTTCTGGAGTTCATGATTACCTCATAGTTGGTTGGTTGGTCGGTTTTTTTGTCTGGCCCATGAGCCAGCCCTTCTCCTAGAACTTCTTTTGGTTCCTTCCACTGTTAGGACTCTCACTTCCTAAATCCTGTTTTCTTTTTAGTTTCTTCTTTATTTTCAGTAATATTGTTAGTCTCTGAGAAAGAATGTATGGAAAGAAGACTATTTTGGAAATTTGTTTCTGAAAATGAATAGTTGATGAAATTCCACATTGAATATAGCCAAAATGGCTTTATTTTTTGTAGCATAAATATTATTTGAAAGATAACAGCATAGAATTAGAGTTATTGGGTTAAGAGTACATGCATTTACAAAGTTGGCAGATATCGCCAAATTGTCCACAATAATGGTGAATTGAATTACACCACCATAGTCAACATACATAATATACTTTTTTTCCAACATAATCTATTACTGGATTATTATTTATTAATGATGGAAAGTGGGGAATCTGATTATAATTTTATTTGTCATTTCTTCCAGGCTTGAGATTGAACATGATTTTAATATTGTTTGAACCTTTAGTATTTCCTTTCTATTATCATGTCCATCATGCTTTCTCCATTGAGTTCTTGATCTTTTTCCGCCTTTTTTTTGTCAATTGAGTTTTATTTTAGAAATACACAACTTTCCAGTTCAAAATTGATTAGCTTATTTTCTAAAGGTTAAGAAGAATATAAAACTTCAGAAAAAGCATTCAAAATTATATTTTCTGGTGGGGAAAAGAGCTATAGGACATACTACAGTTAAAAAGCTTGAGAATTAGATGCAAAAACAGTGTTTCTGGTGTTTTATTATTGATTTGTGACTGCTCTATATTAAGAAAAATAAACTTGTGATTTGTGTTATGACTACTTTTCCTATTTTGTTTTGACATTTTTCAAAAAAGAATTATGGTATTTCTCATGATAGTTTTTTCAGCAACTTTTTTAATATTATGTCTAAACATTTTTTTGTGGTGCAACAGTTTTTTCTGGCTTTGAATTTTGTCTTACTCCCAGAAAGGCATTCTTAATCCTGCAGTTATTAGAATAAAAACAAACCCTATTTTTTCTTCTGGTACTATGGGATTTGTTTTAAAATCTGATCATTTGGCATTTGTTTTGATGTGAGAAATATTTTCTAGGTGACTGCCCATTAACATTTATCAAATCCACATTTTTCAGTGAACGACAGTATCACCTTGAGTTTATACTCAACTCCTATCTGGCTCTCCCTGGTAGAGCAGCAGTTAGTTCAATCAGCTCCAAAGGAACACAGGCCACATAACCCTGGGTTTAAGTCCTGGGCTTATGGTGAAACAGCCAGTATGAACAATTAAATAACAATATAATAAAATGCTGCTTCCTCCTCTCTCTTCCTGTCTGCCTGCTTGCCTTCATTCCTGCCTACACCTTTCCTTAAAAAAAAAAAAAAATTCATATAGATTTGGGTTTGTTTTGGATGCAGTACCATAGTGCTGTCTGTTCATGTATCAGTGCCACTTTTAAAATAATTATAGAATTAGAATATGTTTTAAAATATTTTAGACTTTTAAATAATTTTTTTAAATTGTTTTTCCTTATATATTTAGAATTATGTGTGTTTAGAAACACCCTGTTGATATTTTATTTGAGCTTTCCTAATTTCTTTTTTTTTTCTTTTTTTAAGAAAAGGTAAAGGCAGGAATGAAGGCAAGCAGGCAGGCAGGTAGGAACAATGAGGAGAAAGCATTTTATTTTATTTTTGTTTAGTTATCGCTACACATACACATGCCCGGGACTCAAACTCTGGGGCACGTAGCTTGCGCTTCCTGGAGACAACGGCCGGAAGTGCTTCTCCACCAGGACAACGCCAAAGCTTGTTTCATTTTTTAAAGGTTAATTTAGGGGGACATAAAAATAATTGTAAGGATAATTGTTTTAGTCTCACTTGTTTGAAGTTAATTTTGTGTTCCTCAGTAGTATTTTAAATATTCTTTGTAGTTCCCTACCTGTGGCTCAGAGTGGCTAAGGCACAGTTTATAAAAGCCGTGGACCTGGTTTGAGACTTCAGCCTGAAAAAAATATTAATTAAGTAATTAATTGAATTTAAAAATATTCTTCAATAGCTATTTTTCTTAGTATATTCTAATTATAATTTTGTTATTTTTATAAATTGGATTGTTTTATTATATAATGAAGTTGGTTTTTATAGAAACCATTTTGAGTTTCAGTTTAATCATTTTTAGGGGCAGCACTTTATTTAAATTTTTTGGGAGATGGCAGTGATTTATATATAATCTGTTTTCTTGAATTTTCCAGGTAGCCATTCATATTATTTGCAAATGACAATTTTATTTTCTCATATTTTTAAACTTATTTCTTTCTTGACTAATTACAATAGTTGCCACTCCCAATACAATGTTAACTATTGTGATTAAAAATGATACTTTTGTTCCTGACAGTACTTCTAGGGTTTCTCTTTGTTCATTGATGCTGGTCTTTTGAATTGAGTTTTTTTGTATATTAAGGAAGTTGACACAGTGTTTCTTTCTAAATTAAAAGAATTAAACATATTGACAGAAAAGTTGAAAGGTAGTATCAAGGCATTTTTTTCTGAGCTATTTGAGGGGTAAGTTGCCAGCCAACCTGATGGTCTGTTGCCTCCAGTCAAATACTTTAGTGTTTATTTTCTAAAAATAAGTACTCTCCTTTGTAATCACATATAGCCATCAAAATCAGGAAATTAGCACTGATAGTACAATCATCATCTAATCCTCAGTGCTCGTTCATGTTTCTCCAGTTGTCCCATAATTTCCTTTTATAACCAAATCCAGTCTAAAATAATTTATATGTCTTTTTAGTCTCCTTCAGTTTGAAATGATTTTTCCTTAATTTTGACCTGACACTTTTGAAGAGTAAAATAAAATGTGGAATATCCCTCAACTGGAATTTGCCTGATGTTTCTTCATGATTGATTTCAGGTTATGGATCACAGAACTATTCTGCGATCACCCTGGAATATCACAGATACTCCTACTACTTTTTTTAGTTTGCCTTTCTAGCCACTTTGATCTCCTTTGTAACCTTTCTCTTTAACATTTCTGGGTCTCCTGTTTTAATTATGTATTTAACCAATCTAACGTGTGAATTGATAGGAGGGTAGGGAAACAAAAAGGGATTAGGAACACAGGGAGGTAGCTGGGGTGCGCAATGAATTTTAGTAAGGATTTTGTGTAGTATAGGTTGAAGTTTCAGAATCACTGACGATAATGGCCGAAATAAAAAGCTAAAAAGAGGATACAGACAGGAAAAAATGGACAATTGATTTTTTTATCACTTTAATTTTATTACTGATGAGGTTGTCATTTTTATTAAAGCCATTTTGAAGAGAATATAGACTTCTTTGCCAAGGTATCATTTTGCCAAACAAGCTGTCATATTCTTTTGAAAAGATTTTAATTTTTGTAAGCTTTACATGCATGTTTTATTATGCTTATGTAAAATAATAGTCTTATTACAGAATATGTACTTACAAAGATTTTCTGATCATTAAGTGTAGATATTATAGATAATTAATGCCTTTTTCTGTGTATACAACCAAATTTTTAGGTAATTGGCAATTATTTCAGTAAGATAAAAATGATCCTTTTAATTGCATTGTAAATTTCAAGAGTTCATTGAAATGAGAACAAATGTAACAGTATCTGCTTTTGAGATTTATAAGAAGCTTGGCGAGTTGGATTTTGTGATCATCATGGTACACATAAATAGGAATGCGTGTCATTCAGACTAAATAGAATTAAATTTAGTGACTTAAACTAAATTTTAATTGGACAGGTCCAACAATTCCTTAGGGACTTGGTAAGGGCATTGTTAATATAAATGGCATTATTCTCTGGGTTAATATAGTAGAAATGTTTGGAGAGGAGGTGTTTGAGAGCAGTAAAATTGACAGCTATCTTGAGATCCCTTAAATAGACCTTTGCTCTATTCTTAGTGGTGTTATAAGTTACTTTAACAAGTTAGTTATTAGCAACATTAATTTTGAGTCCTAGGTGGAAGATGTTATTTCAATTCTGAATGTCTTTTTAACTATTCTGAAGAGCAGCTGTATCCTAGTCCCTCAGTTTTACTGAAGATACTATAAGAGCTTAAGATTTTACTTTTCTTCTTTTCCCCATGTTCATTTTTTATAATATCCCCTCAGTACTTCGAAAGACAAACACTTGGGGCAAACTATACTGTACACTTTGCTATGTCTGTGTTCTTTTGGCTGTTTTAGATTATAGACTCCTAAAAGATATGAATGATGTGTTATAATATCCCTAGTCTGGAGTACAATGTCTTTTTTTTTTTAGGAAAAAATTTAACCTTTTTTTTTTTTTAGTCAGTGCCTTTCAGTATACTTGCATACTTTGTGGCAGATATGTAAAGGAAATATTTTTCCATCTAACTCTCCTGTCTTCCAAAGATTCTTCAACTGATTTTTATTTTTTAATATATCTGATCTAAATTGAGTTTTGTCTTTCTTTCCTTTATTCAGGCCCAGATTGCCTTTCTTCAGGGGGAAAGGAAAGGTCAAGAAAATTTGAAGAAGGATCTTGTAAGGAGGATCAAAATGCTGGAGTATGCTCTTAAACAAGAAAGGTAATTCAGTCAACTGGGAAATGGTGTTCTTTTAAATATTGGAATAAATTTTCTGTCATTCCTAAAACAAATCCATATTTTAATAATTTATCCTTTAGAATTTAGGAGATAGATATCTGTCATGTATTTATAAATAGCTTTAATATATTAATTTTATTTTATTTTAGCATATAAATTGATTTATATGATTAAAATTTTAATAATTTTTCCTTTACCCTGTACTTTCTTAAGAAACATATTTTGTATCAATATCTATTTCTTTTCTTTCTTTCTTTTTTGTTTAAAGGAAAGGTGCAGGCAGAAATGAAGGCAATTAGGCAGGCAGGCAGTAAGAGAAAGGAGAAAGAAGCATCTTTATTTTATTTTTATTTAATTGTTGTCACTGATTTCTTCCCCCCTGACCTGGGACTCAAACCCAAGGGTATGTGGCTGGCTTCTTTGGAGGTGATGGGCCTAACTGCTGCTCTACCAGGGTGCCCCTCAGTATCCATTTCTTTGTGGTCTTAAAATAGTTTGAGTTGTAAAGGAAATTTCTCAAATGCTTACTCCGTTTTCCTGTCATGGTATTGAATTTGATATATTTTCTTCAGGAAAAAAAGTTACTTTGGCAAATTATGTTATACTTTTTTAGATTAAATTTTTTTTTTCTTAGCTGTCGGCTATTTATATCTCTCCAGAAATGAACTTTAACCTTTTTGTTTTGCTAGTGTATAAGATACTTAAGTAGCTAAAGTCTGGTCATGTGTAAAGCACATTAAGTCAAAATGAGAGTTTTGGAAGTTTTTGCATGAATTGAATTTATTTGCTTTAAAAGGTGACCTCTGGATTTTTTGGTCAGCAATATTAGGGGTTTTTTTTCTTATGAAAATTAAAAAAGAATTTAATAATAGTATGTATGCTTCAATATATAAAGGAACCCAGAAAAAGAGTTCTTTGTTTTCAATAATTGAGTGCTTAATAGTTAATTTGATATTTTCTATTTTGCATTGTTTTTGATGATCATATGCTTTTTTCTTACTTTTTTTAGTTGATAAATTGACTCTTCACAAAACTATAATAAAATCACATTGGCAGATTATATTTATGAATATCAAGAAAAAGATAAAACTTTATTAAAACTATGTCTACCTTCATCTGGAACTTTAAATGACATGAGATTGACAATAGGTTGATCGTTTAGTGAAAAATAGGTCATTATTTTCAGTCCTTGAGAGGTTGATTGAAAGCTATATTGGGGATATGGGGAAAACATTTTAAAAGTATGTAATTTGGAAATATTTGAGATTTTAAGCTATATATATTTTAGGTTTAATCAAAGATTAATAATGGTAACTGTTTATCAACTACTACTGCTATGTATCAAGTTATAAACTAAGTAATTTGAGTAGAGTTGAGAACTGTAGTACAACTATTATTCAAGTCTCTTAGTTCTGATTCTGTCGTCTGTACCCTTTACACCAGTACTTTATGCTATGTAAGACAGAAGAATTGAAATATTCAAGTAACTAAGAATTGTGCTTATGTATGTGTATTCCTTTAAACATTTTCCTTAATCTATCCATTCACTTTAGGCACTCTGCTAGAGCTGAATATATAAAAATGTCACAGTCCTCATCCTGAAGGGTTTAGAGTATTGGTAAACAGACTAGTAAACCACAAATGTGCAGTTCGGTTTGATGGGTTATGAGAAAGAAGGCTCTTCAAAGTACAGTGGGGTCACAGAGAAGGGAGTGGTTATTTCCATCTGGAATGTGGAAGTAGAAAGGCGGGTGTAATTAGAGAGGAAACTTGAGCATCATAATAAAAAATACCGTGTTTGCCAGATGGAAATCTTTCAGGAAGTAGATATATTTGACATGGAACAAAGCCTTTTGGTGTGTTTCCGAAATTTGCAGTCAGTGCACACTGGTTGGTGGAACAGTGGTTAGGTCAGTCACCTCCAAAGGAGCAAGCCACATATCCCTGAGTTTGAGACCTGGGCTGGGGTGGGGTGGGGTGGGGGTAATCAGTGTGAACAAGTAAAATAAAGATGCTTCTTCCTGCCTGCATGCCTACTCATCTTCATTCCTGGCTGCACACCTTTCCTTAAAAAAAAAAAAAAAAAAAAAAGAAAGAAATTTGCAATGACCACAGATGATAGGATGTTAGCTAGGATTTCATAAGTGATAATGGTAGAGGTGGGTAAGAACCAGATCCTGGGGAGCCTAACCAAAGATTTCAAACTTGTATATTACACATAATAGGAAACAGTGCAAGTTTTCAAAACCTTATTTTAAAATAATATCAAACTAATAGAAGTTGCAAGAATGATGCATCCTTTACCCAGATTCACTTATTGACTTGTTTTGCTCTATTCACCTTTAACATGCTTGCTTTTTATATGTTTTTTTCCTGAATTGTTTACTACTTAATTGTAGACATTATGCCTCTTTGCCCCAAACACTTTAGTGTTTATTTTCTAAGATCAGGGTTGTTCTTTTATGTAATTGTTGTGCTTTATCAAATTAAGGAAATTTAATTTTTCATGATTCTCTTATCTAATACAGCCCATATTATGTTTCAGTGATGAACTTTGTAGTATTTCTCCCCCACTAAATATCCCAATAATGATCTTTATAGTATTGTTTTCCTGGTCTAACATTCAATCTAGGAATATACACATACACATATGTATATATACACATATGCATATTCATTCCTGTATACACATATTGCATTTAGTTGTCATGCAGTTAAAAATTTGAAACTTCAGAATAGTGTGAAATAGATTTTAGGAAGATCCTCCTGACCTCAATGTGGGGGATGGACAAGAAAGATCTCTTTAATAGAGGCAGGAGGATTGTTACAGTCTAGGATGAGAAATGATGACATAGTAGCTGCTAGCAGTTCCTTCAGCTATGAAACATTTTAAATAAAAAGCACTTATAGAATTTGGAGATGATTGGGAATAGTGGTGAGAAAGACAAAGATTTATCCCTGAGTTTTTTGACTTTTGAGGGACTGCATGAATTATGGGGAGAGTTTTGGAAATTATCAAATGGATTAAATTAAAATTCAAAGGCAAATATGAGAGAGGGAGTTATGACTAAAGATGTATACTTGGGAATCATCAGTTTCATGGGTGAAACTCTAGGAGTTGTTGAGACAACCAGAACAAGTGTTGTGGGAAGAAAAGAGAGAACTAGTAGGAGTCAAAGGAAATAGAAATAAATGTTTGCGGAAAAAGCAGAGGAAGAAGAGCCAACACAGGAGTAACTAAAGAAGGAAGTGGGGAGAGCCAAAGAAGGTGAAAGTTTGACAATTGGCATATGCCAAACAGACGACAAATTATATACTGAAAATAGTCATTTAGATTTGGCAGTTAGGAGCTTGTTTGGAGTTAGGAGCTTGTCAGAACAACTTCACTAAGGTAATAGAAACACAAACCAGATCACAGAGGATTGAGGGTTGAGAAGGAGTAGATAAGATAGAGACAGATAGAATTGCTTATTTTTTAAAGAAGACTTTGAAGAGCAGAAGAGATAAAAGAACTGGCTGGGTGTAGGGGTCTATATATATATGCATATATGTGTGTGTGTGTGTGTGTGTGTGTGTGTGTATTCATCCCTATCCCTATGTATTTGTAACTAATGATATTCTCTTAGAAAAGGTCCCCGATGTTTTATCTTTTGATTTTATGGAATCATTTTAGAATTATTCCTGACATAAATGCATTATTTGAGTGTAATGAGAAACTGAAAAGCATTTCTTTGTGAATTAAAACTCGGAATGTTTCAGTTATTCTTTCACTCTGAAATTATTTTTCTTTTTTTTTAGGAGAAAGGAAGGAGAGAGTATAAGAAGCATTTTCATTTGTTCATTTTTGGTTATCCCCCCAAGCCCAGGTCATGAACCCAGGTGTTTGGGCTTTATGTGGTTGACTTCCCAGCTACCAGCTAAACACCTGAGCCATCAGGGTGCACCTGAAATTTTTTTTTCTAATGCATTAATACCAGGAATTAACATTTTTTGAGCCCTAGAACATTTAAATTCTTTTGATTCTGAAATTATTTTTCCCATGTCTTAAACAAGGAATTAAAAAAATTTCTTGAGGAAAAATTGAAATAGAGGTGAATATCTTTTATCTGAACCTCCGAAGTCTCAGCATCTAATGTTTTTTGTCAGTCATGCTTCATCTTGATCTGTTTTAGAGCAAATTCCAGACATTTCGTCTGTTAACCTGTAAAAACATCTAATTAAGGACTATGGTTTTGAATTGCTGTGTTACAGATTTTGTAAGTAGCCCCACTTTAAGAAGATCCAAAATTAAGTAAAACTGAATCTTTAACATAATGGAAAGATTACTCAGCAATTGATTAATCAAAGAATTTCTTGAAATTTATAAAATAAGCAATTTTACATATATTTTCCCAACGACACATAATATATAAAGTTTATTCATGAACTTTTATACTGAAGAAACTCAAATAATGTGTAAAAATACAGTTGTGAAATATTTTCTCCCATTTCTCTTTTTTCTGCGTTACTACAATAATCTAATTGTTTTTCTGGCTGTTTACTTTTCCATATTCTTATTCATCTTCTACTTTCATGGTACTTATTTTCTAAATCACAGATTTTAAATTCCTGCTTTAAAATATCTTACTAATTTCAAAGTTCTTCTTAGTAAAATATTTTATAAGGCCCCTTTTTAGTCTGTCTCTTGTCAGTCTCTTTTCCTCTCTCTCTGTCTCCCCTTCCCTCTCTGCCTTTCTCTTTCTCTCTCTCTCTCTCTCTCTCTCTCTCTCTCTCTCTCTCTCTCTCTCTCTCTCTCTCTCTGCTGTTTTTGATCTATTGTGTATCATTTTCCCCTGCATGTAAGATGTTCCTTCTAAGACATACTCTCTTCATCAATCATCCAATTTTCCAATCATCCATTTTTCTGATTGGAAAACTATTACTGAGGTTGAGCTAAAATTTCACA